>JAVLUX010000018.1:18167500-18517500 GCA_032164185.1 Moxostoma hubbsi | reverse complement strand
CATGCATTTCGTGAATGTGCGGGGTGATAGGGCTAGGCTGAATGGAAGAACCTGATACTGGAAGGCTTCGCCCCCAAAAGCGAACCTCAGGAACTTCCTGTGCTGTGGCAGAATTTCTATATGAAAATATGCGTCCATAAGATCGATCGTGACCAGCCAATTGTGATGTTGGGCTTGTGATATGACTGTCTTGATAGTTAGCATCTTGAACTTGAATGCCCTGACTGAGCGGTTCAAGCCTCTAAGATCTAAGATCAGACGCAACCCCCCACCCTTCTTGGGAACCAGGACTTTGCAGAATTTGCCGTAATAACCTGACTCTTTCTCTGGAAGGGGAACACGTTCTATGGCCCCTTTTACCAAGAGATTTTGCAGTTTTTTTCACAGCAGATATGCCTGCTCCAGTTTACGGTAGTGGGCACCACGGCGTTGAAACCCGGAGGGTGGCGAGCAAATTTAATTCTGTAGCCTTTTTCTACTGTTCTTAGAACCCACATAGAGATACCTGGCAGAAGTTTCCACGCTGCCATGTTCTCTGAGATGGGTATTAATTTTGACACTTCCTGTTGCGGGGGGGGGGGGGGGGGTGTCTAGTGTTCCATGTCCTGGACTAAGGCAGGAAGTAGCGGTGCACCCAACATTTCGCTGGAAGCCTCTAACTCCCAAAACACCAGAGTCGGTGGGAATGGAGAGGTTTCGTGGGGGTACCGCGAGGGCCAAAGTGGATGATACACGCGCCCCGTCCGAGGGGGGGGGGACTACCCCCACAATGCTGGGTGCAAACTGTCAGGGTTTTCTTTTTTAAATAACTGCCCTGATGTCTTGCTTTGGGGGCTTCTGAGGCAACGATCCGGCCCCCTGTCTTTACGAGGGGGGAGCACGATTCGCCACGCCTTGTTTTTTAGCCTCCCGTCTAAGAGGACCGGGGTGGGGCTGGGTGGCCGACAGCCCCTCCCCCTGAGTATGGCGAGGAGGAAATTGCCCAAAGGCTTCCTCGTGACTTTTTGCCTCCTGGAACCTGGTGGTACATTCATAGCATCATCAAATAAGCCAGAAGGAAAAACCGGGGCTTCGAGAAGGAAATTTTTGTCCCTGTCTCTGATGCCTGATAGGTTAAGCCATAAGTGTCTCTCCGCCTTCCCCACAAGCATGGAGGTGGTCCTGCACATCTTTGTGGGGAGAGTGGGTCTCTTTCATGATGACGCCTAGCCAGGTGAGAGATAACCTGCAAGTGTCTCTTCTACCGGCTACATCACCGAATACTTCAAAAGATTAGGCTAGTACACCTGTAAAACTGCCATAGTGTGCAGGGCAGCACCAGCCTGACCTGCTGCCTGATAAGCCTTCTCCACAAGCGTGGAGGTGGTCCTGCACAGCTTTTTGGGGAAAGTGGGTCTCTTTAGTGGTGATGCCGAGCCAGGCGAGAGATAACCTGCAAGTGTCTCTTCTACCGGCGGCATTACCGAATACCCCCGAGCCTCAGCACCCACGATAGTATAATATTTCAACATCGAGGGCATGAAGACACGGGAAGTATAAGGATTCCTCCATGGATGAGAATACTCGTTATGGAGGTCATAGAAGAAAGGAAGGGATTGATATAGCGTTCCCTTCCCCCTTTTTTTAATTATTTCATTTTTTTATTTATTTATTTTGGCCACCAGACAAAAATCTGTCTTCTAGTTTGAAGTGATTTGGGGGGGGTCTCTTAATTCCACAGCCGCTTTATTATTGTGTGTGGGATGTACAGAGGTTCAGTGTCCCCCTCATGAACCGAAGAGGCGCCGGGGCGCGCTACAGGCTTACGAGAAGGATCAGCTGGATCTGGGGAGAGAGCGAGTCTCTCGCTCCTCAGCCAGATCTATATAAGAGCCCCACGAATGAAGTGTGGGCGGCGATTCTCGGAAGTAAATGAGAGGAGCGTGAAGCATTTTGACCGAGAGCAACTGATGCGTGTCCCTCTCAGCCATAGAGCGGAGACAAGGGAACACACATCGTTTGCCCTGACTTTCGGTCATTTATTTATTTAAAAAAAATAAAAATAAAAATCTCTTTTCCCCCCCTTTTCTTTTTTTTTAGATAAAGAAGAGAAAGGTCTTCTGCGCACTGCCTAACAAATTCTAACTCCTAACAGAGGAAAGAAAGTTCTGACAGGCTCGTGATAGCACACACACACAGAGTGATCTGAAGACAAAAGATCTGACGATGCTCCTGTGACGCATCTATTTATAGCCCTGCCCCAGGTGCATCCAATGATTACACCGGCAGAGGCTATAAATTCTGGTCAATGTTCATTGACGTGTTGCACACATATTCACAGCTGGTCACACCTAAAGTTGTTCTCAAAGCGCTTTTCTCAGCACAGCATCATAAGTGTAGCTTTTTGAAAAGGGAACATATATTTCCAGCAGTTCTTCACTCCACAGTTGCACTCTATATACATCCGTTTGATGGGTGATCCTTCAATTCCTGCTCGACTGACAACTGAGTCCATTTTTAAACTCTCTACATCAACAAGATCAACTACAGCAAAAGAGACATATTGTAGTCAAAGGTGAGCTCAAAGGTGAGCTCCTCTCCTGCTTTGATTCCTTGTTTCGCAAAGAATGCGATTCTGGGAAATCGCTCATCCAAGTATGTATAAAAAAATACACCAGCATGTTTGGATGACACTGGAAAAAAATAGGTATAGATATATTAATTAAATGCTATGTGAAGTGTTATAATGTTAATTTAACAGCAACATACTAGGCTAGATTTGCTAAAACAACTATTAGTACATTAACATGTGATTTCAGTAACATCAGTAAATGTTATTATAATGAGAAGCCCATACTCTGCGCTACTGGTTTTGCATAAGACCATTGATTGTCCTTTTATTACACGTGTAATAAATTAGTCTTTTAAGTGTTAATACTTTACAAATTAAATGTCCCCTATAATATTAAGTAAAAAAAATAATAGGAGTAATTTAAACCAGAAATGTGAATTTACTGGCTATATCTAAATATCCTGGCTTATTAATATGATTAAATCTGTGATTAAAAAAGCATTATGTATTTCTTTCTACCTTGTTTTTAAATATCCTAACATTATCTATAACTGAGGACTAATTACTTTGATCAGTATTCCTCAACTGACAATAATCCTCATGAATTTGAATGTTCATGCAAAATACCTTACCTTAATTTACTATTTAAATTGCTTACCTCTCCAAGATACTCCATAACAAAGGCATTTTTGTATATGCACTGCAGCATTGGCACACCCCATTCTCTCCTATTGACTGTTTCGAAGATGCACATATCATACTTAATACCTCTCTGCACAACCCTGTTCCCACAGTCTGGCCCACATTGGCACTTAGAGTTACACTCATAGATGGTACCTCAGGCATCATTTTCATCTGCCTGCTTCATCACATGCCCTGCGATGACTCATCAGCCCTGGACAGCAGGCATTTACAGACTGAGAGAAGCAGTTCTCACACTGTCACTGTCATTGGGTTTACCTCAACCCCTTTCCCAAACTTTTTGTCATAAATGTAAGCAAAGTCTGTAGGAGGTCCATCCAGGTCAACCTCATTACTGACGAAAATGCAGCCCTTGTGCCTGCAGGTCTGGTTCATGAGGTCTTCCCATTTCTGAAGCTTCATGCCCTGCTTGGCTTTCTTGAGGAGGAAGGCAACAATGGGGCTACTCGGCATAGCCCTTCCATTTCACCAGAAAGAATACTTGACCCTGAACAAAAAATATTACAAAGGTTACAGTTTAGCAGAACTAAGTGACAAAGTGAACATGAATTTAGTGGATAAGGGGACAAAAGAATGTGCAGTTGGTGGCACAAATGATGATGAGGTCACAGGTTGGTAAGTTATACGGGAGACAAGGGCTAGTTGTCACACTTTTAACTCCAGTGGAAATTTCTCAGGATTGGTTTATTTTTAAACGTAAATTTCTGTAGGCATATACCTAAAAGGCATATTCCCGGTTCAATACAAGTTAAGCTCAATCAACATCATTTGAGGCATCATTTTGATTATCATGAAAAACCATTTAACTCGTTTTTCCTTTTCTTAAAATGAGCAAAAACAGCGCTACAGTTTTTCGCCAAAGTTTTGGGGGTTTAAAAGGCAGAAATTTGAAGCTTATTTTATAAAAACACACATGAATTCTTCTGTTAAATCACATATTGTTTAAATCATAATTATTAGTAATTTTAGGGTTTGCAGACATTACATCGCCATGGCAATCTATAACTTTACACAGAAATGGTTAGTAAGCGATTTTATAACACTCATCATTTTATTGTTTATGTCTTGAGGCTATACTTTTGAAACAGTGAGTATTTTAATGTTTACAGATTGTCCCCATTCAATTCAATTATAAGTGCCTCACTGGAACCCAGATTTTTGCTTTTTTTTTTTAAAAAAAAGAAGGGCAAGTCAAAATATATTTTTGTGATAATGTGATAATATTATGCCACAAATGTTGTCAATTGAGCTTCAGTTGTATCGAACCCAGAATATTCATTTAAAGTCTTGGGAACAAAAAAGTTAGTGAACATTTCCAACATTAGTTCCCAGAAGAAGAAAAAACAGGCCATTGAACAAACGTTGACCTGCTATTGGGAAGTTTTCTTAATGCAATTTGCCATGAGACAGTTTATCATAGGCTTTAAAATTTGAAACACAAACAAAATTCATGAAACAACAATAATGTTGAAGCTAAATGTATAAAACTATCAAACCAGTGATTTGACCAACAAATACATTAATGTTGCTGTAGCAAAAATATGATGAAATTGGAATTTTAGTTTCGAGAATATAATTAAAAAGTGCTATAATTTCCAGAAGTTTTGACCTATAGGCTTTTAGGGTAAAAATATCGATTTTCTGATAAATCGTGATCTTCAATTGAACATTTGCGATATTGATTCTTAACATCCCAAGATCTACATTTTACTTTTACTTTAAAGTTTAAAGTGAAAGTTTCAGTTTTGGTTGTGCTGATAAGTATATCTGTTAAATTAATAGCTAATTAAATGCATATTTTGGGCACTGTTGCTAATTTTTTTCATTAATGTTTTCAAAATGTACCAAATAAGAACATAATTTAAAGCATTAGCTGAGAGCAAATTTATTTTATATGTATGCAAAATGGACATTATAACTGGAATATAGCCAAATGATTCAGTTTCTATCGAAATCAGATCTAATGGAGAGATTGTAAAATGGAACAAAATCAAATCAGGAAATCTGTATTGATACACAACCCTAAATTTTTAAACCAACATACAAAACCCCTACTAAAGAAAACACACATTTGTGTAATTGGACATTTAAATGTGCACTCATTAAGTTTGTTCATGTTGTCTTGGACTTGCACTGACATGGATGCAGGATCAGTTAAATGCAGTAGGTTTCAGTTAAAACAACATTCTTCAAAATCACTATTCACAATCGACCATCACAATTGGAAACTTGAAATCATGCTGCATGTTTGTGCGTGTGACGCAAGTTGATGAGTCTGACAGACAGTCGACATGGAAAGGAGATGCGCATGCACATGTGAGATTCTCCGTCCAGTTGTATTTTTTTTCTCAATACTGTAGATAAGCAAATGCACATGGTATGATAACAGTCCATTTTCAGACCGTGGTATACCATGAAACCGGTACACCGCTGTAACCCTAGTCAGAAGAGGGCTTCATCAGAGAAAATATCTTTGCACCATTCTTCTGCTGTCCAATCCTTGTACTTCCTGCAGAATTTCAGTCTGTCCTTAATATGTTTCTTGGAGAGAAGTGGCTTCTTTGCTGCCCTTCTTGACACCAGGCCATTGTCCAAAAGTCTTCACCTCACTGTGCGTGCAGATGCACTCACACCAACCTGTTGCCAATATTGAGCAAGCTCTGCACTGGTGGTAACACAATTCCATAGCTGTCCTGGTGCTTGCTGGACACTGCAGTTGAACCTCTCTCCTTGAAGTTCTTGATGATCTGGTAAATGGTTCTTTCAAGTGCAATATTCTTTGCAGCAATTTCCTTGAACAGGAGGCCATTTTGATGCAAAGCATCAAACATTGATCCGGGAAGTTTGAATCTGTGAACATATACCCAACTTTACCAAACGACCAGGCAAGTTGTCAAGCAAATCAAACAAAGGTATCAAACAAAGTGAAGTGCCTTCCCACAAAATTTATTATCACGTTTTTTGAACTTCTCAGCACTTGCTGTGCACGATTCCCTTTATTTATCCATATAAAATCTCCCACAGTATCATCTAAAACAGCACGTTTATACATTGCTATTTATTTTGTACCGTAATTACACTTTCACTATTTGAGCAAGCAAACATGCCTTTAAAAATCTTCTTCTTTTTTCCATCTTCTTCTTGGTTTTTAACGGCGGGTGGCATCCAACGTAAATGGTGAATTACCGCCACCTTCTGCTCCGGAATGTGGAACAGAGCTTCAATTCTATCTATCAATCCTGTTTTTCTTATGAATTCAAAGATGGTTCTACTGTTTTTCCAACTTTACATATTTGTTAATTCCTTAATACTGCACTCCTTAATTACAGTCTTCATCAACTCCTCCATCATATTTAGTGCATTCAGTAATTACATGTGATATTTTCTCCTCAACCTGTGAGTATTCACACAACCCATCTGGATGTTTTCCTATTATTTTTAGTGTATTATTTAAATTTGAATGTCCTAACCTTATTCTGTTGTAAACAACTTCCCCTTTCCCTGACTTACCAATATTTCCTATTTTCTGATTAACTTTATTGGTTATGCAGTAAAGAAATCAACCCTATAATTTTGTTCCACTTTCCTTGCCATTCTTCTATTGCTTTACCTCATTTTACTGCTTTAACTTCTGACTTATGTAACCCTTTACACAATTTAATGCACACACAATCGGTCTGAATATGGACCAGCTCTATCAGAAGATCAGATTCGCCTACTGAGAATAAGGAGCTCACAACAATAATGACTCACTCTGACACTATATTGGGTTCAGCTGAATCTATATATATATATATTTTATTTTATTTATTTTTTAACCTTATTTATACCACATTACTGGAATACATAACATGGAAATAGAATTTAAAAAATGAACAAAATACACAAGTTTGCATAAAAAATTTTTTTTTAAAATAAAATATATAGAATAATTTTTTTAAATGCCAATTGTATTACCTTCTGAATTTGATTTCATCTAGGTATTATTCTTTTATTTGTTTCAGTTTACTTTATAGAAATAAATGTGAACCCACTCCAATGATGCTCTCGAGTTTAACTTTTGAATAACAAATTTACACAAAAATTATTTTAGAAGGTAAATTCACTTGTTTGGTATTTCTTTCAATTTATGCAATACATTTCCCTTTTTCAATTTGTAGAAATAAAAATAAAATACAATGACATGAACAATACATATAAAAGAAACACAAATGAAATCTAAATAATTTCACATAGGATTCCCTTTTTTTTTCATAAAATTAGATCCCAGTTTCAAAATAAGTTCTGTGAATCAGTCTTTTAATTCTTTATTCACAACTTTGTGAATATGGCTGAAACCATAGAACAACTGTATTGGGTTTTTTTTCACTCAGTCTTTCCTCTGATTTTGATCCTCCAAAAGAACCAGAGAAATACAGGTGTATGTGTTGTTGGTTCAATTTCCTACCGTCCAACTCAGAGAAGTTCAAATTCTAGAAGTCCAAGAACTTCACTTCTGTAAACGTCACTTCAATGCAACATTGGCTCATCAGCACACAGCATTCATCAGGCAGGAGACGATGAAACCAAATCCAAAAATAAACAGAAAGAAACAAAAACACAAAATTTAAAAGATTACATTTCTGAGAACATGACAGTAAGTGTTAAAGACAAGTAAAGTGTTTTAAACTATATTTTGCATTATAACACCTTGTACAACCTTATTCATCAACGACCAAAGTATTTTTTTTGGGCACAGTGGAGTCACAGACATGTGAAATACAACAGTGTCACACATTAACTACAAAACTATATATAATATATACATTTTCTTTCCTTTTCTGCTATACAACAGTAACATCATATTTGTCTATGGTTAGTCTCTGCACAGACAGTAATTGTTGGCAGCTCTGTCTCTGTGCTTGCTGCAGTTTGCGCTTTACGAGGAAGTGGAAGCGGTCCAGTGGGGCATGCTCAATTTTGCAGAGGCTATCTTCGCTGTCACCGTTGTACCCTTGGTTAGAATGGCATGGCTCGTCCTCGTGAGAGGAGGGCTGTACAGCAAATGGCAGCTTGTCTTCTGTTTGAATCGCCTTCTCACCGACCTCTCTTACGACATCATCTTCTATTTCAACACCTTCCTCAGGACAGGGCTCAACTTTCCGGAATGTGTGATGTGCAAAGAGGCTGATGCAGAACATCTCCACAATAACAGCATAGTGGTAAATTACTTGGAGAGACTGCAAGAGAGAAAAAAAGAGAGTTATTTTGACAAATTAAAGCTTTATTTAAAAGACCAGTCCACCTAAAAGTTTAATCGCCTTCATGTTGTTCCAAACCTGTATGGATTTCATTCTTCTGTGAAACCCAAAAAGATGTCAGGTGGAATGTTAGCCTCAGTCACCATTCACTTCTCTTGCTTATTTTTTTCCATACAGTGAAAGGTAATGGTCACTTAGGCTGACATTCTGCCTGAGATATACTTTCGTGTTCCATTAAAAAAAAAAAAAAAAGACTAATGACTATACATATACTGTATATTTTTTTTTAGGGAGGTTAGTTATCCCTTTAACAATTTAAAGCTTTAGTTAAATCTGCCTTATTCCTGTTTCCAAATCCCATCAATACAAGAATCAATACAAATCTAGTTCTTACATTGAGACCGAAATTGGTCAGAGAAGGAAGGTGTGCAGGGGATGACATTCAGTGCACCCATGGTCTCTAGAATTCCACTCTGAAGTCCACAAAGGACCAGGACAACAATGATGCAAATAAACTTGGCTCGCAGACTGTATCCAGGCAATGCTCTTTTTGTGACGTTATAAAATAGCAGGTAGCCATAAAAGGACAGAAAATTGGAAACAGCAATAATAGCATTGACATACATGTTGGGGTTCACTGAGTCAACCCATGAGAAAGAGAAACAGCTTACAAAGAGACACTGTGTCATATAGTGTTGTTCAGAATCTAATAATTGGATCCCTTGTGTAGAGACACATATTTGATGCCTGAACGCATTTCTCTGGGATTAATATATTTCAATTGAATCAGGGCTTTTTCACTATAGTACCATAAAAAATATTGTGCCCAACACTAAAGTGAGCTGAAAGCAATTGCATATTGTACTCACATCCCCATAGTCATATTGTTCATCTGTCCAGAGGACAAGAGTTAGGAAGAACAGGAGTGTTCTGACCACAGAGAGCTGAAGGACAGCAGTCATCATCCAGCCCACACTGGTCCTGAAAAACAATAAGATTCTTCTAACCTCAAATATAATAGAGCAATACTGTTATTTTAAATTGACTTAGAATTTAAACTTTTATTCTGTAAAGACCGTTAGTTCTAGAACAGCTGTAAATGGTCTCAGAGAGTCTCAGAAATTAATAAAATGGAATGTAAACCAGCGGGTATTCATGTGATGAAGTACTTGTTGATGTTGAATAGAGGCATATAGCAGCAGCAACAACAGGGGAAGGGGTTTGGAGGCACTTTTCCCCCTGCTAATGCCTCAATGCAGGCTTTTCAACCGAAAAAGTCCTTAATAAGACCCACGAACTTCAACAGTGTAATAGAGTGATATCTGTAAAGAATACAAACACATATTCCAAATAGATATGATTGTTTGCCTGACTGACTGTCAGTATCAGTATTGTACAATTTGATTACAACAGTGGAGGTCAAAAGTCACTCACAGGGAAGCAATGAAATTGCATAGAGATGAGTAGCGAGGAACATATAGTGCAACGATAGATTGACCTGTATGATAAACACAATGTTGCCAAATGACAAATAAAAGCCTGAAATGAATGAAGTTTAGTAACTAGTGGTAAGTGCTGTTTTACTGGGTACACTCCCAGGATACACAGGGTGAAACGACTGCACCATGGAAAGGGCGCATGGTGCAAAAAGAACCCAATCTCCTCCAAGAAAAGAGCGAGCAGCAGCACGGCAAACAGAGTAGGAAGGAGGAACAGCTAAAGATAATTTTTGATCACTACAAGCAGAAGCAAAACTATGTAATGACCCAAACAGCTCATAATTAAGTGTCATCATATGAGGACTATCCAGTGGCAAGGATACGTTTAAGAGATGCCCATGCAAAAGGGCATCTCTTAAAATACTTCTTACAGGTTGAATTAGCCACCTGCCTTGCTTGTGTAAGACAACCTTTATCACAGCAATGTAGGGTGACCAGATGCCGTTTTTTTCAGGACAATTTAAAAAGTACAGAACAGAAATAGGGATAACTTTACCCTAGCTTTTTACCAACTTTTTAGGTAATACTCCTGGAAACAGCTAAACAAGGAAAATGTCAGAATTTGGAAAACAGGGATACAATGGTAGCAGACTCAGCATTAACCAACACGTCACTTGTTGAATGATCTGTGTTGACAGTCAATGCATATACAAAATATATAAAGTAGTTCCCTATCTGTCACTCACTCGACGTTGTGTCAATGAGTTGACACTAGGTGTCACCCTTGGGAATTGGCGTATGGGATTTGCATGCCACTCCCCCGGACATATGGGTATAAAAGGAGTGTCGCTGCAAATACACATTCAGATTTCTTCTTCGGAGCCGAGCAGACACATTCACCGAGCTGAATACTTCTTGCCATTCCATTCATCTCTCCTCTGCTGGAAGCTGCTGGTTCTACAGTGCATTGCAGCGGTTCTCCCCCTCACACACTACGGTTGTGTCGCTACTTGGCGGAGTCGCCCGAGGCTCCTGTCCAGAGCCTGTAGGCTGGCATTGTTACTGACAGCTAAAGGCTACAGTGCTGCTGGGCACGCCGCTTCCACCTTGCATGCCATGGCGCTCCTGCAGTTGCACCAAGCCACTAAGAGAACTACACGAGGGTAGTCCTGACCCGGGACTAATGCAGGAGCTGCGCTCGGCGACCGACTTCGCCCTCCGAGCGATGAAGGTCATGACGCGCGCTCTCTCGTGTAGGCGATGTCCACCCTGGTGGTCCAGGAACACCAAATTAGGCTCAATCTGGTCGAGTCGCGTGAGGCCGACAAGGTTTGTTTCCTTGACGCCCCTATCTCCCAGGTTGGGCTGTTTGGCAACACTGTTGAAGACTTTGCCTGGCAGTTCTCAATGTTAAGAAAGCAGATGGAGGCCATACAGCATATCCTGCCTCGGCGGAGCCACAGACCCCACACTCCGTCTACTCATCACCCTGGGCGTCCCACTGCGGCGGCAACACCAGCTCCGCCACAGCGGCATGGAGCTCCCCGCAGGCCCCCCGACGCCACATGCCCCAAGAAGGCTTCGAAGCACCCCTGATATGGGCAGCTCCGGGACTCAGGAAACTGCACTACGGGAGCTGGTAAGCAGACCACTCCCTCCTCCGCTGGAGGGTCAGGTGGTTTCATTTAACTTTTTGTTTCTCCATGCACGACAGACTGCGGTAACTATATTTTCCATTAAAGGGCAGGTTCCTCATTCCCTGGGCTCTATTTCCAGTCTCTCCAGTCACCGTTATCATGACCGCCAGCCACCGGCTCTCTTTGGCAGGTACGGCGCACTGGAACCAGGTCCCCCGCTTAATCAAAGTCCGATGAGTCTTCGGAGAGGCTTGCCGCTGCCCCAGTACATGCGTCACTTAGGCCCCCGTACTGTGGTAAGTGCGCCACATGTGCTGGTTGTCTCCTTAGGTAACCCCATGTATGTATATTCCACAAATGGTTTGCCCGCTGGTAAATCGTGTCTTCCTTGGGTAGAGCCCTCTGTCCTTGGTCACCGTGTTTGTAGTAACTCCTCACTTCCTTGGGTAGGACCTACACCGGTGCCACTCCGCACAACGTGCTTCCGCTCTGACCAGGTTAGACTGTGTGTTGTATTCTGCTTAGAAGTACCCCCCCTCTCGGGGCCAGGTGTGGTCTCTGCGGTGTCCTCCTCTTTGGAGGGACACCCCCCAATGTGGACTTTATATGGCCCCCAGCTGAACAATTTGTTCCTTTTTCTTGGGGAGAATAATAGAGAGAAGGCCACGGCTGGGCCAGCCAGTCTTTAAACTTCAGAGCAGTTAGCCGGTCCTCGGGGTGTAGGGGACCGCTTCAAGCCTGCCAGTGTGTTGGGGTAGTTATGCGACCATTTGCTGCGCTGGCTATGAGGCACACAGAGTTCTGCCCATCTCGCATTGCCAGTCTGCGTAACCCGATTCAGCTCTTGAGGCATTTTCCATTGGGACCCCTAGTGTCAACTCATCGACACAACGTCGAGTGAGTGACAGATAGGGAATGTCTCAGTTACTGATGTAACCTCTGTTCCCTGATGGAGGGAACGAGACGTTGTGTCCCTCTTGCCACAACACTGAACCAACTGCAAAATGTCTTTGGCTCGGCTCATCAGTGCAAAACCTAAATGTGTGTTTGCAGCGACACTCCTTTTATACCCGTATGTCCAGGGGAGTGGCATGCAAATCCAACATGCCAATTCCCACTGGCCTTTTCTCAAAGATCAGAGATGTCTGGGCTCCCAAGTGTGACCCCTAGTGTCAACTCATCGACACAACGTCTCATTCCCTCCATCAGGGAACGGAGGTTACATCAGTAACCGAGATGTTTTCATTACAGCACATATGTAACCATAAATATTTTGCATAACAGTTTACCATTCCTATCATAAATCATGGAAAAGTACATGATAGCCATTACATTTCTCGGATAGACATCATTTGTGTTGACAAACACTTTTTATCAGTTAAATCTCTTACCTTTAAAGAACTCGGATGACAAAGGGATCCCACCCCCCATGAAAGTACAGTTGTTTGGCTTCATTGTTCAGTTAAATCAAATACATCTCACAAAACAAGCAGTTTGATTAGAAGCCCTCAGTGTCTGATCAAAATAAGTAAACGCACGCCAAACCCCAAAATCATGTGCAAATTTTATACTGAATCTACACAAAGGGTGGCTTCTTATAGCCTAAGGGATGTCTTCTGAGCTCACTTGTTAATGATTGACTTAAACAGGTAGGGTGGCAGGTAGAGGGCTATGTCCATCTTCTTGCAGGTCTGGGCTGTCCCACACAACCATACAATAGGCTTGTAGTATATTTACAAAAAATAATATAACTCATGATATCACTATATGTATGTTGACTGGCCATATTTAGCCAGTCAACAATACATAGTGATATCATGAGTTATATTATTTTACCAGCTGTTCTCTGTCTGTGATTAATCCTGCAGCCATTTAATAATTGTACCTATTTTCTCTTTGTTTCTACTTTGATAACACCACTTGGTTGGTTATTACCTTTCACAAATATTTAAATTTTAAAGGAATATTCCGGGTTCAATACAAGTTAAGATCAATCAACAGCATTTGTGGCATAATGTAGATTACCACAAAAATTAAAAGAATTAGGGGGGCTCTTATTTTGAAATTCATGGAATGCGCATGATTGGCGGATTACCGAAGAGGCGTATACGGAAGTCAGTGTACTGGCGGATGCAGTATGAAATTATATGAGCATTTCGTGTTAGTAACATAAAAATAGCCTCGTGTGTGCCTACTGTTTAAACAAAACGTAACATTGCGTTTTACGGACATATTCTTGAAAGAATTATTGTAAATTAAACATATTTTGAAACCAAATGATGGTTTTGAGGATAGCCTAACATTTCCTTTTGTAACTGGTAGATTACTGGTGTTTATTGAGCATCCAATCTAAATTACAGAGAAGTGAATTCAGTAATGAATTGCTTTAAATTGTTTTCAGCAAACGAGTTGTTAAATCAGTTGATCGATGGAGAAGCAGAATGTGGACGTGGCTGGTGAGAGAGAATCTGCTGGATCAGGAGCAGATGCGGAGCTGCAGTCTCTCTTTCCCAGATAAGAGGTTTACCGTGTGATTCAAGCTGGAGAACAGGTGCCTGGACTACAAAAGCTGAATGTCAGACCTTGTCTTCAGCAGCCAACAATTTTACAGATGCATAAGAAGCTAAAACCATGGGAGAAATTATTCGTGTTTCCGAATTGAAAATTGTGGACTGCTTTATATTGTATCGTTTTGCATGTTAGCAAAATTGCGATAAAAAAATATTTGAAAAAATATTTTTTTATTGCGGTATATGACTGTAAAAACGGAGCAGTTATGGGTCTCTCAATGTAAAATAACGAGCGCTGCAAAACAAAAACGAATTAATTTGCCTGATGATGGGGGTATTCGTAGCTTATGGCCAGTAAAGGTAAAGATTGTAGATTCAATATTAAATAGAAATCAAAAGTTTGAATCCATTCTTTTCATTGAGTGTCTGTTGCAGTGCAAATGTTTCACAAATGTGCCATTTAAAATGAATATTAGAGGTTCAATACAAGTTCATCTCAATCGACAGCATTTGTGGTATAATATTATCACTAAAATTAATTTTCTTAAACTTAAAAACGGATCTGGCTTTACAACTCAAATAATACATTTATTTAATAATATAGTTTTAACAGAAGAATTAATGCAATACATTTATAAAATAAGTGTCACATTTTTGCCTTTAACCCCCTCCACAAATTGTCTCCTGTCACTTTCATTGTAAGTGCCTCACTTTTTTCTTTTTCAGGCAGTCAACATTATGCCACAAATGCTGTCAATTGAGCTTAACTTGTATTGAACCCGGAATATTCCTTTAAAAAGGCTGGTTCACCCAACTCACAGTGTCAATGTGTTCTTCATAGCCTCATGTCTATGTAAAAGGGAAATGCAAAACGAGAAGTTAACACATTCTGTCTCATAGCATGTTAAGAGGAAGTGAACAACATCACTCAACACTCTGCTGCTCAACCAGCAATCAAATGTGCAGATCAGAAATTAGATAACACTAACAAAAGCATACCAAATCCAATTCAGGATCTCTTTCATCATGCCTGTTCCTTTACAAATGAATGGACCAAAATGGCATTTTCAAAGAGTAAATACCAGAGTCCTTTAGTGGAGAAGGATGATTGTCAAGATCCATTCAAGAAACACTGAGCGTCATCACTTCATTGGACTGCTTAATACAAACAGCCATTGTTAACTACTTTATTTTACATTCACAAAAACATTTTTTTTTAAGTTCAATAAAAAAGCTGAAAATTCAAGGTATAGAACTTCCCTGAATAAAAGACATTCAAAAGTCACAGTCCAAAACAATGGACCAAAGGCAAGTGCAGCAGAACAGCCAGTACAGTATGTGCATTTGAGTGTCCAAGGGGTAATTTTAAAAAGGTCACCCCTGGATTGGTCAAAACTCTTCCGGTTCACCCACATCATTCTCCGGAACTACAAAACCTTCCTGTTGAAAGACAGAGGAAACCACACAACTAAGTTTGTGAAGACACTTTTGTTTGAGATTTACTTTAAGCACTGAAATACACTTACATCTGTAGCGTACAGAATATCAACAATCCTTTGAAGTGTTGGGTCACCCTCACCCTCCTTCTCTTGGCAGATGAGCTCAATGTTTCTGAGTTTGCCAAAGTAGAAATCCCTTTCCTTCTCCATGTCTGCAATGGTGGCCTTCAGTTCATTTACCTGCTCAGATTGGAACATTAAACTTTAAGGTTGAAAACATTTTGGGAGACTGCTCTCAAACAGCAGAATCAGGAATCAGACAGAATCCTGAAAAGAATAATACAACTTTAAATATTTATGTAGTGCTGCAGCACAAATTCATGACCAACTGAGAAAATGCATTCAATCCAAAGGGATAGTTGAAAAAATATTTGCCTAATATTCATATATCTGAACACTGAAAATAATGTCTCTGTTCTGGCATACAGAAGTGTTGCTAAAATCAACGTGATTACCGTCCATTTATTGATCTTATAACTTACCATCTGAGTAAGCGCTCCTTTGTCTTCATCGCCACCACCCGCACTGCGCATTGCAGCTGGAGCTGTCTTTGGTGCAGACTTGGGTGCTGTGGCTGAACGCTGTGGAGCTATAGATCAACATGACCATGATCATTTTGTTATACATACTTGTGAATCTTCCTTCAGAATAAGGTTCAATTCCAGCCTCAAATTGACTTTAGTCAACTACCCAAAAATGAAAATGGTCATTTACTCATCCTCATGTCATTCCAAAGCCATGTCTTTCTTCCGTGGAACAAAAACAGAGATTTTAGTCAGAATGTTAAGGACTGCAAGCCTCAGTCACCATTCACTTTCAATGTATGGAAAAAGGATGCAATGAAAGTGAATGGTGACTGAGGCAGTCAGTCCCTATCATTTTACATTCAAAAGGAAGAAAGAAAGTCATACGGGTTTGGAACAACATGAGGCTGAGTAAATCATTTATTTTTGGGGAATCATCCTTAAGTATTCAATATTTTAAGAATTCCAATATTCCAATAGGGACTGAAATTAAACTGACCTCAACCCTGTTCAAATAGCATATACCATCTATAACCAATCAGTGCGAGACCCAACACAATAGGGGTGGGTAAAAATATTGATTTTCCGACACGTCGCAATCTTCGTTTCAACTTCATCTCGATATCTATTCTTAAATCCCAAGATTGATTTCTTTGCGCAACCCTCCACTACAATGAGAGGAAATCACTTGCAGATGTGACCCAAGTTTCCCACTATTCAACTAAAAATGTATATATTTGTCAATTGGCTGGTAAATGTTTAGATTTCACTCACCAGTAATTGTGTAGTATAGTGGTGGAGCATTCAGCAGTGAGATCCTTTCACTGCATGTTGAGAGTAAAAGTTGTTCTTGTAATTTGTAACGCGTGTCCAAAGACAACATCCTTGCAACCCATTTGTCATTGAATAATGCCTCTTTTAATACCCTTTCTGTTCGCTACTGTCAGTTGTTCATTAAAACTAACAAACAAATTAACATTTAATTGTAATCAAGCGTAGCGCAGATGAGATAGTCATACAAGTCTCTCTCGTTAACATGCGTTCATTTACAGACGCACCATGTAAATGCTTGTAAATAGTACAACTTATGTAATTAAACAATACACATGTAACAAAATATAATATTTGCAATATAGCATAATATTTATGGATTGAATACATGGATTTGTTCATTATTAAAAAGCTAAAATGTGACCAAAATTATGAAAAACGAATCAAATATAATTAGTAAAATTCATATTGTCTTAATGTACATAGTTAGAAGGTTCCCTGTATAATGAACAGTATTAGCTGGTAGAAAATGTATTTTACCTGTAAGCCAAAGGGACATTATAACTTAAATATAACCATATGAATCGATATTGAATCAAAAGCTTGTGAATCGGAATCAAATCGGGAAATCTGTATCAATGCCCAGCCCTAAAAAAAAAAAAAAAAAAAAACATCTGAGAACTGCATCGTGACTTTTCTGTGCAACACTTAAATGGACCAACACCAACAGAGGTGAAAATATCCAGAAGTGAAGTGATTGGTAGAGAGTGTGACTGGCAGCAGCCGCAGCAATAAACATCTTACCAACAGGAGCCATTGGCTTGATTGCAAGTGTGCTGCCCATGTCTGAAGTGAACAGAAAATCCATCCACATACAACTTAAGGCTTCAGCCATTCTCATACAAGTAAAAAAAGTTAAAGGATGGGCCCATTGGCATGTGTGACTGGTTCACACCCACATATTTTGGGGATCATAATCCATAACAGCTGCACCTGTCATGCACCTGCTAGTACTGGTGCAACGGAACAACTGGCTTCCGACAAGAACACTATTCCTATGTACTTTTGAGAGCACTGTGTAACCCCAAATTAAAATTATTAATTAAAAATTAAATATTAGTAGGCCTTCAGCTATACATATACAATTTATACATGCTAATTTGCAGAAGGCTGGGGTTTTGTATACTGAACAGTTCTGTGTTTTCTCTCTCCTCACCTGAGCTGACTTTCTTAGGCTTGTTAGCCATGGCTGCTGCTGGAATCGGTTTGTCCGCTGTATCCTGTCCCTGTCGTGCTGCAACCGGGTCATATTCTTTTCCATCATAGTTTGCATCAAAGAACTTCTTAAACCACTGCACAAACTCAAAGTTATCCTGGAACTTGCCTTTCACAAGCTTGTCAACTGGGATAATCTGCAAAGAAATGAAGGACATGTTCAGGTTTACGCATCTTACATCTTGAGTAGGTTTTGTTTACTGTAGTTGCATTGGTCCACATACTTTGCTTACTCCCATCTTCTTGAAGCTGGCTTGAAGTAGTTTGAAGTTATGGATGTATTCGTGCTCAAGTTTGGCCTGGAATTTGACTTTCTTCAGTGGAACACTCGATGGAAACAACATGTCCATGAAATGACAGTATGCAGCACCTTGAAACACAACAACATACTCACCAAATAAAAATGCTCAAGCAGGTCCCAACCTTTATCTTTTGTCTATTCACTCTCACTTGAGCTTGATAGATTTTATTGACAACATTTTTGCATGCAAATGAGTCGATCCATGACACATCCCACTGTTACTCTACATAGTTTTTATCCTCTAAATGCAATCTATACTTTATTTGTCCAGAAAGCTCAGTGAGTAGAATAACACAACTGTCAGTATGTGTAGCGAAGGGGCCAAACAGCTCACTGACCTGTGCACAGTTGCTCGATCTTGGCATGGTTCATCTGTAAAGACTCGTTTATCCATGTGAGCATGTCATGGCGGCTGAAGTTCTCACTTGTCACTGATGTCGAGTGCACGTTCACAGCCATGGCTTTTACTAAACCGATGAATTGAAACTGATTAAAGACCCTTTATCACTATCGTGTCTGGAGAAAGAGGTTGTGCAAAATGGGCTAGGATAATTTCCTTAAAAACACATTCACACTCATCAAACCCTCTGCATCACATCTTTACTTCCTATGCTTAATGTCACTTCAAGCTGTACTTTTATGTCCAACACAAAGCTTGAGGCCTGAAACAGGCAAATACAAATTAGATAATATTTTTTGTTTTGTGAATTGTTTACTTTGAACGCCCAGCTTTAAAGACTGCGTTTAGTTTTAACGGCGAATCTGTCCAAATTATTATATTTTATTAATTTAAACAGTCGACACTCTAATTATGACAGTTGTATTTTTAATAGTCGAACATTTAAAACATCCCGTAAAAACATAATAATCGTAACAATGAGCAAAACTACCCTTAAAGTCCTCTAAACTGGTCTATTTATCGAGTTTGCGTGTAACACATGCAATATCTTACGTTTGGTTCAGAAACTCCGAACTGTGCTGTGAGTGAACTAGGCTGCCGTTCCACCGGCGTGTCGTTCCGAAAGTGCCGCTTCAGCAAAGGACTGGAAAAAAACACTGCAACCACAGCAGAGGCTTACTTACTCATAACAGCTTTCAAAATAAAAGTAATTGTCGTCCAACTGGATTAAACACACAACTATCTACTCTCAGCTGTCAAAATAAAAGTCACTATCAATGAAATGCAGAACTACTCTCAGCTGTCAAAATAAAAGTCACTGTCATCCAACTGGATTAAACACACAACTATCTACTCTCAGCTGTCAAAATAAAAGTCACTATCAACCAAATGAAATGCAGAGCTAATCTCAGCTGTCAAAATAAAAGTCACAATCAACAGAATGAAACACAACTAATCTCAGCTGTCAAGTCACTATCAATTGAATGAAACACACTACCAATCTCAGCTGTCAAAATAAAAGTCAGTATCAAACGAATGAAATGCAGAACTAATGTCAGCTGTCAATATAGGTTGTTCATCTATGGTATATGCCATGTATATACACCGTGATAAGATGCGCAGATCGACGTCTCAGAAGCGCCATGCTACCACAAGGACCTACTGAGAAGTGGGAACTGGGCATTCCAAATTCGGAGAAAAGGAAGAAAAAAATAAAAAACAGAGCTGTTCAGGTTGTAGTCCGAAAACCCGCAAGAGAATTTGCCATGGGTTCCCATGGGACTTTCGTGATATGTGGATGTTTTACACACTTTCATACTTCAAACGTGAATTTTAAAGCAGTACTGAATTTCATACTTAAAAAAATAACACAGGTCGGCTTCAGTAGTTTTCTATATTATCAATTGTTTTATATTCTTTCATTGATTTTTATTAAAATATGCCATTCGCAGTGATTTATGGGATTTTAGTTTGTATCCTCGTGGAAAGGGTCACTGTTTGCCCGTTTTTACTGCACATTCAAAACAGTCCGCAAAGTGAAAACACATGGCAAGAAAGCTGCTATTGAAGCCTACCTGCAACAAAGTTTAATGTTCATGACTCTCCTGGGCTGCCGCCTTCAGGCCAGCATGCCCAGGCTGAGGCTGATGCCCAGATAGCCGACATGCTTTCCCGGGCTGCTGCCAGCGTGGGCTTGGACTGGAACCCTCCATCCTCCCAACAGCCATCGCGGTTGGATGACTGATTCCTGGGGTCTGGGCGCCGCTCACAACCTCGCCCCCCCCGGTCCCGTTTTTCCTGGAGGTGCATGATGAGCTGACATCATCGTGGAGAGCACCCCTCTCCACCCGTCACAAAGCCACTCTCTCATCTGCTCTCGCTACCATCGATGGCAGAGAAGCCCACGGGTACAAGGCGATTCCCCAGGTAGATAGGGCTGTTGCGCTCCACCTGTGTCCCGGAAACCCTACCACCTGGCGGGGTGCAATGTGCTCCCCTCCAAGGCCTGTGGGACAACATTCTTGCTGACTGCGAAAGCCTACAGCACAGCTGGACATGCCGCTTCCGCCCTGCATGCCATGGCCCTCCTGCAAGTCCACCAGGCCACGACGGTCACAGCGCAGCCACTCGGGCAGGCGATGGCCACGCTCGTGGTCCAGGAATGCCATCTGTGGCTGAACTTGGTCGAGATGCGTGAGACCGACAAGGCTCGCTTTCTCAACGCCCCTGTCTCCCATTAGCTCGGGACAAACATGTCCAAGTCAGGTCAGACAGCACCACCGCGGTAGCGTACATAAATCACCAAGGCAGCATACGCTCCCGCCACATGTCACGACTCGCCCATCGTCTCCTCCTTTAGGGCCAGCTTAATTTATGGAGCGACTCAATTCGCTGCGTGCCACTCACATCCCCGGCGACCTCAATGTGATAGCGGATGCGCTGTCACAACAACGCTTGCCCAGCAGAGAGTGGAGGCTTCACCCCCAGTCGGTCCAGCTGATTTGGGAACGGTTTGACAAGGCCCAGGTAGACTTGTTTTCCTCCCGAGAGACCTCCCACTGCCCGCTCTGGTATGCCCAAACAGAGGTTCCCCTCGGGGCAGATGCGCTGGCACACAGCTGGCCTGCGGGGCTGCGCAAGTATGCATTTCCCCCAGTGAGCCTTCTTGCACAGGTGCTGTGTAAGGTCAGGGAGGACGAGGAACAAGTCACCCTGGTGGCTCCTTATTGGCCTACTCGGGCCTGGTTCTCAGACCTCGTACTCCTCATGACAGCCCCTCCCTGGCGAATTCCCCTGAGGAAGGACCTTCTTTCTCAGGGACTGGGCACACTCTGGCATCCGCACCCAGACCTTTGGAACCTCCACGTCTGGCCCCTGGACAGGACGCGGAAGATCTAGCTGGTCTACCACCTGCCGTCGTAGACACAATCAGCCAATACAGAGCCCCTTCTACCAGGCATCTTTACGCCCTGAAGTGGCGCCTGTTCACAAATTGGTGTTCTTCCCAGGCTGAAGACCCACAGAGGTGCGCAGTTAGGTCAGCGCTCTTATTTCTACAAGAGAGACTGGAAGGGAGGCTGTCCCCTTCCACCCTAAAGGTGTATGTCGCTGCCATCGTGGCCCACCTCGACGCAGTAGACGGCAAATTTTTGGGTAAGCCCGACTTACTTATCAGGTTCCTAAGAGGCGCCCGGAGGTTGGCCAAGTCTGTTCCCCTCCTGGGATCTCTCAGTGGTCCTCGTGGGCCTCCAGAGACCTCCCTTTGAGCCGCTCAGGGCCCTCTCTCTAAAGACGGCCCTGCTGATCGCGCTCACCTCCATCAAGAGGGTCGGGGACCTACAAGTGTTCTCTGTTAGCGACACTTGCCTGGAGTTTGGTCCGGCAGACACATATGTGATCTAAGACCCCGACCGGGCTACGTGCCCAAGGTTCCTACCATGCCCTTTAGAGACGAGGTAGTGAACCTGCAAGCGCTACCCCGGGAGGAGGCTGACCCAGCCCCTTCATTGCTGTGTCTGGTACGTGCTTTACGTACCTACTTGGACTGCATGCAGAGCTTTAGATGTTCTGAGCAGCTCTTTGTCTGCTTTGGCAGACAGCAGAAAGGGAACGCTGTCTCCAAACAGGCTTTTCCACTGGGTTGTGGATGCCCCCCCCCTTGTGGGTCCGAACACACTCAACAAGGAGTGTTGCGTCCTCGTGGGCACTAGCCAGGGGCACCTCCCTGGCAGACATATGTAGATCAGCGGGTTGGGCAACACCTAATACCTTTGCGAGATTCTGCAATCTCCGGGTTGAGTCAGTATCGTCCCGTGTTTTCTCAGGTCCGAGCCAGTAGAACTCGGTAACACGCTGACAGTCTGGCCGGGTGGATCGCTTGCACCTGGTGCCCTTTCCCTCGGACGAGGTAAAACTATCTCTCACAGGAGATCCCACTCATTCGGATCCCTGGATGATTCCTCCCTAGCCCTTTGGGTCTGCAGTTCAGCGGAGGAACTCGCCGACCCAATCCACTGCGGGTACTTAATCTACCCTGTACTTGAATAGGTGCGCCATAGGGCAGGACTCCTACGTGGACTCCCCCTGTGTGTATTATCCGCGGTACAGTCCCCTTACGAGTGGACTCTTGTCTCCCTTAGGCAGTTCCAGCTGCCCTCCGGTCGCTGTGTTGTAGCAACTCCCCCCTCCAACGAGGCCATTTCCACATGCCGCCTGAAAAACCCATGTGATGTATTCACCACTCTTACCTCCCCTTCAGGGCAGGGCTGGTCTCCGCAGGGTAAGACCCCCTTCCCTCGATGCGTGTAAGGGCCCCGGCTGTTCTTGCACTATGCGAGAAACATAGAGAGAAAAGAGGCCCAGCCAGGCTAGGCCCGTTCCCAGGTTGGCAAGCTTCGCCTTGTTCCCCTGCCTAGGGTAAACAGAAGGATCCCGACGACTTTTTTGGGGCATTGGGGAAGGGTACGTGCAGTCTGATACAGCTGGTCGCCTCTGCATGTAAAATACCTGCCCACTCCTGTGTCAGCAGTACACGTACACGGCTCAGCGCATGGCGTGATTTAAATTGGACCCCTAGTGTTGCTCCTTCGACAAAACGTCAAAGTGAGCGACAGACAGGGAACGTCTAGGTTACGTATGTAACCTCCGTTCCCTTATGGAGGGAATGAGACGTTGTGTCCTCCCGGCCACGTCGCTGAGCCGAGCCACTGTAGTGGCCAGACCATTTCCGGCTCCTCAGAAAAATTCTGAATGAACTCAACGTATTTACCCGTATGTCCAGGGGGGGGGTATGCAAATACTGTCTGCCAACTTCTCATTGGCCTTTTTTCATAGATCAGAGGCATATTCGGCGCTCAAAAGAGAGCCCAAGTGTCGCTTCTTCTACACAACGTCTCGTTCTCTCCATCAGGGAACAGTAAAGTTTTTGTTTACTGATAATTTTTTGGACATTTCTTGGCTTTGGCTTCGCCATCTGAACAATCAACACCTTTGAAGAGTGTCTATCCCTCACAGCCTTGTTTTCATCCCTGTCACAAAGTTTAATATTAAATACTCTGACTAAGATCTATGGTTATATTAAACTGCTGTAACTGTATTAACTGTTTATCTTATAGTTAATATGCTCAAGATGAATGTCTAATACACAATTCTTTTCAATCGAATTTACAGATTAAATACTTAATTTACTCATCTATCAAATACATAATTTACTCATCCACATGCCATCCCAGATGTTTATGACTTTCTTTCTTCTCCTAAAGATTTTTAGAAAAATATCTTGGCTATGTAGGTCCATACAGTGCAAGAGAATGGTAACCAGAGGTTTAATCAATGTCCAGTTAGGTTTGGGAGAGAAATATAACTCCTTTTTCTCTTTACATTTTGATATTGCAGTTTCTAAGCACGATCATGATTTCATGCTCGAGTATGCTTCCTTGTGCTTAACCAATGTGGAGATTGAGCTATGGGAACCGTAATCGAGCTTGAAATCATGATCACAAGGAGACTGAGGTCAAGATGTACAATGAAAAAGGAGTTATATTTTGGCCTGTTCTCACCCAAAACCAACTGGATTACTTCAGATCACATTGATTAAAACACTGGAGTCTGATGGATTACTTTTATGCTGATTTTATCTCCTTTTTGGAGCTTGGAATGTCTAGTCATCATTCACTCGTATTGATATTCTTCTAAAAATATTTGTTTGTGTTAAGCAGAAGAAAGGAAGTCATACACATCTTAGATGTGGATGAGGGTGAGTGAATATTGAGAGAATTTAGATTCTTGGATTAACTATCCCCTAATGGTATGAAGTATGTGGTTTCTTGCCTTAAGCACATTATTAAACATGCTATCTTATTGGGAAACACGAAATCAGAGCAAGTAGAAAATATTAGAATGAAGGACTGATCATTTAGTTCTCTGGACTGATAAAACACATTAACAAAACAAAACAAAAAAAAGGCAGAAAACGGGTTGCTGGAATTTATTTTAATTCAATGATGTTAGTACAAGCATGAAATAATAAAGCTAGACAAAGAAACAATTTCAAATGCTATTAAAACAAAACCTGTCTTGTTTTGTTTTACATTCTAGGTCTATAGACATAATTCCCATTTCACTTAGCACCAAACATAGCACCAAAAGATGTATTCAGGGCAAATTCAAGAGTACAAATATATAAGCATATTCTGTTCACAATGTATTGAATAATAATAATACAAAATTGTAACATTAAAGATCACGGTCCTATGTGGCCTGCTGGTGTTGAGAAGACCTGAGGGAGTTATTCCTAAAAAGATACAACACTGCACCTCTACATTAAACACTGATCATCATTTCACACAATCACATGCTACACATCACTAACACAGATGTTATTGACATTTTCTAAAGCTTTGCTACAAGACCTAAACATCCAACAGGCATCAAGACACACAGTGAAATTAATCCAGTAACTGATCTTTCTCCAAAGCTCTAGGCACACAAATGTTTTTTAATCATTTTAAACATGCTAAGTTTGAGACAGCTGGTAATATATCCACGATACAACATTAGGAGAGGGATAGTATAGCCAGCAGTGACAGTAGTGAACTCCACATTTCAAAATCAAAGCGTTAACTGACTCATGATTAGGTTTCTGAAAACTACCCATAGCTAAAGATTCGCTTTTGCAACAAACCCGTGAAGTTAGAATCACTATTATCTGTGTACTGCTAAGAAAAAAAAACATGCTAATTAACTACAAAGACATTAAAAAAAAAAAAAAAAAAACACATTATGAAGCACCTAATTCCGCACTGACATAGTTTTCAATCACTACACTTGGTATCTATGCATGCTGAGACTTTGCTAAGGTAATGCCAATGCTGCATAGACACTGTAGCCAACTGTAGTCAAAATAATTCCCTCGAAAGTAATCTAAAATCATGTCATGTCTAAAAATGTCCCTCAACATAAAAAATATAGCCTATCCACCAGTAGACACTTTTGTAGAATTTAAGACCTTGATCACATTGCATCATGTAGTCCAAAAGGGTTTCACTAAATGATCACAGTGACTAACTTTCACATAGATCTTGTGGTATGCTAAATTCTTACAAAAAAACAAAAGAAAGAAACATCCATTTGCAATTCAGCATTGTCAACAGTCTGAGACCAACAGCTCAAGGCCAACAGTTTCAACAGGAAAGTGCGTATAGCTAACAAATGGGGGGAAAATGCAGTGTTGAAAGAATGTACTAAACCTCAACTCAACCTAAACCCTAAGGTCTTCAAATTGATTGATTACCTTTCTATTGTAGCATGATGTGATGGTATGGTCTGAAATGCTAGCCGTTTCAAGGTTAATTTTTTTATTTATTTTTTGTAAACGGTTGACTTAAAACTAGTGTCGATCTGCAAATGGTTGATGTTAAAACAATCAACATTTGTGTAAAAAATCATAAAGCTTTGGAAGGCCATTGTCAGCTTACTCAAATCTGACAAGAGCCTGAGGCTTTGTATAATAGCAGAGACAATGACTTGTGTTGAGCTGACAATGTACAGAGTGTACATAGGGATGAGTCAATTCAACATCTACAGGGTTGAATATACTCCTTTTAGCAAAATGTTAAAAAGTCAGGTACTTAACTGGGGGCTTTGCTGTGTAGATTTATATATATTTGAAGGCATGATCTGAATTAGGAAATGATTTACCCTATTCTGACTTAGTAAAGTTTTCATGGTGGTCAGATATTAAAGATTCTAAAATAGCACCATATTGGAATAAAAAGATTATCAATTACTATTTTAAAAAATGATGTCACAAATACTTGCAATATTTAAAAATAGGACATGATTGTTCCTAAACAAGAATAAGATCTGATGTAATAATGTAATGTAAAAAGCTGACTTAAGGTTAAAATGATTGTTTAGATAAATTCAACAGAATTAATATTAACTTATTAAATTATAAATAGGCATAAAGCGGCATTTCTCCAACCAATCACAGAATGGCACTGAGGTAGTGGGTGACAATCATGTGGCTCTCTCCAGCATTTAATCATGTTAAACGTACACAAGATAAAACAACAGTACTTGTAGTTTTTAATGATGTACAAAATCAAATCCAAAAGTGTCTGTACATTCCAAGGACTTGATCAGGTTAAAAAGTTCTGAAAGCTTTGAAAAAATTGTAATGTTAAAAACAGACAAAATATTCTGTGAGGTCAGAATCTGCTAAAAACCTTAAAAATATATATATCCAAATTTCATTTATCTGAACAGTGGGTAGCGGATTCCTTCCCATTCAGACCTCTGGTGCCAGTGCTGCCTGGACAAGAGGGTGGCTTTACTTGCAAGCAAAGTAATCCTTCAAAGGGGCAAAGAGGTGTCTGATCACGGGAACACTCCAGGACCGCCCAAGGACCTTCTGCCTCTGTGACCGCCCCATATTATTCACATCAGTGTAATGCTTTGGGAACCCAAATATTCTGGAAATAAAACATAATTTATTTAGTAAAGAATCAACATTTTGGTCAGAGGAACACTTAAAGGATGTTCATAAAATAACTTTTATGATGCTTTTGCATCCTTACTGAAACACGAATGCCCCAGTAACAGCAGGAAAACGGATCAGAACATTATAAAAATTTCACAATTTGTGTGCCAGGGAGGAGAGAAAGGCACACAGATTTGGAAATAGTTTTACATTCACTCGAAATGCGTTTTGTGTTCCCTCGCAATAGTTTACATTCTCTCGCAATATGTTTTGTGTTTCCTTGTAATAGTTTGCGTTCCCTCGCAGTAAGTTTTTCATTCTTTCACATTAGTTTTGCGTTCCTTCGCAATAGTTTTCCATTTCCTTGCCATAAATTTTGCCTGCCCTTGTAATAGTTTTGTGTTCCCTCGCAATAAATTGACCATACGTTTGCTATATTGAACATATTTTAACCATGATATTCATAGTAAAACCATAGAAACAATACAGGAAAATTAAAACTATGGAAAATAAAAATAATAATTTTATGGTTATGGTTTTACTACAAATGGTATTTGTAGTAAACTATAGAAGCCAGAAGAATTACCATGGTTAATCTAAAGTAAAATTACGGTTACTATATTGAAACGGTTTCTGCCAAAAAAACAAAAACAAAACATGGTTATACTAAAACAGAAATAGTTACTACAATATTACTATAAAACTATCGTTACTACATTCTACAATATTACTTTTGTAAAAAGAACGTTATAAATAGCTGACCTCTCCATTTCAGTACACCAAAGATAATCCTCTTTTCCATTCATGGTAACAGGCAGAGGTCCCATCTTCCCTTGTTTAATGGAGTTGGACTTGGTGGTGATGGTGCGAACTTTGTTGAACTGCAGACACAATAAAATTAGAAACTTTGCATATTTCTTGATGTTAAAAGGGAGGAAATAAAGTGTATTTGATTCTAACTTTGTTATGTTTAGATCTTTCACACTATTATAGACATATGCAGTCCTACAAGTTAAAACACAGTAACAGTTTTTTTTTTATTGTCCAAACAAATACGTATTATACCTATAATCAGTTTTCTCTGAATCTGAGCATAGTTATGCAAATACCATCTGTCACAGGACAGATCATAGTATAAGAGACAAGAATTCACTTATAACACAATTTTGACAAAACATGTAGTTACTGCATTTTGTCTTTGCATAGCAATATTGGCTAAAGTAAAATGGAACTACAAATGAAAATGTGTATTTAAATCTCGTCAATTTCTTTTGAAGTCCTGGGATTTCTAAAATAAATTTTTCCAGTCAAACCGTATAAAAGATCTTATATTTTTAATATTTGATTTACCATTGCTGTTCGTCCGACCTCCAGACAGTCCTGCAGATCTATGTTGTCAGTGAGTGAAGCAGCCAGCGGTCTAAAAAAACAAAACAAAACCAGGTCTTAAATCACATTTAAATGGGACCTATTGTGCAAAATTAACTTCTGCATGGTGTTTGTACATAAATGTGAGTTGGCAGTGTGTGTATACAACCACCCTACAATGTTAAAAGTCCACCCAATCCTCTTTCTTATATTTCTCTTAAACAAAAACAGTGTGTCAAAATGAATGGTTTTCGTTTCTGCTCTAAAATGACGTCACTTTAGAGCTGGCCTCGCCCACGACTGGTGATGGACTCCACCCTCCTCTCCTATGTGATCTACAAACAGTCTGCCATTTTTTTTCCGCGCTGGAGCAGAAAAAGTGAGAAGAATAATGTCTCAGCTTCGTAATTGTCTTAAGTGTTCTGTTGTTGGCTGTAAAAGTGAAAAATAAGAGTCTTCACGTACTCCTGGCATCAGAGCCACTGAAGACGCTGTGGACAAGCTGGACTGGTAATCTGGCATACCAGGTATTTTCCTGGTGGGCCGACGCACTTTGGGGCTGATCAGGGGCGGACTTACCATCGGGAGAACCGAGCCGGCCAGTGGGTCGGCCGCAAAACGGGCCGAATTAAGCTAAAATGAGCTGCCGCGTTATGCAGAACAGACCACAAAGCGGCATCGCGATATGTAGATAGGATTGGGCCAGTTGAAACCTCCCAGACACATTCTGGGGACACCTGAGACTTATATTACATCTAGTAAAAAGGGGCATAATAGGTCTCCTTTATGATGTTAATGCATCCATCACTGTCTATTTCTGCATGGGTCACATAAATGACTGAGCACTCATATATTTCCATCCTTGAGCAAATTATGCCTTATGTTTACATGTGTGATTGTGAGTGTGTGTTTTCATTTATACCGGTTCATTCCAGGTAAATTGCCCCAGAAATAACGGGCCCTGTGGGCTGGGCTCACTTTAACAGCATCAATCATCACAGGATTACACTGTAAGCAGATGAATGTTTGATGATACACAACCATCGACAACAAGGGAATTTTCATTATAAGAGTATAAACCCAGGAGAAAGCAAAGGAAGCATTTACAACAAAACATCTCAAGATAGTGAGGGATGAAAATAGGGCCTTGTGTGGACAGCATGTATAAATAAGCCTTCTTACCTCCAAGAAGCGGCAGATATCTGCCTTATCGTGGGCGCTCATGGCTACTACATTCTCAAAGAGCCAAAAAAATGGGCGATCATCATCCTCTCTTGGTCTCAACAATGTTAGCATGCGGTAATATTCAAAGAACAGCCGACCTGTGCCTTCTGTGAGAAGACAGAAAAGTAAAAAATGCTGTATTTTTGCAGTGGCAGGTCTCTAATGTACTCTGTAGATACAGTCTACTAGCAAAACGTGCCAGCTTCAGACATACGTACAGTTGAAGTCAAAAGTTTACATACACCTTAGTCAAATACTTTTAAACTCAGTTTTTCACAATTCCTGATATTTCAATGTAGAAAACCTTCCCTGTCTTAGGTCAGTTAGGATCACTCCTTTATTTTAAGAATCTGAAATGTCAGAATAATAGTAGAGATAGAATAATTTTTTTCAGCTTTTATTTCTTTCATCACATTCCCAGTGGGTCAGAAATTTACATACACTGTGTTAGTATTTGGTAGCATTGTCTTTTAATTGTTTAACTTGGGTCAAATGTTTTGGGTAGTCTTCCATAAGCTTCTCACAAGTTGCTGGAAGTTTGGACCATTCCTCCAGACAGAACTGTTGTAACTGAGTCAGGTTTGTAGGCCTCCTTGCTTGTACACACTTTTTCAGTTCTGCACACAAATATCCTCTGTTGGATTGAGGTCAGGGCTTTGAGATGGCCACTCTAATACCTTGATTTTTTGTCCTTAAGCCATTTTGCCACAACTTTGGAGGTATGCTTGGGGTTATTATCCATTTGAGGACCCATTTGTGACTGAGCTTTATCTTTCTTGCTAATGTCTTGAGATTTTGCTTCAATATATCCACATAATTTTCCTTCCTTCCTCTTGATGCAATTTATTTTGTGAAATGCACCCCATAACATGATACAACCACCCCCATGCTTCAGGGTTGGGATGGTGTTCTTCGCTAACAATCCTCATCCTTTTTTCTCCAAACATAACGATGGTCATTATGACCAAACAGTAACATTTTTGTTTCATCAGACCAGGGGAAATTTCTCCAAAAATTAATGTGCATTTGCAAACAGTAGTCTGGCTTTTTTTCACATATTCCAACTAAGCTGGGGTCAGATAGGGTAAAGAGCCTTGCTCAAGGGCCCAACAGTGATATCTTAGCAGTGCTGGGGCTTGAAGGTAGGTCTTAAAATACATCCACAGGAACACCTCCAATTGACTCAGATTAGCCAATTATCTTATCAGAAGCTAATTGGCTAATTGCCTAAAGGCTTGACATAATTTTCTGGAATTTTCTAAGCTGCTTAAAGGCACATATAACTTAGTGTATGTAAACTTCTGACCCACTGGAATTGTGATGTAGTCAATTAAAAGTGAAACAATCTGTCTGTAAACAATTGTGGGAAAAATTACTCATGTCATGCACAAAGCAGAAAACACTTTGCCAAAACTATAGTTTGCTAATATGAAATCTGTGGAGTGGTTAAAAAGTTTGTTTTAATGACTTCAACCTAAGTATATGTAAACTTCTGACTTCAATTGTACATGAATGCCCTATCATACCAATTATTCATGTAAATATAAACATCCCAGAAAGTTCTTACCAAAAAGACCTTTTCTTGCTGGATTCACCATGGAAAGGTCATTACAGGGACTTCCACCAATCAGGAGGTCAAATGGGCCCCATTCAGCCAGCTACAATATGTTGTGCAAAAGGAAATATTTGTAAGAGTTCATTTACATTTGCTTAAAACATGCAGATGTGAGGAAAAGTATATATAATAGTATGCTTGGCTATTAAAATGCTTGCAAGATATAGCCTATATATCAAAAAATATCACGGTTACATTTCTTATGTTTAAAACTCCCACAAAGTCAGGGAAGTGATAATGCTCTTTACATACATGTTTCCTTGTGATGGTGCGCACATCCTTCACATATTCAATCAGGCCCTCGTGTTTGATCATCCCAACTGCAATGGAGTCTTCACAGATTTCAGAGGCGATGTAGCGCTCCACCTTAAAGCCCAGGTCTTTTAAAACCAGGTATCCTGTAAAAAAGAGCAATAAGATCAAAAATCAACCTGGTTCCCAACTCCCATGATGCTCTACAAATACACAAGCTTCTTAAACTCTGGTGTATTTTGGGCTAGCGCCCGCAATGTTTCGCACTCAAATTTGCAAGCTCACAATTCACACATACTGTGGAGTAATTGCAAAATATTTGTGTTATTTTTCAGAAATCCCCCCAAATTTAGAAAAGACTCCGATTATTCATAAATACATTTTTTTGTTTATCTTTTTTTTTTCTTCCCTAAATTTGTAAAAATATATTTCTGGTTCTGTTCACACTACCTCAAATTGAAAGTCTTATTTCGTTCCACTAGATGGTAGCAAGCACTAGAAAGAAAAACATTTTCTCGATCACATTCCATCACAATTTACATATATGAAATGTAGGTGGCACTCTAATGCATTTTGGCACTCAAAGTTGTGCTTTGTCCATAGACATTCAGTCTAATTTTCAGTCCATGTAACATCCTCATTATTTCATCAAATATCTAAGCCTCTGAGTGGACTAGACGCTCAATCTAAGTGTCATCACGATGATATATAACATTTTTATAAAATGTTCATTAATCATCATCTTTAATACTGGAAAACATATTTTTCTGATGATTTGTTTAACATGATTTTCCTACTGGATGGCATATTTTGTTCTGGAGATCTACAATATAACAAAATTATTCAGCCAAGCAAGCTCAAGGATAAGTAAAAAAATTGCTCATGTTTTTTAGAAAACTGTCTAAGGTTGATGCATATATAAAGTTTTCAGCTATTTGGAGCTTACAACAGCAGTGATTGGCACATAAGAGACATTATATTTGATGATTTACAGAAGTCAAAAATCATCACTCTAATTCAGAGTCGGTTGAGATAATCCACTACAAATTTACTCTAAAATTTTAATCAGTAATCAATAATTAATATACTGAAAACTTTATCAAAAAGTAATCACAATACTAATTACTTCACTTTTACATTACTTCCACAGAAAATGTTTTGTATTTCCATTCAACAAATTAAAAATAATGTCTATATTTCTACCTTGTTCACTGTCACACTTAAGTAAAGAACTCAGCACCACATGTTTCTCCCTTACAATGACATGTTAGGGGGCGTACACCCTTCAGCTCTCACAAAAACACAAACAGACATATATTTCAATGTAATTCATGTTTTAAATGAATTGTACATAAATAAGGTTGCACATATTTTAGAAATATGTGTAACCCAAGTAATTAATTTAACTGAAAATTAGCAACTGTAATCTAGTTACAAGAGTTTAAAATGTCATGCATTAAACTACTACTATTTGAATAAAAAAGTAATTAGATTACAGTTATTAATTACATTGTAATCCAATTAATGCTTTCATTGGTTCAATTTATGAACAAATGTAAAATGAAAGACAAACAAGTGAACAGACCTGTTGCAATTCCATCAAACAGGGAGAGGACCTTGATCGGCCGGCGCTGATGAGCTGGAATTGAAGGATACACTCTATGTGGTTCCTAAGAAAGGAAACAAATGTACTTAGCAGTAATATTTCACAATTCTGGTGAGTTTGTCGGTTTGTTCTGTTTGTTTTGTTAATTCTCTCCCTCATGTGTCTCAGGTGCTGCCGGCACACATGATCTGTGTTTCCATGGGAACACTGATTGTTCCCAGGGGAACGCTGATAATGCCACTATGTAGCATGCTAGCACCACCTGGTTCTCCTCTGATTCACTGCCTACTTAATCCCTTCATTGTGTCAGTATCTTTGCTAGATTGTTGTTTGGTGTGAAGTAACTTACCTTGCTCCATCTGCCTTATTGGTCCTGTCTCATGTATCTATTTAGTTGCCCATCTCAGCCCGCGTTTCGGGAGCATGGTTACCTTCCAGTTTGTTGTACGCTTATTCTCTGCACTCAAGAATTTTCAACAGAGGATTCCTTCTATTTGCCATGTGTACAAACGGCCATGGCGCGCACGCATCAACAAACACCTATCTCCTGCTTACTGCAGCCGGTTGAAGTTACAATTTATTGTTAATAAATCATTTGAACTGTTCTTCTTTTGGGTCTCTTTGTATCACTTTCTGACAGAAAAATCTAGACAGTATGGACCCAGTGGAGGAATCTACTCTTTGCTCTGTCCTGTCTCAGGAGGGAGTTTTACTGGGACATCAGCAGGATCAAATCTCTGCATCTATCAGGGCTCTGAAGACTATGACGTCGCAGCTTACTGAGCTCACCTCTGTCATTCAACAAGTCTGCCAACCTCCCAATGCTGGTCTCACTCAGGAACTGCCCTCACCGGCTCTGCCGGTTCCCCACGTTACTGGACACTCGGAGGCTCGTATCCATCCTCCAACCCCCGTTCTCAGGTGAGGCGGGATCCTGAAGCACTTTCCTTACACAATGTTCCTTGTTCTTCATGTTACAGCCATCTGTTTTCCCGTCAGTGACAATTAAGGTGGCTTGCGTTATCACACTCCTCACCAGAAGGACCAGTGAACAGGGGACCGCCAAGTAGGACAACAGACATCCCTTTTGCACTTTAATTCACGCCTTCTCCACAGAGCTCCGCCAAGTGTTCGATCTCTCGGCTAGGGTCTTATCCAGACTGTCTCAGGGAGATCACTATGCTATTGAGTTCCGCACCCTGGATGCTTCTTGTGAGTGGAACGATCACGCAATGTGGGACCGGTTTCTGCATGGGCTCTCTGACTACATCCAGGATGAAATCTATCCCTCCGATCTGCCTCCATGCTTCAACAATTTGGTGGACCTGGCCATCCGAGTGGATCAACATTTGGCCCTATGCTGCTCCCCTGCTCCCCACCTACCCGGGCGGCTGGCCATCCTACCCAGTCCACAGCTTCGCTCCGGGTAACCGGAAGCACACCCCATCGATGAGCCCATGCAGGTCGGGAGAACTCTGATCTCTCATAAGGAGAAACAGCAATGCCTTGTTCAAGGATTATGCTTTAATTGTGTCTGGTCCGCTTTCATTCCAGTTAAAAGACACCGCTCGTCAGTAGGCAGGGGGTTACAGGCGAGCACAACACCCTTGGACAGAGCCCCCCAGTTTATGCACACTTCTCCCGGCCCACCTGCAGTTTGGATCAACCAGTTACACAGTCTCCATGTTGGTGGATTCCGGAACCGAAGGGAATTTTATGGACATCAACTTGGCTTCTGAATGGCGGGTTACTATGGTCCAGTTGGATGGCCCTATCACTGCCCACACCTTCAGTGGCACACCCTTGACTGTCATCACCCAGTCCACCAAGCCAGTCACCTTCGTCTCTGGAAATCATATGAAGCAGTTGTCCTTTTACATGATCCAATCTCCATTGGCACCAGTAGTGTTAGAATCCTTGGTTGGTAATACACAATATACACATACATTGTTCAACCACCACTGTTCTTGCTTGGAGTCCTAACTGTTTGTTGAACTGTCTTAACAATGCTGTCTCCCCTGTTCAGTCTTGTGTTTTATTGCAGGATGAATCGGCAGACTTATCCGAAGTTTCGTTGATGTAGCATGACTTGAGGGCGGTGTTCAGCCAGTCCCATACATCGACACTTCCTCCTCATTGCCCATGTGACTGTGCTACTGAATTGCTTCCTGGCACTTCGCCTCCTCAGGGATGACTGTATTCGCTCTCAGCTCCCGAGAGGGAGGCCATGAACGGGTATATCAATGATTCTCTGGCAGTCGGTCTCATCCTCCCTTCCTCATCACCATCAGGGTATAAGGTCTGAGGAGGCTATAATTTTTTTTTTGATGAAAACTACGATAGAAATAAGCAAACCCCAGAAACCTTTGCAAACTGGGGTTGGCCAATCAGAGATGGCTCTGACCGTTGCAGGATCCATGGACACTCCCTTGGCTGAACCCCAGGAGTGGAACCGACTGTGCATAAAAAGCGCATTACATGCCAAGCAGGTCGGTTGTTTTTTCTTCGATCAGTTCAGACACATGTCCTATGGTGGGGTCACTCATCCAACATCCCTTTTCATCCAGGGGCGACTCGCACCTAGATACTGGACAGGACATTCGCTGGTTCGTAGCTGTGTGCCCAGTTTGTTTGACAAATAAGACGACCTGTACCTCATAAGGACTGGTGCACGTGTTAAAATGTTGATGGACTGGCACCAGTCTAAGCCCCCGGCTTACATGTGCAGTCATAAGATTTGGTTGTCCTCTAAGGACCTTCCACTTCGACTCCCCTTACGTAAGCTGTGTCTTAAGTACATCAGGTCATTTCGATCTCCAAGGTCATTAGTGCATCACTGGTCCGTCTTAAATTACCTCCTTACCTCAAACGCATTCACTCTGTTATTGAAGTCTCCAAATTTAAACCAGTTTTACGCTCCAATTTACATCCCACCACACCCATCACAACTCCTTTACGATCAGGTGACTGATGTCAGGGGCAGAGGGTTCCAGTACTTGTTTGACTGGGAAGGTTATGGGCCCGAGGAGAGATGTTGGGTCCTGGCTCGTGACATCCTGGACCGTGCCCTCATTGACCAGTTCCACTTGCGGCAAGGTAATTCTGCTGGGGACTCAAGGAGGCTTCCCTGGGAGGGACTTACTGTCATGTTTCCAGTGAGTTCGTCAATTTGTTTTGTTATTTCTCTCCCTCATGTGTCTCAGGCGGTGGTGGCATGTATGATCTGTGTTTCCATGGGAACACTGATTGTTCCCAGGTGTACGCTGATCATGCCACTAAATAGCATGCTAGCAGCACCTGGTTCTCTGCTGATTAATCCCTTCATTGTGTCAGTATCTTTTATAGATTATTGTTTGGTGTAAAGTTACTTACTTCACTCTCTCTGCCTAGTTAGTCCTGTCTCGTGTATCTGTTTGGTTACCTGTCTCTGCCTGCGTTTTGGGAGTGTGGTTACCTTCCAGTCTGCTGTGCGCTTGTTCTCTGCTCCCACAACTTTTCAATGGTGGATTCATCACAGATCTGCTCCTGACTACCACGATGCAAACACTCACCTACAAACACACTCTTCATGGAGGATTCCTCACGGATCTGCTTACTGTGTGGCCACAGCAAGCATGCATCAATGAACACCTATTTCCTGCTTACTGCAGCCCGTGCCGGGTTCTCCACTCTTCGTCAGACCAGTTGAAGTTACAATTTATTGTTAATAAATTCTTTGAACAGTTCCTCTGCTCTTGGGTCTTTTTATCTCACTTTCTGGCATAATACATGTATCTAGCAAAAGTAAGATGTAATATGCACTCTTTACAAAACAATCTTTGAACTGAAGTGGGACAAGAAATCCCCAAGTCAGTGTTTTTTTGTCTTTACTGCATCTATACCGTCAAAATTTACAAATGAATTGAAAATGAATAGTTTTACAGTTCTTTGAATTCAAAACACCATTCTGCTCTTAAAGTTTCAAAATATGAATTGCATTAGTTGATTATCTAATAGGAGGAGGACAAGATGGTATGGTAGATGAAACACTGGACACTCACAAATTCAAAAGCACTGTTATTGGCAAAAAACTCTTGGACACGAACGCTCCAGTCAGGCCTGAGTTTGAGCACACCATATCTCTTAGAGGGCAGGCAGACATAACAGCTCCATGGGTCCAACTCCTTTAGCTTATCAAATGTCTCTGGTCCCACTAACATATTCAAACAGTCTTTACAGAAACACCTGAACAGAATAAAAGGAAAAAACAGTGAGACAATCTGCATTGATGGTTAAGATGGCACTAAAGCGATAGTTCACACTCATGTTGTTCCAAACCCTTATGGCATACTTTTTTCTGTGGAACACTACAATGTTAGGTGAAATGTTAGCCTCAGTCAACATTCACTTCCATTGCATATTTCTTCCATACAATGTGGAAGACATGTGGAAGTGACTGAGGCTAACATTCTGCCTGACATTTCCTTTTGTACGCTACAAAAGAAAGTAATTCAGGTTTGGGACAACACGATGGTGAGTAAATTAAAAAAAAATTTTTGGGGATGAAGTAACCCTTTAAGTACAAAAGTGAGAAAGTGTAGTACAAACCTGCAGCAGCTTTTATTTCCACAGAGAATGACCTCCAGCCCAGCACAGCACACAGTGCAGTATGACTGATAGCCATCTTCATCGTATCTGTACAGGGTCTCTGTAAAATTCTCCTACACGCATACAAATACACAATCACACATCCAAAATTATGCTCTGGTTAATTAATACCAATTGTAATTCAGCACTAAAGAAACAAACATACAACTTATACCTTGCACTTAAAACAAAGGCTTCCCTCAAAGAGAGGATGGAAAATTTCAATGTCGGCACTTCCACAGGACAGACAGAAATCTGAGGAAACAGCCATAACCACAGAGAGCATGTACAGTTATAATTGTAGGAGTTAGTATAGCTTTATTAATTAACTCAAATGTTGAATTTAAATAAATAAATCAAATGGCTCACCTTTAATGTTTTTGCCTTTAACTGAGACTTCATGGACCATTTGCTCTGAGAGAAATAGGACAAAACATATTTTGTGCATGTTTTCACAAAAAAACTAAACCGAAACTAACATTTGTTCCTGCATAATCTGCTAATATGAAATAGAACATATGAAATAAAATGAAAAGAACATCACTGCTTAATATTATTAATTATTATTATTAATAATATTAATATTTCAAGAATTTCACCTGCTGTTGCACTCGTGAACACAGTAGAGTGACAATAAAGTGATTTGATTTGATTTGATATTGCGTACCTCTGGTATATTCCTGAGTGGGCTGTCTGTTCTTGTGGACATACTTCCTTTTGGCTGGTGGCTGAAAATCAGACACAGAGGAATCCGATGACTCCGCTTTATTACTAGATGAGCTGTCTGTGAAATGTAAAAACAAGTTGCATTCAATTCTGATCAAACAGTGCAGATGAAGCCAAGGAATATCTGAAAATGTCAACATTGTGTTAACTCTTTAATTTTGAGAGAACTAAAGTGAAACACAAATAGTTTTATTTAATTACAAAAACACAAGCTGCTTGAATAGGATTTCTTAACCCAATGGACATTTTGCCTATTTGAGTACTTGACAGATACAGAATATAACATGTAAAATCATCACTGTTGGGTAAGTTAATTAAAAATAGTAATCCACTACAAAATTACTAATTATTTCTCTAAAATTTTAATCAGACTACTTTACTAATTACTTTATTGATAAAGTAATCACATTACCAATTACTTTACATTTAAGTTAACACATTTCTGCTCAACAAATTCAAAATAATGTCTACATTTCTTCCTTATTCATTTTTCAAGTCACATTAAGCACCTAAAATTTCTCCTTCACAGTGACTCATTATGGGGCCATAATTCATGTATTCTACATAAATAATTTATTAGAAATAAGCATAACCATATTATGTTCTTAAACGTAATTAAATTAATTTAAAGTCAGTAACTGTGGGGACCTGGGTAGCTCAGCAAGTAAAGACGCTGACTACCAACCCTGGAATCGTTGAGTTCGAATCCAGGGCGTGTTGAGTGACTCCAGTCAGGTCTCCTAAGCAACCAAATTGGATTGGTTGCTAGGGAGGGTAAAGTCACATGGGGTAACCTCCTTGTGGCCACGATAATGTGGTTTGTTCTCGATGGGGTGCATGGTGAGTTCTGCATGGATGCCATGGTGGATGGCGTGAAGCCTCCACACGCACCATTTCTCCGCGGTAACGAGCTCAACAAGCCATGTGATAAGATGCGTGGGTTGATGGTCTCAGACACAGAGGCAGCTGAGATTCATACTCCACCACCCGGATTGAGGCGAGTCACTACACCACCATGAGGACTTACAGCACATTAGGAATTGGGCATTCCAAATTGGGGAGAAATAAAAAAGTCAGTAACTGTAATCTGATTACAAGAATTTAAAATGTAATTCATTACACTACTTTTTTGACTAAAAGTCACTAGATAGCAGTAACTATTTACTTAGTAATTGAATAACAAACAACACAGCACAACGTTGGCTATTGTGTTGCTATAGCCCTAAAGACATGTAGTTTCAAATTAAAAATAGTAAAAAAAATGTGTCTCAGGACACATTGTCCCACTGAGTTGTGCTCCATCTATCTGTTTTAAAAGGGAGAACTCATCCTGTGTGAACACTCACTAATCTTTCATGTGTGCTCAGTGTTGTTGCTGCTCGTGACTGAAAGTCACTGTGTACAATGTTGACAAATTGCCGTCTGTCAGAACCCAAGCACCCAAAACAATAAACATCCAAATTAAAAATGGGGCCCTTTTTTGTACATTTGCTTTTAGTTGTCACTGGACATTGAATGGTGAGAAATGTTTTGAAGTTTTCATTTTTGTGTTTCATGATCAATCATCTCGGGTACTTCTGTCAATCCCTAAACTTATTATACATACCTACAGGAGGCATAAATCCATCAGGACCTGTGGGCTTGAAACCTCCAAATGCCCAGTCCAGCATGGCTTTCATATTTTCAGTGCTTTTCCCAGAGCTGGAGAAAGTCTTCCCACAGCGTTCTCCTGCCAACTACACACAGACATAACACAATACAGTGTAACTAAACAGAAAAAAAATTATGCCTAAGACTGCACTATGAATGATATGAGCTAAAGATAGATTTGATGTCATGAATGCATGCAGCATATTCAAGAACATTTGAGGATAAGAACTAAACTATTGCATCAATGTTCAAATAAGTGTTCAAATCTCACAAGTACCATTAAATAAATATATTGCTACTGTACCTCGAGGACTTGGTAAATAGCATCTTTGTAGGTAGGCAGACCTTCAAAGGATTTACTACAGAAGCACTTTGCAAATGTAGCAAAAGGCATTAGCCCCTCTGTATGAATCTACAATCAACAAGAGAGATGTGCTTTAGGTAATGTGCTCCGAGAAATGCTGAATGCTTGAATGAGGAAAAATATTTCTCAGACTCAGAAGAAAGAGAGAGAGGGACAGAAACAGAAAAAGTAATTACCTCTGAAAACATGCCATCTCCAAACCACTCCACACGCCTCATAGACACAGGAATTGTTCTGCCCTTCCACGCCACCACCAGCCCAGGCCACCAAGAGAAGCCCTTGACTTTCCCCCACACCAGCTCTCCTTTGGAAAAACCCTTATTATCCTGCAAAGGGAAATGGAGTCAGAAAATGCAACAATACTACAGTCCGCTGAGAAATTACAGTAGAAGGATAAAGGCATACTTACTTCACTAATGAGGAAATATAGAGGTGAGCATAACTAGCTACAAAACTTCCATTACTTTTTAAGATTATAATACATTTCCATGACATTTCCAGAAAAAGAAATCACAATTCCAAAATTCACTGATATTTCCCACATTTTCCACAGTTTACCTGGTATGTCATGTCTCTCTTCCCAGGTTTGGGGCTTGGCGTCGAAACACTAGATCCAGATGAACAAGCTTCGTTCTTCATCTAAAATTAGACAGAAACCAAACTTATAAAGGAAGAGTAAATAACAATCTTATTTGTGTAATCCTTTTTGAGGAAAACACAAAGACACAACACCCAGATTCAATAGCGACTTTTCCACCATCGGGCCAGTGTGAGCCAGGACTATCAACTGGTCAGGAAGGGGCCAATAGTCTGTGAGAGCAAATCACCATCAGGCCAGTAGCCCTGCAGAGTTTCCCTACACCCCACCCTTAATACGCTGCCCAAGTGCCAACATCACGCACCACGCCCATTTCACAAGCAAGAGGGTATCAGATTCTGGAAACTAGCTTGCCCTCGATATGAACACAGATTTGCACTGTGCATGCAATTTTTTTTTTAATTTTCCCAAACCTGTACCGTTGTGCACTGGATACGCAACTTGGCAAGTTCGGTCGATCTGACATTGCACATTTTCATCAGCCCAAATAGTCAGAAGTGCCCCGATTTCATCAAATGACCAGGACTGACAATTCTATGTTCTCAGTTGATCTGTTGAGGTTAGCTGTTAGCTAGATATGAAAATTTGGTAAGTATTTTAGTGCTGAAACCTCTGACCTGAATCAGCTAAACTCCGCCTTTGACATTGACTCCACCTCAATCCCCTGTTGGCCTTCTTTAGCTCAAGGGCAATCGGTGGGTCAAAGGCCAATGACCGTTGGCCCTGAGGAAGCCCAGAGAAGGCACAATCAATGTGTCAGTGGGAACGCAACTGGCCTTGGCAGGCACTAGTGCCAGTGAAATGATAGCCTTGGTCACCATACACTTTCAATGCATGGAAAAAAGATGAAAGTGAAAGTTGTGTGAGACTAACATACTGCCTGACATCTCTTTTTGCAATCAATCTAAGCAAGAAAGTCCTACCAGTTATATACAAATTTCCTTTTTTCTTTTTTCCACTTTTCTCCCCAATTTGGAATGCCCAATACCAATGCGCTCTTAAGTCCTCGTGGTGGTGTAGTGGCTCACCTCACTCCGGGTGGCGGAGGATGAATCTCAGTTGCCTCCGCATCTGAGACCATCAATCTGTGCATCTTATCACGTGGCTTGTTGAGCGTGTTACCGCGGAGACATAGCACATGTGGAGGCTTCCCTTTATTATCCGCAGCATCCAAGCAAAACTCACAACGTGCCCCACCAAGACGAACCACATTATAGCCACAACGAGGAGGTTACCCCATGTGACGCAACCCTCCCTAGCAACCAGGCCAATTTGGTTGCTTAGGAGACCTGGCTGGAGTCACTCAGCATGCCCTGGATCCGAACTCATGACTCCAGGGGTGGTAGTCAGTGTCTTTACAGCCGCTCATAACCGGCAAAGATTAAACTAGGGGTGTAACGGTACAGAATTACAGTGACAGCCCCAGTGCGGCGGCGTGGGTATTTCGTTCCCATAGCGCTTTTAGCAAGCGCAGCATCATAGTGAAGCTTTTTGTAAAGAGAACGTCTCGGGTTACATGTGTAACCCTTGTTCCCTTAAAAAAGTCGAACAAGATGCTGCGCTTCTTTGCCGCACTTCGATGTCCCAGGACTGCTCCTCAAAAAAAGTATCTGACAAACACACTGGTGACGCCTCTATTTATAGCCCGGCCACAGGTGCATCCAATGATCTCACCAACTGAGGCTATAAATTTCCGGTCAATGTTCATTGACGTGTTACAAACATATTCACAGCTGGTTACAATGCAAGATCATTCCCATAGCGCTTTTAGCAAGCGCAGCATCATAGTGACGCTTTTTTCAGGGAACAAGGGTTACACATGTAACCCGAGACGTTTTTATGAAACAGGTGCTACAATTTATTATCCTGTATACTGCATTTCCACTTACATTCATCTCCGCAAATTCCATGGAATGGTGCTCACAGAGATGGAGCAAGTGTTTTCTGCCTGAGCCAATACTTTTTTGCAACAAACTATACAGACCAGGTAACCATCAACACTGATGGTGCCTCGTGGGTCTTTAACATACCCAAAGTAATCCTAGACAGCGGACTTCGACCGCTTTGTTGGTGGAAATAAATGTTCAGGCTCTGACATGTCTGCATGATGCACTCGTGCTGCACTCACGACACCGGCATGTCACCTTTAAAACTGAGTGACAGTCAAATGTAACACGAGGAAGGTGCGATTTAAAAGTTTATTTTATCTCACCAAGTTTATTTGATGCTGTGTAAATGTCTCTTAAATAAACTGATTTGGATTGTAGAAAAGTTCAGAAAAAATCTGTATTTATATTTATGCAATTCCGTCAATGAGAAGATTTCAACGGTATGATAACTGTCTGTTTTAAAACCAAGGTATACAGTGAAACCTTGAAACTGTTACATCCCTAGTTTAAACTCTTGTTTTAGCACAGCGGGTGACTGACAGGTGAGGGGTGGAACTTCACGGCAACCGGTGTTCATCTGATTGCCCACCAGATTCTGACTCCCCGCTACTAGATTGGCCCTTATCCCCAAAGCCCATCCGTACACCTATCCCTAAACATAAGGATACTAGGGAGTCAACATTCGCCACTACACCGGGATGCATACAGAACGGATTTTGTTTACACTTCAAATGCAGTGTGGTCACATGCATTTTTGACCACATTCATTTGTGGTTTTTTGATCCGATCACAACTTTTTAGAGCCCGTTTAGACCTGTATTTAGTGCTATCCACATGTGATCGGATCACCCAAGATGCATCTTAATACCAGGTGGAAACAGGGTCACTGGCATCAGTAAGAAGACTTTTCTTATTAAAGTTAGTGTATCAGTGTACGATGCATGGCACTTTGCATAATGAACATACAGTACATAGGCTATAAAAACCATCCATGCACCATAGAAAAGATGTTAATAAGGTTAGGCATGAAATGACAGTAAGAAAACAGGCAAAAACTCATATCTACAGAAGAATTCAAAAGGAAGAATCAAAGCGGGAAAGGAAACCACAGGACACAATCATGAAGCTGCATCCACCACTTATGAAAACAGACTAACAGAGATAGCATGAATGGGACAAAACTAGGAGACTGTCCCTCAACACCTGCGATCAGCAAGACAGAGCATTTGATCTCCTCCTGGGCAGGTACATACCACCTCGGGCTTGCTGTCCTTGTCTAGGTTCACTGGTTTGCTCCAGGTGCCTGCACCGGCCTGAAAGACGGTGCGTGCCTGTGGTTTCTGCCGTAAGCTGCTCTCCCAACCGTATATTCCCCTAACAGAGCCCTAAAGACCCACACACACAAACACACACATACATGCACACACACACACGCATTTATGCTCAAACATTACTCACATACGCTGTCACTAAGGTCACATGACTCCAACAGTGAAGTAATAACGTCCCAAAATAGATATAGAAATGAAAGAAAGAAGATTAATCAAAAGAGGTTAGTGAGATGATATTGTTGGTTTATTTGTGCCAATGTTTTTTTGGCTGCAAAGAAATTACCTAATCAGTTTTGGAGCAAGACTGTGTTGTGTTGTCATTTCCAAGGTCACATATTCAATTTGAAAAGCTGTTTTTCCTTAGGATTCAAAAGCTGAAATGGCTGATCTGAACAGCAAAATGTTCTAAAGACACTTGGGAGTGAATTCACTTAACAGTTGCACCACTTTTACGAACAGTGCTGCAACATGTGTATTTAAATTACGTTACTGGTATTTTCAGCGCAAACACATCTCATTTCAATGCAAATTATGCTGATAATAGATCGATATTACAGATTGCGTTGTATTTAAACAATTTATTGCTACTTCATTAAAATAAAATGCAGTTATAACTCATCAAATGATGGAGAACAGTGTCAAAACTGGCATATATCCAGATGCATACAATCAGTGGATGAAATTAATTCTTAGTGAATTCCTCCCTCATGAATTAGTTATTTGGCAAAAAAACAAAAAACAAAACAAATCTAAAAACAGTTAATTGTTGTTTCTCAGCCACAGCAGTTTTCTTGCTAATATTACCTCCTTAAATTTGTTACTAGTCCAGATACCATCATCGTCTGCTCCATTTTCTGCAGGAAAACAACACAATTAAAAGAGGTAAATTGAAAGTGCCAAGTATAAATTGATCTACTATGGGCCATGTTAATCTCAATAAAGATCAGTATCTACTAGCAATAATCAATATTAATTGAGTGTGCACATCTGTATTTATCAATGCCATGGATCAACTTTCTTTAAGCTTAAGGGTGAAGCTGAATCAAAAAGAGAGAGAGAGAGACTTTAGACCCACAAACATTTGCCACCAGTAGAAGCGACTGAGATTGTAAAGCATTATTTGTTAGCTGCCCTAGATTCACTTAAACTGGTCTGAAGCATTTTATTCACACCTCGCTGACTGGTGATCTTCTCCAGTCGCACCACACATGGCTTCACTGTGACTGAGTGTTGAACCGTCTCTGGAAAACAACACATTGTTTCCATGAATCTAACCTCTTCTGTAATCCAACTGGATTCACTTAACTTTCAAATGTAACTGCACTATATCAAAGGTAATATTACATTTACATTTACTGTATATAGGGTCAGTGAACAACAGAGTGTGAGTGATCTGTGGGCATGGCATCTTAAGGCTGAGGTATTCTTTGTTTTCCATGAGACCTTAAGTCTTGAGTCAAATGTCAAGCTTTTCAAAGTATACTCTATTTACTGTGAGCCCATTCGGAAATTTTTGACACATGTACACTACAAAAGTTTTGCAGATAAGGCACAAAGCTGCATCCAAGTAACACAAAAAGTAGGGTTCACACAGACAGTCCCTGCAAACTGTGCTAAAAGTGGCACATGGAAAACATAGAAGAATACCATTAGCATTAAAGAGAACCGGTCCACATTAACAACACAAACCTTATATGGAAAACTGTGGTTCTATCAATGTAACTTACAATGCTCATCCAGATCCTACTAACTGACATGCAACTTCGGAGACAGTAGCTGGGTTTCCATCCACATATTTTAATGAGCATTTTGTGATACTGCATAAAAAATGCAACTAAAATCTCCAAAATGCGCTTAAAAAACTTATACGCTCAGTTGAGGTACATACATTTTATATCTGATAAGAGGAAAAAGTGCATAAACTATGGTGGAAACACATTTACCAAATAAACTTTTTTGGAATACAAGATCAAAAAAGTCATGTGATTGAATAATTCATTCATAACTGGACTAACCAGAGGACCAATGCATCACATCTGAAATGTTGCTCTGGTCATCCTGAAATAAAGGTGTTGTGAAAATCCAAGCCTTCAAAAAGTATGCAGAGCAAATGAGATTGAATACAAACTGTGCTGAAGAACAGGTTTATTGATGAAAAATAGATTATAGCTACGCTCCGCATAGACATAAGAAAGGGGGAATGCACACACAAAGTGCTCCAAAATCGAACATAAAACAACAGTCATAAAAGTTCATTTTAAATCCAAACAAATTTGAACATGGAACGCATCCATAATTTATTATTAGGCTGCATGCCAGTTATTTACACTATAGTTTTCTCTGCTGTCTTGCTACCATTGCCAGAGCACTGGACCTGAAACTGAACAGAAATTACATGAAAAAGTTGTAACATTTCAGAGCCCTTTTCAATTCCAGTGCACATTTGTAACAAATATGACTAAGAATACAGAAAAATATCATTTATCTCTCCGACACTCGCTAACACATATTACCTTCAGTGTCAACATGTTGTTAATTAAACAGCTGTTCCCCGTCTGTCGCTCACGTCGACGTCATGTCGAAGAAGCGACACTAGGGGTCTCTCTTGAGCACTGAATATGCCTCTGATCTATGAAAAAAGGCCAATGAGAGTTGGCGAACAGTATTTGCATACCCCACCCCGGATACGGATATAAAGGCGAGAGAAATTTGCTCGTTCATTCAGTTTCCTGCTTCTATCCTCTGACACTCTGCTTTGCTGTTGGATCTACGGCGCACTTAAGCGGCTTTTCTCTTCTCTGCACGGCGTGCAGTTTGCCCCTGGGCGCTTCAACAGCGCAGAGTTAAAAGAGTTTCCTATAAAAAGTAATTTTCTCTGTAAAAGAGTTTATTTCTCTGAAAGAGCAATACACAGCGGCGTTGAACGTACTTTTCAGGACGCGTCTTTATAAAGATGCCATTCAACCCCTGTGTAGTTCCTACGGGAATTGAGGACGATGCGGCTGGCGATGGAGGCGATTTGGGGAGGGCAGCGGGTGCAGTTCCGCCGGGTATGCCCCCTCGGACCACCCGCCCCCCGACATGCTTGTTGACCTCCGTCCAGCCTCGAGGCAACGGCGACTCGCCTCTGGGCCGGTCTGTAGTGTTAATTTTGTCACCTATTTTTAATTTAGTCTTAGTCTTAGTCTTGTGCGAAATGTCCTTGTTAGTTTTAGTCATATTTAGTCATTCACATATCCTTTTTTGTTGGTCAAGTTTTAGTCAACTAAAAGTCTCGTCATTTTAGTCTAGTTTTAGTCAAAAGAGAATTTAAGGTATCTTAGTCAAGTTTTAGTCAACTAAAAGTCTCGTCGTTTTAGTCAAAAGAAAACTCAATATATCTTAGTCAAGTTTCAAAACATTTTCGTCTTTTTTTAAATAAATTATTTCTGAGATTAATTCTAAGATAACCATTTCAGTCAAATAATGTTTCACACATCTCAAATATTGGTTAAATGTCATAATTACCTGACAAAATACACTTGTTGAATGATTTGTTGAATTCACTTTGTTAAACGTGTCTGGTTTTCTGATTTAAGAGACACATGCACAAATGATGAACTTGTTCTGAAGAGTATTTTATTAAGCAAATAAGTTACATAAAATATATATAACCTGCATAATGTATGTGCCACAACACCATAGCTAACTGGTTAATTTACAGCGTAGATGCCTAAAATCAGCATTAGCTTATGAGACGTTAATTTAAGTTAACTTCCCTGAATGTGTGGGTGGTTAGCCTTTAGATGTCGCTTAAGGTTGGTGGTGTTTTTCCCGGTATTGTTTATCCGCAGTGCTTCCCGTCAGTTATAATGACACATTCTGACTTTTTGTCAATATCATTGTACCTAAAATGTGACCAAATATCGAGCCTCTTCCTTCTACCTAGCATGTCGTCGGCGCTCGTCGCGTGTTCGCCACTGTATGATTGTTGTGTTCTTGCTCCATGTAGTTTCGTGTTGCAGCCACAGGAGTATGAGACCTGTTGTAACCGTTACTAGAGCAACAGCGCAAACTCATTCGGAATATTTTGAAGGCGTAACAGCTGAATATTCTATCTCATGATGAAAAAGTAGAGACGATTGTATACGAAAATGAAGAGAGATTTTATCTTAGTTTTTATTTTATGCAAAACATTTTAGTCTCGTCTTTTTTCGTCAACAATAATGCATGTTAATTTAGTCTTAGTCAGCGTTTTTGGACATTGGTCCAGTCTCGTTATCGTCCCGTCTTAGTCATGGAAAAAAAGGTCGTTGACGAACATATTTAGTCTCGTCTCGTCTGACAAAATTAACACTGCCGGTCTGCCTATCCTCTGGAGCTTGAGGTGGATGAGCTCACTGCTCCTTCAGAGAGCGCGGCTTCTGACGCTGGCACCTCCCCTGGGCTGCCACCTTCGGGCCAGCACGCCCAGGATGAGGCGGACGCGCAGATGTCAGATTGGAACCCTCCATCCTCCGCACACCCGTCACGGTTGGACTGGTTCCTGGGGTCTGGTCGCCGCTCACAGCCACCCCATCCCCCCCCCCCGGTCCCGTTTTTCCCGGAAGTGCATGACGAGCTGACATCTTCATGGAGAGCCCCGCTCTCCATTCGTCAAAAGCCCTGCTCGTCCGCTCTCACTACCCTCGATGGCGGAACGGCCCACGGGTATACGGCGATTCCCCAGGTGGATATGGCCATGGTGCTCCATCTTTCTCCCTGTAACCCTACCACCTGGCGTGGATCCCCTATACTCCCTTCCAAGGCCTGTAGGACGACAGAAAAGCCTACAGCGCCGCTTCGGCCTTGCACGCCATGGCCATCCTGCAAGTCCACCAGGTCAAGGCGCTCAGGGATCTGCACGAGGGTAGCCCTGACCCCAGTTTGGCCTCTTCGGCGACACCGTCGAGGACTTCGCCCAGCAGTTCTCTGCGGTGAAAAAGCAGACGGAGGCCATCTCACACATTCTGCCGCGCCGCAAACCTGCCGCCACAGCCACTGCCCCGTCTGCTCGCCGAGGGCATCCCCCTGTGGCCAAGAAATCTGCTCCGCCACAACCCGGGCCCAGCACTCAGCCCCAGTGTCGAGCACACCGCAGGAAGCAGACGCCCCCCGTCTCTCGGACCTGGAAGGCTCCCAGGCGCTCCTGAGACGGACGACCCAGCGACAGAGATGTTAGCTCCGGAGGTGGTAAGACCGCTCCGTCCCCCGGTGGTGGGCCGGGAGGAGAATCTTTTGTTTTTTAACAGATTTCATTTGCCGCCCCCCTTAGATGGTGTTGCGGTACCCACATTCTCAATAAAAGAGCTATTTGCTATGTCTCTGGGTCACTTGGCCCGCAAATGCCGTTCTCACGGCACTTTGCCTCCAGATCTCAACAGTCCCGGCTTCCTGGACACGGACCACCCTTCTCCAGCCCCACGACTGTTCCCGGCCGGCCGGTTCCGACGAGTCTAGAGGACACCTACCCTGCACCTCCTCCTCAGTCACCAACCCGCCACCTGCCAGGTGTGCGGAGCGAGGTAAGTTCTTTGAGTCTTTTCTCAGCACCCCAGTCTCGGGTCGCCCTGTCGCTGCCCGACGCTGCCCTACCTGCTCCGCCCCGCTGCGAAGCTCCGCCGGGTACGTCGAAACTAATCGTCCCTTTGGTGCCCCTAGCGCAGAGGTTGGACGCGTAGCTTTCACTTCCCAACCCGTCTCGCTGGCTGGCCCGGACCATCCGACTCGGTTACGCAATTCAGTTTGCCAGGCCCCCACCCCCCTTCACGGGCATCCGCTTTTCGGCAGTACACGGCGAACATGCCCAGTCCCTCCGCGCGGAAATCACTACTCTTTTGTTCAAAGATGTGATAGAGCCTGTCCCTCCAACCGAGATGAAGAAAGGTTTCTACAGCCCTTACTTCATCGTATCCAAGAAAGGCGGCGGCTTACGACCAATCTTGGACCTGCGAGTTCTCAACCAAGCATTGCACAAACTCCCGATCAAAATGCTCATGCAGAGACACATCTTAACCTGCGTCCGGCATCTAGATTGGTTCGCAGCGGTAGACCTGAAGGACGCGTACTTCCACGTCTCCATTCTGCCTCGACACCGCCCCTTCCTGCGGTTTGCGTTCGATGGCCAGGCGTATCAGTAAAAGTCCTCCCCTTTGGCCTGTCTCTGTCTCCTCGCGTCTTCACTAAAGTTGCAGAGGCAGCTCTTGCCCCGCTCCGAGAAGCCGGCATCCGCATACTCAATTACCTCGATGACTGGCTTATCCTGGCACACTCGCGAGAGTTACTATGTGCTCACAGAGACCAGGTGCTCAGGCACCTAAGCCGCTTGGGGCTTCAGGTCAACTGGGAAAAGAGCAAGCTTACTCCAGTCCAGAGCATCTCTTTTCTGGAGTTAGACTCGGTCTCAATGTCAGCACATCTCACCAACGAGCGTGCCCAGTCAGTGTTGAGGTACCTCGTCGTCTTAAGGCCAGGCACCACGATCCCTTTAAAACTTTTCCAGAGGCTCCTGGGGCATATGGCGTCCTCCGCGTCGGTCGCGCCACTGGGGTTGATGCATATGAGACCGCTTCAACACTGGCTTCAGACCCGAGTCCCGAGACAAGCATGGCGTCGCGGCACGCACCGTGTGACAATCACCCCGCCTGCCGCCAAACATTCCAACCCGGGACAGACCTCTGTTTCTTACAGGCAGGAGTACCCTTACAGCAGGTGTCCCGACACATCCTAGTCACGACCGACACCTCCAGATCGGGTTGGGGCGCCGTTTGGGCCCAGCTGCGTTGGCACAACTGCCTCGAGTTGTTGACCGTCCTTTTGGCCCTGCGGAAGTTTCTCCCATTAGTTCGAGACAAAAATATCCTGGTCAGGTCGGACAGCACCACTGCGGTGGCGTACATAAATCGGCAAGGTGGCGTACGCTCCTGCCACATGTCTCAACTCGCCCGTCGTCTCCTCCTTTGGAGCCAGCAGCGACTCAAGTCACTGCGCGCCACTCACATCCCCGGCAACCTCAATGTGATAGCGGACGCGCTGTCACGACAACACTTGCCTGGCGGAGAGTGGAGGCTTCACCCCCATTCGGTTCAGCTGATTTGGGAACAGTTCAGCAAGTCCCAGGTAGACCTGTTTGCCTCCCGAGACACCTCCCACTGCCCGCTCTGGTACGCCCGCTCAGAGGCTCCCCTCGGGGCAGATGCACTGGCACACAGCTGGCCAGTGGGGCTGCGCAAGTACGCATTCCCCCCAGTGAGCTTTCTTGCACAGGTGCTGTGCAAGGTCAGGGAGGACGAGGAACACTTACTGGCCCACCCGGGCCTGGTTCTCGGACCTTGTACTCCTTGCGACAGCCCCTCCCTGGCGAATTCCCCTGAGGAAGGACCTTCATTCTCAGGGACGGGGCATGCTCTGGCATCCGCATCCAGACCTTTGGAACCTCCACGTCTGGTCCCTGGATGGGACGCGGAAGATCTAGCTGGTCTACCACCCACGGTCGTAGCCACGATCAACCAAGCCAGAGCCCCTTCTACCAGGCAACTCTACTATTCGTCTATTCGTGAATTGGTGTTCTTCCCGGGCAGAAGACCCACAGAGGTGCGCAGTTAGGTCGGTGCTCTTGTTCCTACAGGAGAGGTTGGAGGGGAGGCTGTCCCCTTCCACCTTGAAGGTGTATGTTGCCGCTATCGCAGCTCACCACGACCCAGTAGACGGCAAGTCCCTGGGTAAGCACGACTTAATCGTCAGGTTCCTAAGAGGTGCCCGGAGGCTAAATCCCTCCCGGCCAAACCTGTTCCCCTCCTTGGATCTCTCGGTGGTCCTCGCCGGTCTTCAGAGATCCCCCTTTGAGCCGCTAGAATCAGCTGGACTCAGGGCCCTCTCCCTAAAGACGGCCCTGCTGATCGCGCTCGCCTCCATCAAGAGGGTCGGGGACCTGCAAGCGTTCTCTACTAACGACACTTGCCTGGAGTTCGGTCCGGCAGACACATATGTGATCCTAAGACCTCGACCGGGCTATGTGCTCAAGGTTCCTACCACGCTCTTCAGGATCAGGTAGTGAACCTGCAAGCGCTGCCCTGGGAGGAGGCAGACCCAACCCCCTCACTGCTGTGTCCGGTACGTGCTTTCCGTGCCTACCTGGAAAGCACCCAGAGCTTCAGACACTCTGAGCAGCTCTTTGTCTGCTTTGGCGGACAGCAGAAAGGGAACGCTGTCTCCAAACAGAGGCTGTCCCACTGGGTCATGGATGCCATTCAGCTTGCCTATCACACCCAGGCCGTGCCCCCAACCCCCCCCCCCCCCCCCCCCCCCCCTACGGGACTGAGCCCACTCCACCAGGAGTGTGGCGTCCTCATGGGCACTGGCTAGGGGCACCTCCCTAGCAGACATTTGCAGAGCTGCGTGCTGGGCAACACCTAACACCTTTGCAAGATTTTACAATCTCAGGGTTGAGTCAGTCTCATCCCGTATTGTCTCAGGTCTGAGCCCGTAGAACTCGGTACATGTCGACGGTCTGACCGGGTGAATCGCTTGCGTCCAGCGCCCTTTCCCTCTCTCGAGGTAAAACAGTGCGCCTTCTTCCCAGGAGACCCCTTTTAGGTTCCTGGTCGATTCATCCCTAGCCCTCTTGGGTCCACAGTTCAGCGGAGAAACTTGCCGACCCAGTCGACTACGGGTACCCCAGGCTACCCCTACTGGAATAGGTGCTCCACAGATCAGGCCTCCTACGCGGACTCCTCCTGTGTGTACTTCCGCGGTACGGTCACCTCACGAGCTGACCCGCGTCTCCCTTAGGCAGTCCTTTGCTGCCCTCCAGTCACCATGTTGTAGCAACTCCCCCCTCCTCGAGGCTGGATCTACCACCGCGCCATTCTTCCCACATGTGACCGGAGAGGCCATGTGATGTATTTTGCCACCTCTATCTCCCCTTTCGGGTGGGTGTGACCTCTGCAGGGATTTTCCCCCTGAAAGAATAGGAATTCGGGTAAGACCCCCTTCCCACGATGCAGTAAGGGCCCCGGCTGCTCTTGCTCTATGCCGAGAAAACATAGAGAGAAAAGAGGCCCGGCCTCTAGGGTAACCAAAAGGATCCCGACGACTTTTTCAGGGCATTGGGGAAGAGTACGTGCAGCCTGAACACAGTTGGTCGCTTGTGCACGTGAAATACCTGCCCGCTTCTGAGTCAGCAGCACACGTACACGGCTCAGCGCATGGCGTGATTTGAAGTGGACCCCTAGTGTTGCTTCTTCGACACGATGTCGAAGTGAGCGACAGACGGGGAATGTCTTGGTTACGTATGATGGAGGGAATGAGACGTCGTGTGTTCCCGGGCACGTCGTTGAGCCGAGCCGCTGAGGTGCCCGGAACACTCCCGGCTCCTCAGAAAAATCCTGAATGAACGAGCGTATTTCCCTCGCCTTTATATCCGTATCCGGGGCGGGGTATGCAAATACTGTTCGCCAACTCTCATTGGCCTTTTTTCATAGATCGGAGGCATATTCGGCGCTCAAGAGAGACCCCTAGTGTCGCTTCTTCGACACGACGTCTCGAGACGTTCTGCTGTTTGTTTTCATTGCACTCCATCTATTGACTAGTTAAGCTAAATTTATGCAATAGACTTAATGCCAGTTCACACAACATATCATGCCATTACATGATATATCAAGCTACTACACTATTTTCTTCCATTATTCCATTTCATACCACCATCATACCAGCTACACTGTAGTGACAAGATATATTGTGCATTAAGAGAGTAAAATCTGTATGACAGATGGGTTGTAATATGATGCATTTTTAGCTTTCGTTCAGTTATTCAACGTTTTCAGTGGCTGACAAAAATTCATGTTGTGCTAGTGTGAATAGATTTAGTGCAAATCTTCACCAGCGATCATAGTTGACAATTCACACAGCTTTGTCACATTGATTACGGTGTGAATAGGCTTGAATAGGTTAACTCACCCGAACTGGCTTTTTTCATTCTCCCATTTCTGTGGCGTTGCCCCTTGACTTCAGTGTGCTCCAAAGAGGAGTCACTTTCGGTTGAACTGTCATCCCAATGGCCAGCATCAACATTTTCGACAGCCTGTGTGGGACAATTTCAAAACCATTTCAAATATATGGAAAGAACATCATTACAGGTACGTATAAACTTCAAAGCATAACTGACTGCCCGACAGTCGTAAACAATTACCGATACAGTAGCTATATGATACTGTTATGTACTTTATACCTGAGCAAAAATCTTCTCTGCTCCAAGAGATGGACACGGCAAAGCTAAAAGACTGAGAACAAGTCTCCTGAAGATGGATTCTGGTGCAAAAGTCTTAAGGGCAATAATCCAGTATTGCTCCAGGGAAAGGGTTGAAGATGTATCTAGGAGCCCTTCATTAAACCCCTCTTCCATTTTCAGCTCCTTGTCCTCTATAAGCTGGTACTCCAAGAATTCATCGGTGAGCTTAGCAGTATCCTCAGAATTGGCACAAAAGCCAAACTGTATGGCAAGGTCAACTATACTCTTTCCCATAATCTTTAACCTTCCTGCTGGACTGAGGAGCTGTGACATGCTCCTCAGGATTCCATCGCTTAGAGGTAGACAGCTAGCAATGCTAGCAGTAAGTGTTTTGTACAATGATAAACTCTCATCCTGAATAACATTGAGGGTGTCTGCTAATTCCTCTTCTTGTGCAGAGATGAAATCTTCTACTGCCCCACCCAGACTAAGCTCAGTAGCTGGAAGGCAGAATGTTGAATTCTCTAAGATGGTTGGATCTCGTTCTTTTAAGTAACGTATGACCGCATGTGGGCGAAGAAAGCTGGAGGCAAAAGATCGCAGGAGCCCACTTGCTTCTCGAAGAATCTGCACAAGATCAGAACGAGCAGAACCTTTGCAATGTTGCAGCCGTTGTCCGAAGGCACGTAATGGTCCAAGGATATGGTCCAGGTACATTAAGGTGACCCTGATTTTAGGGTTCTCCAACTGGGTGCAAATATGCTTAGCTTTAGCATTGTTCTCATCGCAGGAACTGAAATATGATGTCAAATCTGTCCATATTCCAAGCATCCTTTGAAGAAGCAAAAAAAAATCCTCACAGTTGATTGAGAGTGGAGTGCTGGAGACTTTTAGTCCATCAATTCCTGCAAACAGCATCTTGAGGTTGTTGTTACTGGTGGAGCAAGTTGAGTAGTCTCCATAGATGTTTACAATAAGTTCCTGAACCTCACTAAAGTGGCCCATTAAGCCAGCATTGAAGGCAGAGTCTGGTAAGCAGTAAAGTCCTCCAAGATCGATCACATTTGGGTTGAGCTCCCGAATCTGCACGGCAACACTCTCTGAGGTCTGGTTCTGGTCATCAATGTAGAATGCAACCATGTTGCTAGCAGGAAGCTCAAACCTTTGCAGGATGTTGAGTAAACATACAGTTACAGAAGAATCTGAGTCTTCTGCAAATGCTTGAAAGACATCAAGGATACGGATGGAATACTTAGCTAACTTTTCATCAAAGAAGCCCACAAGGACAACATGGCAGGTGCTTCCTCCACTCTCTACATCAAGTGGCACCTGCCCACACACATAAACACAGTATGGGTTCAGCTTACAAGCCGAAACAATGTCGTTTGGGTACTTTAGTCCAAGGATATATCTTGCAGTATGTTGGGAGACCTTGTTGATCCTTGAGGGTAAACTGGAGAGGCAATGAGTTTGGATGAAGAGCAGCATGATTTCACTACAGGAAATCATGTGTCTTGAGTCTTCAACCTGCTTTCTCTCAGATGACTTTAATGTTCCCATTTCATGCTTCATGTGCTTTTTAGTCTGCTGGTGTCGTTTCACATCAAAAAAACCTGCGTTCAGCATGATGTTGGTGTCACACAAAGTACAGTAAGAAAAATTGTCCCCAAGATCGCTGGCCCCAATCCATTTTGTGATTTTTTGCCATTTAGGGTCATAAGTCACAACTCGCTTCTTTCCATTCAATTCCATGTCAGGCTCGTCTCTTGCGCTGCCTGTATAAAATTAAAAACAACCATGGATAATAAAATTAAATCTTTGTAACAATAAAAATGATTGACAACAAAAATTTCTGTCTCACTTAACGTAACATGAGATTACATTAAACTCTAATGATACGTTCGTGCCTGACCGAGAGGAAGAATTACACAGCACACAGTCCAGATGCACTCTAACCTTTCCAGACGGCTTCAGGTGATGTAGATTGCAAAGTATGAGGGAATTGTAATGTAAAAATACAAAATAAGTAAATGCAGGAGCACTCTTGTTGTGAGATAAGTGGAGCTGGAGCTGCTGCTCCACTGAAGCAAAATTTGCATGTGGAGCTTCTTTAAAGGAAACACCTTGATCTTACATCTTTAAATGCAGTTATATTTTAATGCATTATAGCTTTATTAAAGTTCAACTTTAATCAGCAGATCATGTAAATAACTATAAACTCTGAAACTGGCATTTCTCTGTGCGGTCAGCACCTCTTCTATGAGTAGCTTTAATGTCCTGATCCAAGGGGGAGAGATTGAAATTGCACCTGGCTGAGGCACATTCTGTTGCGGGGACACTCATCCCTTGAGTGTGCAAGCTTAATGCAGCTAGATCCTAACATGATTGTTCACGAATTATTAAATCATAATATATGTCACTGTGCATTTCTCATTGTGAAGAAAACGTCTCAGTTACTGATGTAACCTCCATTCCCTGATGGAGGGAACGAGACATTGTGTCGATGAGTTGACACTAGGGGTCGCTCCAGAGGAGCCCAGACATCTCTGATCTTGAGAAAAGGCCAATGGAAATTGGCGTGTGGAATTTGCATGCCACTCCCCCGGACATACGGGTATAAAAGGAGTAACGCTGCAAACACACATCAGGTATCGCACAGAGGAGCTGAGCCAAAGACCCAAAGAGGCCATTTCAGCGGTTGGTTCAGTGTTGTGGCAGGAGGGACACAATGTCTTGCAGACCTCTATGTGCCTCGTAGCCAGCGCAGCAAGCCATCGCATAACTACCCCAACACACTGGCAGGTGTGCCAGAACGAAACTGGCTCAAACCTGAGGTTATAGAACCTTGCAACGGTAGGTGTTGCCCAGCCCGCGGCTCTACATACACTACCGTTCAAAAGTTTGGGGTCACTTACTCATTCTTTCTTTATTTATTTATTTCACATTTTAGAATAATAGTAGTCAGCAAAACTATGGAATAATAGAAATGGAAATATGGGAATTATTTTGTGACCAAAAAATCCAAAATAAATCCAAAACTATGTAATATTTTAGCATCTTCAAAGTAGTCACCCTTTGCCTAGATTTTGCAGACATGTACTCGTGACATTTTCTCAACCAACTTCTTGAGGAATCACCCCGGGATGCTTTTTAAACAGTATTGAAGGAGTTCCCATCTATGTTGGGCACTTATTGGCTTCTTTTCTTCATATTTTGATCCAAGTCATCCATTTCAAAAACTTTTTTTTTTTTTAAGAAATTTTAGATTTGTAATTAAATAAATGTATATGTTTTGGCAGAATAATATTTTGTCTACAAAGTTAATTTCAAACTTTTAAGCATACACCTTCAGATCAAAAGATTTTTAAGATCATGAGAAACATTTCAGACAAGTGACCCCAAACTTTTGAACGGTAGTGTATGTCTGCAAGAGGGGTGCCGTGGGACAACGCCCAAGAAGCCGCAACACCCCGGTAGAATGGGCTCGTAGGCCAGCAGGGGGCGGCACGTGCTGTGGCAGGGCTAGTGCCGGTGTTGGCACCGCAGGGGGACGCCCTAGGTGATGAGCAAACGGAGTGCGGGGTCTGTGGCTCTGCCTGGGCAGGATGTGCTATATGGCCTCCATCTGCTTCCTCACCGTTGAGAACTGCGAAGTCTCCAACGGTGTCACCAAACAGCCCAACCTGGGATATGGGGGCGTCAAGGAAACGCACCTTGTCAGCCTCTCGCGACTCGACCATGTTGAGCCAGAGGTGGCGTTCCTGGACCACCAGGGTGGACATCGCCTGCCCAAGAGCCCGTGCTGTGATCTTCGTTGCCCGGAGGGTGAAGTCGGTCACCGAGTGCAGCTCCTGCATTAGACCCGGGTCAGGACTACCCTCATGTAGTTCTCTGAGTGCTTTGGCTTGTTGCACCTGCAGGAGAGCCATGGCATGCAAGGCGGAGGCGGCGTGTCCAGCGGCGCTGTAGGCCTTAGCCATCAGGGACGACATCAGCCTACGGGCCCTGGACGGGAGCCTCGGATGGTTCCAACAGGTGGAGGCGCTTTGCGGGCATAACTGCACCACGACTGCTTGATCCACCTGGGGAATCGTCGAGTAGCCCCTTGCCACCCCACCATCGAGGGTAGTGAGAGCTGAGGAGCTCACGGATCGCATGCGGGCAGTGAAAGGTGCCTGCCACGAGCGCATGAGGTCATCATGCACCTCCGGGAAGAAAGGAACAGGGGCGGAGTATGGCTGTGGGCGACGCTCTGGCCCCAGGAACCATTCGACACTCGTGGCTGCCTGGGCAAGCATGGCCATCAGCTACGCGTCGGCCTGTGACTGAGCCGCCGCACCCGAGGATGGGAGTCCAGCCGAGTCCTCAGCGTCAGACATGACGAACCCGCTCTCAGATGCCGCGATCGATAGCTCATCGTCGTCAGGCGCCCTGAACGGGATCGCGGGTCCGCCATGAAACAAACCGGCAACCTCGCTCCAGCGCTCATTTGGAGCATACAAGAGTGATGGGGAGAAGAAGGTCTGTGGGGGAATACCCGGCGGAGAGGCTCCCACTGAGGTCCCCATATCGCTCCCTGTGATAACCGACCCCGCCTCATACCCGTAGGTAGAAGGACCGAGTCGGGGAGCCGCTGGGGTGGCTTGCGCTCTTACGATGGTGAGCCACGACCACAACGTAGCCATGGTCATGTCCTCGCAGTGAGAACATGAACCATCCACAAACGCTGACTCTGCGTGGGTGGCACCCAGACACGAAAGGCAGCAGTCGTGGCCATCAGACATCAACCGCAACCAGGAAATAAACACAAACGAATAGGCATCTTGAAAAAGACGCTTTCCGTTTGTGCCACTCTTTTAGAGAAAATATCACTCTTTTTGTGTGTTTATATATATAGGCAGGTATATATAAACATATATATAAACAAAGTTATTCACTCCGTGAACTTTTTCTGCTGCTGAAGCACCCAGGGGTTTATGCTCAGCACAACGTAGTGTGCGAGGGGGAGAACCGCTGGAAAACGCAGTAGATCCAACAGTGTTTAGAGATGAATGGAGGCGGCAGACGAATTCAGCTCGCTCGGCTCCAAAGAAGATATCTGATGTGCGTTTGCAGCGTCACTCCTTTTATATCCGTATGTCCAGGGGAGTGGCATGCAAATTCCACATGCCAATTTCCATTGGCCTTTTCTCAAGATCAGAGATGTCTGGGCACCCTTGTGTCAACTCATCGACACAACATTGAGTGAGTGACAGATAAGGAACTGGCAATACGCAGCTTTATTAAGAAGAGAGACTTAGTTTTTTGTGTGAGATAAAGCTGGATTGAAGCAAACAGAAAGGTGAGAGTGGGAAGACTTTGCCCCTCTATACACTACAACAAAATAATTTTTTTATTTGTTTTTGTTTTGGCTTGTTTTCTAAAATAAATATCTAAAACCCCTTTTAAAACAACTTACATTTTCTTTAGCAGCTATACTGCAGAAGAACATTTTTTTATCTGAGAATGTTGAATATAGTATTAAAAATACAATTATATTAAAATATCTAAAAATTCTATAAAAAAGATGCATTCACCTGAGAAGCAGCATATAAGATTTTTAGACTTGTTTTAGATAATAGATCTTGAAAATAAGTAAATCTTTTCTTTACCGCACTCGCAGAAATATAAACAAGTGTAAAAATACACTTTTATACAAAATACACTTATATTTAAGATACATTCTGTTAAAGCAAGTTTAAATATCTTATATGTTGCTTCTCAAGTAAATGTATTTTGTTTTAAGGATTTTTAGACCATTTTAAATGGAAAACAAGACAAAAACACTTTATAACAATATAATTTTTTTGCAGTGAATTTCTTTGCTTAATTAAACATAAAATATGTTTTCCCTGTAATTCAGTTAATGTCATTTAGAGGTATTTTTAAAAGATGATTTTGTCGTCTTTATTGTTAGTAAGCATGTTAAATACCTTTTAATTCGGGGAACAAGATGAACAATTGGTTAAGAGCTAATGATTAATCGTTGCAATAATCGTTCTCATAATCGATAGATTAATCAAAATAACCGTTAGTTACAGCCCCAGTACAAATTAAATTCATAAAATATCTCATCTGTATTAAAAACTCTATAGCATATTGCTATGATGAAAATCAGGGGTCTTTAACCATTTTCAGGCCAAAGACCTCTTGATGGATAGAAAGACAGTGCAGGGACCCCCTGTTACATATTGTATAAAATTGAGTATTGTGTTTTATGCCTATAATAATGTGTAAGTTACTATATTAATTTATGTAGATAATATATGATGTTTGCATTGCATCTGCATCCAAAAACTTTTTGACATGCAGAATGAAACATCTTTTAGAAGATATGATATGGTCGAAGACTTCATCTCATGTGAGTGGTTGAGTTTATTTGTTTAAAAATTACTGCTAATTTCTTAAGGAGTAACACTTTGTAATGAGGAAAATCTGTAATGAGTTCACCTTTAATTATGTTTATTTGAGAGTCACTCTCTTGTGTGTTTGGAATGTAGCCTATGCCAGGTTAATAATCTCAGAGGTATCTATTTATTTACACCAGGTAACTATTGTTCTAAAAGTAAAAAGAGACTAACAATACAAGAAACTGTAGCCTGTCATCTGCTCAACAACAAAGAGTAACCAACACAAAGCAGATGTGTTTATTTGCTTGGCCCTTTACCTCAGCACTAAAACTATTCTGCTTCGCTGCGCCACCTGCTTTGTACTATTTTTGGGAGTAGCATACACCAACCCCTAAAGTGGCAGATACTCTGGAAGTGGTGATTACTGCATAATACACCACTGGCATCAGTGTATTACTCCCAGCCAATTCAGATTCTGGTGGATGGAGCTTCAACTTCTCTCAAGAGATAATGGGAAAAAGATTTAAACTTGGCTTTGAAGGAGGGAGTGTGGGCTAGGACTCTAAAGGGATAAGGCCGAGCCGGATGCAGCAGCTGCATGTGGCTCTCTCTCTCTCGAACTGCCCCATCCGGCTCGGCCTTATCCCTCTCTTCGGCCGATTAGCCCGATTGGGGGCTGGCCATGTGGACTCATGGCCCAGCCCCGCTCTCCTCCTCATTACAGTGCATCTTATGCAGTTTAAGATTTTACATCGATTCTACTGGACCCCCTCTAGATTGTATAGGCTTGGTCTTAAAGACACACCCACCTGCTGGCAATGCCAATCATAAGATGGAGTCACAACCCATGTCATACATATATAAATATATAAAATAATTGGGTCCTAGCCAGTGTTATGATTGGCAAGCAGGTCATCCTTAGGGGATGGAGGTTCCAAGAGCTGGATCTAGGTGTGAGTTTTATTATATAAACATAGTACAACGTAACGGTGTAAATACAAGAACAAAGAAATCATCCATGATGGGAAAACACAGAAACAAAGGAAACACCCACGATGGCCACTGGTTATACACGGGAGGACAAAACACATAAAAACTGACAAAGTCTATGCAAACAACAGGGCATTATATACACATTGTAATGAGTAAATGAAAGACAGGTGAAAACAATCAAGAACAGCTGACAGTGATGAGGCAGGGAATTATGGGAAGTGTAGTCCGGGAGCAACAAATGACAGGGGAGAATCACAAGGCAAACAACAGTGAATCATGACACTATGACCCGTAAAGGAGTGAAAACAGAACATTTTTTTTCTTTGGGCTGAGCAAACACTATTATAATTGAAACTTGTAACCATTTTTTTTTTTTATTGAAGTATGTGTAAAAAAATGTCTACCTTTTGAAAATAAATAAGAAATCTAACAGAATTATAATAATAAACCAAATTAACATGATTAAAAATAGCATGTAACTATAACATGTTATATAACTAAAGCATGTTAAATTAACTACTAAATGAAAAAGACCATCAGCTGTGTGAGCTTTTAAAGTGATGTCCTATGATTATTAATAATAAACATATACAGTAGACTGCTCCAGTCTGTACCTTTAACTCAGTGGTTCTCAACTGGTTTTGCTTCAGGACCCGTATTTTTACATTGGAAATCAAGTGGTGACCCACCTTAGTAAAAAGTAACCTGTATTTAATGCAGTGTTTCCCAACCTTTTTTCTGCCACGGCACACTTTTTACGACTAAAAAATTTGACGGCACACCACTATCCCACATAGGCTAACCATCATCAATATTTGTCTCCCCTGTTTTCTGTCCATCTTAGTAGCGTTTTAACTTGTGATGTTTGAAATTCGGCTATGCAAAAAAACTAAAGTCACACTACACTGTGTGAGGTCACAGGTGGCAAGAGTCCTAAATGTGTCACAGTTCCCTCTAACACGCCCAACACATTCACTCCACGCTCACTCTCACCTGAATACTAATCACCTGCACCTGAGACTCATCTCCACCGCAATCATCACCACCACTTATAAGCCCATCACTTCAGTCACTCATTGTCTGGTCTACTACAAGTTAACGGACTCACTTACCTGCTATCTCCTCGAGATTCAACATTTGTTACCTCTCGACTCCTCTCTCAGTCGTTCCCACGACTTATAACCTGACTCTCTACTCCAAGATTCCATCGAGTTCCTCTCCTAGCTCCTTGCTTCTATTGGCATACTTCCAAGTTCTCCACTCCATCGTATCTACGTTCTCCATCACAAGTCATCATCGCTCATTCATCTGGTTCCAGTCATATTCATCACTCAGGTCACTTTATTCAATACGAACTCTTCAATAAACACACCTCCGGGTTTAAACACCATCTGCTTGTCTGAGTCTATGTTACAGAAGACCAGACCAACTATTTCAACATGAACCCGGCAGGATCCGATCCCTTTCATACCTTCATCAATGCATTTCAACAAGCGCTCTCTCACAGCTTCAATCCTACCACTCCATCAGCGAACAACTTTACTTCCGCAATTTCTTCTCCTGGTAACTCCGCAAGCCCCGTGGCCAATCCAGCGCCCTACTCTGGCGAGGCGGAGTACTGCAGTGGATTCTTGACTCAGTGTTCGCTTGCTATTGAGATGCAGCAACATCGATTTCCCACCGAACGATCTAAGGTAGCCTTCATTATCTCTCTATTAACTGGACGAGCATTGTTATGGGCCCAACCTCTGTGGGATACAAATAGCCCAGTCACCCAGACATTTGATAGTTTTACTCGTCATTTCTGGGAGGTTTTTGGAACTCCAGCAGGGGACTTTTCTCGCAGTGAGCAACTGTATAACCTCCGCCAAGGCAACTCTTCAGCAAATGATTATGCCCTGAAATTCCGAACACTAGCTGCCTCCTGTGGATGGAATGAGACAGCTCTACTTACAGTTTACCGTCTGGGTCTGGAACCACAACTCCGTTTGCACCTCTCTTCCTTCGATGATTCCATGGGTCTGGAACGTTTCATTCAACTTTCCATCCAAGTATCTAACCGTATGAGATCTTGCCTCTCTGAAATGTCCATATCAGAACCTCAAACTCCAGTTTCACCATTCTCCACCGAAAGTCTTAAAGAACCCATGCAACTTGACTCCTACCGACTGACTCCAGCAGAACGCCAGCGCCGGTTGACCCAGGGGTTGTGCTTATATTGTGGAAAACAGGGACACGCAATATGTGCGTGTCCCATCCGACCCCCTCGTCCACAGGTGAGCCTCCTGCATCCCCCTAATGTCAGTTACTCTCCCCTGTTGACAAATGTGATGCTTACTGCTGCTGATATTTCCTTCACATTACCAGCACTCCTCGACTCTGGGTCAGCCGGCAACTTCATTTCCGACGCCCTCTGTACCCGTCTCCACCTTCAAAAAAAACCCTGCAAACCCAACTTCCAGATCCACACAGTAAACGGCAAACCATTGGGAAGGGGTTACATACGCTACTGGGTCGGTCCCATTAAACTTCAGGTGGGTTGTCTACACACGTAGGAGATTACCTTATTGGTTCAAAACAATTCCCTGTCTGACATCATACTTGGCCGGCCTTGGCTCACCCTTCACTCTCCAGTCATCTGTTGGACAACAGGAAATATACTAAAGTGGGGTCAAGATTGCTTTCCAGCCTGTTTCCCAAATCTTCCTACTCCTAACCTCTCTCCATGTTCAACTGAACCCCTTCTCCACATCAATACTACCTCGATAGAAAGTCCGACCAGTTCTAAAACTGTGGAAATCCCATCATTCTACGCCGACTACCAAGATGTCTTCTGTCCCCTTCGAGCCTCTCGGTTACCTCCTCACCGACCTTGGGACTGCGCTATAGACCTACTCCCAAACGAACCAGTTCCCAGAGGTAAAATCTATCCGCTCTCCATCCCAGAACAGGCAGCCATGGAGGAGTACATTAAGGAAGCCCTCTCTCAGGGTTACATTCGGCCATCCACCTCCCCTGCTGCTTACAGTTTTTTCTTTGTTTCCAAGAAGGATGGAGGTCTCCGCCCCTGTATTGACTACCGCGCCCTCAACAGAATTATAGTTAAGTTCCGGTACCCACTTCCTCTAGTTCCTGCTGCCCTGGAACAACTCAGAGGAGCAACCATCTTTACTAAACTCGATCTACGCAGTGCTTATAATCTGATCCGCATCCGAAAAGGGGACGAGTGGAAGACTGCGTTCATAACCCCTACAGGTCATTTTGAGTATCTGGTTATGCTTTACGGCCTGGTCAACGCCCCTTCTGTCTTCCAGGGGTTCATGAACGAGATTTTCCGAGAATTCCTAAATCTGTTCGTCATCATCTATATCGACGACATTCTCATCTATTCCACCAATCTCACAGAACACATACAGCATGTCAAACTAGTACTGGAAAAGTTAAGAGAATACCACCTCTACCTTAAAGCCGAAAAGTGTTCCTTCCATCTGAAGAATCTCCAGTTTCTTGGTTACAATATCGGGCCTGAAGGGATTCAGATGGACGAAGGTAAGGTCGAGGCGGTACGCTCCTGGCCCACTCCAACCACCATCAAGGAGCTCCAACGATTTCTGGGTTTCTCTAACTTTTATCGCAGATTTATCAAGAACTTCAGTACTCTCTCATCTCCACTAACTTCCCTTCTAAAATCCAAACCCAAAACACTTACCTGGTCCCCTTCCGCTTCTCTTGCCTTCCAACGCCTCAAGCAAGCCTTCACCACAGCTCCTCTACTCCTCCACCCAGATCCTAACAAACCATTCATTGTGGAGGTGGATGCCTCAACTACTGGTGTGGGTGCAGTCCTGTCACAGAAACAAGGGACACCCTCCAAACTCCATCCCTGTGCTTTCTTCTCCAGAAAACTCAACTCTGCAGAAACTAACTATGACATCGGTAACCGTGAACTTCTGGCAGTCAAGTTAGCCTTAGAGGAATGGAGGCATTGGCTTGAGGGAGCCAAATTCCCATTTCTAGTTCTGACAGACCACAAGAACCTTGAATACCTACGGGAAGCTCGCCGTTTGAATCCCCGCCAGGCTCGTTGGGCACTCTTTTTCACCAGATTTAATTTCTCCATTTCCTATCGTCCAGGCAGCAAAAATGTCAAAGCCGACGCACTGTCCCGTCTCCATGCTCCGGAGGATACTCAAGAACCCCCTGACACTATTCTTCCCTCTAACATCTTCGTAAATCACATCCAGTGGTCTCTTGACGAGGACATAGCCGAAGCAACTATCTCAGAACCCGCACCTCCTAACTGTCCAGTGAATAAGAAGTATGTACCATCGACCCTTCGCCTGCTCCTCATTGACTCCCTACATTCCTCCTTGGGTACTGGCCATCCAGGGAGCAATAGAACCCTCTCCCTGCTCCGAGATCGATTCTGGTGGCCTCATATGGACCGTGACGTCCAACAGTACCTTCCAGGATGCGTGGAATGCGCCACCTCCCGAACTCCACGTCGACTCCCAGCAGGCAAACTCCTCCCTCTGCCTGTTCCTCGACGCCCCTGGTCACACCTGGGAGTTGATTTTATTACAGACCTACCTCCTTCCAACGGTTATACCTGTATCCTCGTCGCAGTGGATCGATTTTCAAAATCCTGCAAACTGCTTCCCCTTAAAGGACTTCCCTCTGCCCTTGAGACTGCTGAGGCCCTTTTTCAACATGTCTTCCGCAACTACGGGTTACCTGAAGATATAGTCTCAGACCGTGGCCCTCAGTTCATTTCTCGGGTCTGGAAATCCTTCTTCTCCCATCTTGGTGTGTCCGTCAGTCTCTCTTCTGGCTACCATCCACAGAGTAACGGACAGACCGAGAGAAAGATCCAGGAGATCGGTCGATACCTGCGAACCTTCTGCTCCCGTCGCCAAGATCACTGGAGCCGTTTCCTACCCTGGGCTGAGTATGCCCAGAACTCATTGCGTCAAGCTTCCACCAAACTTACTCCCTTCCAATGTGTTCTGGGCTACCAACCTCCCCTCTTCCCATGGTCCGGTGAATCCTCCGAACTACCGGCAATTGACCACTGGTTCAAAGAGTGCGAAAGGGTCTGGAATTCGGCCCATCGTCACCTCTCACGGGCAATTCGCCGCCACCAGACTGCTGCTGACACTCGTAGGGCTCCCACTCCTACCTACCTACCTGGACAGAAAGTTTGGCTCTCCACTAGAGACATCAGACTCCGTTTGCCCTGCAAAAAGCTAAGTCCCCGGTTCATCGGCCCTTTCACAATAATCAAACAAATAAACCCGGTTACCTACCAACTTCAACTCCCTCCTGAATTCCGAATTCACCCCTTTCCATGTATCACTCCTGAAACCTCATCACCCGTTCCTCTCTCTCCCCCCCTCAGAATCACACCCTTCCGATGCACCTCCTCAACCACTCATCCTTGACGACGGTCCTGCCTACACGGTCCGTGACATCCTGGACTCTCGCCGCCGTAGGGGCGGCCTAGAGTACTACATCGACTGGGAAGGTTACAGTCCTGAGGAGCGTTCATGGGTTCCCCGGGCCGACGTGCTGGATCCCACCCTTCTCTCCCAATTCCACGACTCCCACCCTGATCATCCCGCTCCTCGTGGTCGTGGACGTCCTCGTCGTCGTGCCGCACGCCCCTCTGGAGCAGCTCCTGAAGGGGGGGGTAATGTCACAGTTCCCTCTAACACGCCCAACACATTCACTCCACGCTCACTCTCACCTGAATACTAATCACCTGCACCTGAGACTCATCTCCACCGCAATCATCACCACCACTTATAAGCCCATCACTTCAGTCACTCATTGTCTGGTCTACTACAAGTTAACGGACTCACTTACCTGCTATCTCCTCGAGATTCAACATTTGTTACCTCTCGACTCCTCTCTCAGTCGTTCCCAAGACTTATAACCTGACTCTCTACTCCAAGATTCCATCGAGTTCCTCTCCTAGCTCCTTGCTTCTATTGGCATACTTCCAAGTTCTCCACTCCATCGTATCTACGTACTCCATCACAAGTCATCATCGCTCATTCATCTGGTTCCAGTCATATTCATCACTCAGGTCACTTTATTCAATACGAACTCTTCAATAAACACACCTCTGGGTTTAAACACCATCTGCTTGCCTGAGTCTATGTTACAAAATGGGTAATGAATAAACAAACATTTTGCTTCTTTTCTAATTTGTAGATTTGTTCTTGCAATGCCACAACAAATTTCAGCGATGCAAACTCGTGAGGGTCGAAAAAGGTAAGACAATCACTGGTCCACAAAACATTTTTCTGGGGATATTTTTTTTTAAAGAATAAGCCAAAAGCACCAATTCCAGCTATTTTAGTGATTCAAGTGTATTCAAGTTTACAATTGTGCAGAATAAGCTGCAAAATAAAGAGTATTTTGGTGAGGATTGCTTCTGGTTCACAAATTTCTTAAATTTTATTTACTGATTAGTTCAGTAACCCCTTATGGAAATGTCACTAGGTGGCGACAAATGAGCATCTTATGTGCTATAAGTGAGTCAGTGAATCATTTTGAGTCGTTCATGACTGAAATCTACCAAGACTTTATAGTGTTTGAGCATTGAAAGAACAAAGCAGATCTATAGTTTTCCTTCAGTCTGAGCATTATTTTTCATAAAAAAAAGACAACAATAATTGTCTAATAATAGTGAGTTTCAATAACGCTCTTACCTTCTCCTTTATTAAAATTTGCATGGCTACAAATATACTGACTTCAGTATAAGAATTATAAACACAAATCAGATCTACGGTATCATTTCCCTACAGTAGCCTATTTAAACTGCTGAGCATTGCTTTTATCAGAAAAGACCACAGACATAGACAAATAATAATAATGTTGAGTCTCAGCAATGTTCTTTCATCATTGTAAAGCGCATTTCACATGAGTTGAGTCGAGGCGTCAATGCTCAGTTCAATGCCAGTCAAGCACCGTTTTGCCCTCCACATGACAAGAGTTGCAGAAAGCGTCACAGAGGAGCGATTTTATGAGACATTCAAAGCCTCACAAATTTGGACAATAATATTTCTTGTTGCTTAGTACTCTCAAAGACATTATTGGTGAAGCAAAAATGTGTGTGAAAAACACTTTGGTGTAAAGTGGCATCACTACATAGACTTCAATGTATTCTGCAGCACTGACAAGAGTCATGTGAAAGACCCTTAAATGGTTACTTATCGGTTAGAGCAATGGTCACATGAATGGTTTGACTGCAGTGCATACTTCCATTGACTAGTGCAGTTTTTTCACACTTTAATAATGTTTGGCTTTCCATTCAGTTCATAACTAAATAAGACAGGATGCGAGAACATGAGGAAGGATTACCGCAAGAGGAAGATTTGCATGCAGGTGAAAGGGACCTCACACATGATGAGAGACTTTTAACTGCATGAAATGCATACTCCTCTCTTTCGCTATACCTTTGATTAATGCGTGCCAATGGTGGATCAAATAATAATTTGCAGACCCTCTGCGGAAAACCCTTGATGTAAATGCTACTGAGATCAATAAAAATATATGTTTCATGTTGTTAAAGGTCTAGCTCACTCAAAATGAAACTTCTGTCATCAATTGCTAACACTCATGTTATACCAAACCTGTATGACCTTTCCTTTTGCAGAAAGTAAAAAGTGTTAGACAGAATGTTAGCCTCAGTCACTAATCACTTTCAAAGCATCTTTTTTCATTCAATAACAGCAATCCTCTACTGACAAGTTGTAGAAAGAATCACCATTGGCTAGTATATTTAACTTTTTACTCACCAAACTTTTGACAACATGTAAGAGTACTGTTACTGAAAAAGATATTAAGCAAACCGGGAAGAGTGCATCTTCACTTATATATAGTATTCATATATATGACTTCACACGCTATAGTATGTCAGTCTATATTTTATTTCAGAATTTGCTATTGATCATTTTAACTACATTTTAGCTTTTTAAAAACGTCAGTTTATATGGTGTAGTTAAATTGCATTTATAATACTGATACAAGCTGTTGTAACTTTGACATTTTTTCATATTGTTCAACACAAAATACACACACGGTTGGAACAAATAATGAAAATAGAATTCCACCTATACTGTAACATTTAAGTGCTATAATATCAAAAGTAGTACTATGTATAAAAAAAAAAAAAGGCATTGGGTTTATTGGGCAGGACTTTGAGTTTTGAAAATTAGAGTTGACATAGTTAAATGTAATGCAAATGTAGCTATGGCATATCATGGCTCAACTAAAGCAGTGGTGACACCGTGATCCACGACAACTAAGGACTGTGCTCTACACAACTCAATCACTGGCACAAGTGTAATCTGAATATTTTCTAGCCAGTGGCTAATAACATACATTTTTAGTAGGGATGCACCGAAATGAAAATTCTTGGCTGAAGCCGAATAATAATGAAACGCTTGGCCGAGGGCCGAAGGCCGAATACCGAACATGGTGTTTCACATTTTTTCCATTTTTGACAATTTTTTCGCCATTGCATTAATTAAATAGTAAAAATTTGTTTTTTACTATTTTGTCTTGCTTTTCAGAGAAAAAATAAACAAATTACAAAAATCAAATTTAAAAATATTTATTTAACACTGAACAATTTTTAAAGATTCCAGCAGATATTATACAAACAAAGCACAATATAACTTCTATAAATTTACTAAATATATTAGTAAAAAAAAAAAAAAAATGTATTTGGCCATCTTTGAAGCCCCCCTTCTTGAATAGCCTATGTTAGGCCTATAACTAACTGCTGAAAGTAGTTGTAACTCAACAAAAAGTGCATTGAAATGTGCAAAAAATGTGGATGAACCCACAACAAATGAATAACTGTCCTAGACATAAGCCTACTTAGCCTACTTCTTCAGAAAAAGTGGCAGGTTCTTCTTTATGAAAAGTAGCTTCTCTGCTTTCTCACATGAAAGTCGGTTCCTCTTCTCATCGATGACATGAGATGCAGCACTAAACAGTCTCTCGCTGTCTGTGCTTGTGCATGGAGCAGACAAGTACCTGGGATCAGAATAGTTAATTTTAAATATTGCAGTTTTCTAAAAGTTGCTCATTTCAAAACAAACAATGTCTCAGAGATAATGAAATGGTTGAAAACCGGTGTAGGCCTACTATTTTACTACGCTGAAAATAGTACCAAATACATAATATAAAATACAGTAACACTTTACAATAAGGTTCCATTTGTTAACATTATTGCATTAACATGCATTAACTAACAATGAGCAATACATTTGTTACAGTATTTATTAATCTTTGTTAATGTAAGTTAATAAAAATTCAATTGTTCATTGTTAGTTCATGTTAGTATAAGTGCATTAACTAATGCTAACAAATACCACTTTTGATTTTAACATTGTATTTAGTAAATGTTAACATTTAAGATTAATAAATGCTTTTAATAAGTGTTTTTTATTGTTAGTTCATGTTAACTAATAGCCTATTAATGTTAACAATAGAAACTACTTAAGTTTTACCAAAATATAAATAAAATCTTAAATTAATTTCCCATACAAGTAGCCTACCTGCGTGCCATCTGTGCCAGGTCGGGAAAGCGACCTTGATTGGTCCTCCAAAACTCGAGAGGGTTATTGCTCCTGGGAGTGGGGACTTCTGAGAGATAAGCATCTAACTGTTGAGTGGTTGAGCTTGTCCTCTGTCTTGCAAATGGGTTATTCTCTTGGAGGATCTCATCGAACATGTCAGACAGCGAGACGGTGCACGGCTCATCTGTAGTACGAGCCCGTTTTCTCTCTGCGCCGTTTTCATCTCCTGCGCTGTGCATCACCTGACCGTCTCCTTCACCTAGCGGCTTTCCCAAATCCAACTCGGCCTGGATCATTTCTCGTGTGCGCAACTTTTTCCCCACATCCAAGTAATGATCTTTATATCGTGGATCAAGTACAGTCGCGATACAGTACAGGGGTTCTGAGTCCGCCTGACTAAATCGTGTGCTGACAGCCTCTAAGAGCGCACTTTTAGTTGTTTTCACTCCGTGGTCTGTTTCAGCCTCTTTGTTTAAAAGTCGCTTTAGTGCTGCAAGTAATGGTATAACGTCTGCCACAGATGCATCCGATGAGCTTATTTCTTTTGTTATCTGCTCAAAGGGGGCGAGAAGAGAGAGAACGTTCTCGATTAACACCCACTGGTATGCGGTGAATGTCATGATCATGATCTGCTATGTATGTAGCCAGGACTCGCTTTTGCGCAAAAAGGATTTCCAGCATATAAGTACTGTTCCACCTTGTGCTCACATCTTGTTGGAAACGTTTTTGTGGCGTTCTGAGCTGTTCTTGGATAGATCGTAGACGCGCATAGGCAAGAGGGGAATGTTTGAAGTGGCCAACAATTTTCCTGCCTAACGATATCACATCCGCTATACTGCGCTGACTCAACAATCCCTCGTTGACTGCCAGTTGAATTGTGTGTGCCATACACTGTATGCCTTTCAGATTGCTATCTTCCATGGCTTTAGCCATATTTCTTGCGTTGTCACTGACTACCGCATGCACTTTAGATCGGTCGATACGCCAAGTGTCAAACATGTTGGCGAACGCCTCTGAAATGGCTGCAGCTGTATGGGACCCTCTAAACTCTTGTGAGTGCAGCACAATCTTTTGTAGCTTGAAATCTGTGTCGATCCACTGCGCAGTTAAACTCAGCATACTGGTGGGGCTTACATCCGAGCTCCATATATCAGTCGTGAAGCTGAGGGCTGCAATATCTGTAGCCAAGAGCTCATGGACGTGAGTTGAAACGACGTTATACATCTCAGGTAAGCACACGTCTGAGAAATGCCGTCTACTAGGTATGGTGTAACGGGGCTCAATATGGTCTATAAGCCTGCGAAATCCAACATCCTCTACAAACGAGAATGGTTGATCATCCAATGCGATGAATTCCATTATCCTTTTCGTAATGCCTTTAGCTTTGGCACTGTCACTGGCAAACTTTTTGGCCTTTTCTAAGAAGTCAGCCAAAGATGGAGTGGGTGTCCTGGGACTGGGAGGAGCTACTTTCCTTTTCGCTGCTGTTGCTGCCGCAGTGTCTTTCTCGTACTCTGCATGCTGCTCGGGGTGTCTTGATTTTAAGTGATAAATTAAACTTGTAGTGCTGTAAGTTTTTGCAGATGCACCCCCTCTGGACAATTCAGCAGAACAGTGTCTGCAAACGGCCGTTTTTGCCTCTTTCTCGGACACTTTAAAGTGCTTCCACACCGCCGACATTTTTGCTGCATTTATAAAGCGCGCGCCTCTCACTCATGTTACTATTTGATCGCGTCATCAAAAACGTCATTGTTCGGAAAAAATTATTCGGTCTTTTTACTTATTCGGCCGAACACCGAAAGTGCTTATTTTGTTATTTTCGGCCGAATAATTTCGGTTGCCGAACATTCGGTGCATCCCTAATTTTTAGTCACATTGCACAAAATTTGGTCATATATGCGAGTTTACTACTTGCAATATAGAGGGCTGAAAAGTGAATGGTGACTGAGGCTAGCAGTGAACTCATCCTCTTTTTTTTTTGCGAGAAAGCTGCATTAGACATGAAAGCAGTGCTCGAGATTATTTGCACTGTGTAAATTGTGTACTCTTTACTCCTGTATACATGCAGGACAGTAAACAGCTCTCTCTAAAGGAAACCCATTATAACTTAACTTCCCCGCTACACTGGAGTGAAATACATACATGCTGTCTGAGGATGACTTCTCTATTTTTTTTTCTCTGTTGTTTTGCTTTATTTCCAGATGTCCCACAGTTGCTGCTGGGTTTGATTCTTTTACATTCCACTGCAACTCACCTTGACAGGTCTAGTACCTTTCAAGTTGGGTCGCGATGGAAAGTTAAATTGAGTAGTGGTGGAGTAGTGGGGTTTCACTCTCATGGCATACTCCGGGATTCCCCCAGCACACTTGAGATCACAAGTAATTTCCAAGGCAGGTCAGGATGGAAAGATAAGTAGAGAAGTGGAGTAGTGTGGTTTCCCTCTTATGGCATACTCCGCGATTCCAACGAAGCACTTGTGTGCCTGCGCACTCTTTAAAATCTATAGAAATGCCACTTATGTGTTTGTATGGCAACATAAGCCATGTTCTCCGTTAGAAACCTAGGAGTACTTCCCTTAAGTGCCATAAGGATAACAGAATACATAACAAAGTGCCGCTTTCTGCAAAAACCCTGGAATAAGCCGTTTTCTTAAGTGCATGTAAACAGGTTCAGTTTGTGTAACATCTCCTTTTGTATTCTACAGTAGAAAGAATCTCAAACATGTTTCTAACAACATAAAGATGAGTAAATAATAGGGCTTGCCCCCTGATAGTCGACCATAGTTAGTCGATGAGAAGAGTCTTGGTCGACCAAGTTTTGATTGGTCAGTTGGTCGCAGAAAGAAAAAAAAAAAACGACGCACACCTGTATTACCGCTAGTTGGATGCTAAGTGATACTATGGGGTCATTTTCGTTAAGCAGGGTTAGCGTTAAGCCTACACAATAAAGCAAGACGCCTTGATTTCAAACTTTGAACTTAATTTTTTATTTACTTTAACTAAAAGTTCAAATTTAAATTTTGCATTTAAAATGTTTGGTGTTCAACTATTTGAAAGATGACTTTTCAGTTGTTACCATTTCTCTGGCAAAGAACCTACTTCATCTGTGCATTCTCCACCGGTCGGGTATTTAGTTGTCTGGGAAAATACATCATGTGTGTCAATAAATAATAATAATAAGTAACCACTTTTTAATTTACTGTCAGGCAAGCGTTTGTCCAAAATTGCAGGCAGTAAATTACTTACACAAATTAATACTTAAAAACAATAATAAATATAAAAATAATAATTATAATGATGATAATAATCACGGTTCGAGGTGAACATGTTTTTGTATTTATGTTTTAATCACAGAAGTATAGGCTGCAGATTTGTGGTCACAATTAACTGTTCTGTGGAAATAAAGTGAAATTAACTCAAAATACCTCCTGAGATGAAATATCTGAGGTCAATTTTACAGCACTCTCATGGACGATACTGTTCTTGCAAAAACAATTCAGAAGACAGAAACAAAGAGTGAGAACCTTTTACATGAGCATGCTCCACGAGACAGCACGCCTCAGTATCAGCGCATCATATATGCGCATAGATAGCTTTCTGTCATCTGTTCTTAATAATATAACAAAGTGTGTTTCGGTCTGTCAACGGGCAAATTATTTGCAATATTAATTTGATAATAATAAAAGCCTAATAATAATAATGTAATACATTAATGGGATAACTAGCCAAATATGATCTTGACATCGTCAAAGGCATCAGCTATTGGTGATCACTCTAACCATCATCGATCCCCGAGATCATCGTCTGTTGGCACAACCCTAATATGTATTTCTCTCTATAAATTAACTAAATGTTCAGACAGTCTCTTGCTGGTTTTTCAGCTCTGTGTTTTGTAGAACAGTGTAAGCAATGTTACTTACATTCTTTCTCAGACCTGGAACTCAAATAATTTTCTGATGCCCCCTATATATATATATATATATATATATATCAGGGTTTTTCCTGGCTCAAAATGAGGCGGAGGTGGTACCATACTGATCAAAAATGTTACGTTAAGGACACATAAACATTGGCTTTGCATTAAAACACACCTGGAAACTGAATAATAGTGTTCATTTTGTCATCATTTTTTTATTTAGTCTTAGTCCTGTGTCAAATGTCCTTTTTAGTTTTTATCATATTTAGTCAACCGTATCCTATTTTTTTAGGGGTGAGAGATGAGTGTCTCTGTGCACATTAACCGGCGGAACTTTAAATCTCTCCCGGTCTCGACTCCTGCTCAGATTGGGTCTCTTCCACGACTGGTTGAAGCAGCTCTTACCGCACAGAGAATGACAGTTTTGGAGTTTGTGTTTATTTACATGGCACGGTTCATATTATATGTACTTTAATTAAGGATGAAATAAAATATATCACCAAGCTGTGATCTGTGTTTCTATCAGACACTTGAGCTGCAGCTTTCCTCTATTTTATAGTTTTATATGACCTCAAGTTACGTTAAATGACATCAAGCAACCACTCGACAATGGAAGTTGTTTTATTATTATTGCCAACATTTGCAGTTACAAATGACAATCCACCGGGTGCAATGCTTGTTTGTGTTTTCCATGAAGACACCCACCGGGGATTTGTAGACAGCCAAAGGCGGCACGAAATTTGATGGAGATGGCCGGCCTAGTAATTCTCTATACAGGAAAAACCCTGTATATATATATATATATATATATATATATATATATATATATATAATTAATTTAATATCATAAACGTGCGACTAGTCAACTAATGGCTTAAATTAACACCTACTAGTCGACTAGGAAAATCTTTGGTCAGGGGCAACCCTAGTAAATGAACAGAAATACATTTTTGATTGAACTATCGCTTTAAGGCAAGAATATAATAAAACGGAACCAAAATTTGCCATAGAGGTAATACATGAATGCACAAATCTGTAGGACAAAGACAGTTCCTCTTCCTCTTCTGAAATAAACCCAATTTTCAAAATGCAGGCTTACCAGAATCATGCAGACTTTTCCAGGTTTTCGGAGACCTAAAGACTTCGGTGTCTACTAGTACAATATCCTGACCATCACGGGCATCAACTGGGTTGTACAGTCTCTCATGCCCCTCATTGGCAAGAAAAAATTTCTTGAACCACTTTAGAAAGGTAAAAGTGGTTCTAAACTTTCCTTTGTGAAGCTCGTCCACAGGAACTGACTGAAAGAGGCATTACAAATTTCAATAATGAGTTTTCTTGTTCTCAAACATGTTTCCAAAATACTCCAGCTACATTAATTTAGCCTGCTATGTCAAGCTTGCTATGTCAAACCACTCAAACAGATTGCAAACAATGCAAATCAACCTATAAATGACTTTTGGTTTTCTCTACACATTAAGCTTAGCTGGGATGGGAGAAAATATTTGAACACTGAAAAAAATGACGTCAACTTTGAAAAACACACTAAATGCACGATTAATAGGATAAAATATGGTAAATCTGACCTTCGTCACGCCTGTTTTCCGGAAGGCTGTCTGCAAAAGACTGTAGTTCTGCAGGAAATCAGACTCCTCTTGGGACTGAAACTTTACTTTGCTCATGTCGATGGTCCCTGGGAAGAGCCAGTCCATGAGCTGGCAATAACATGCTCCTGGAAAATCCAAGATAAAACATAATCACAGGTCATTAAGATTAAAACCACTGTCTTCCACCTCACATGTAAACAATAACTGTATCAATAAGTAGACATAAACAAAAACAAAAAAACTTGGAAGCATTGTGGAGTACCTGAACGACACTGCTCCACATGAGTAAACTTGGTCTGTAGAGTTTCATTGAGCCAGGACAGAACTTCATAGCGATTGCACTTGTCCTCAAGGTCATTAGGGTCCAGACTGACATTAGTTGCCATGTTATGTTTCTATTAATAAAATAATAGCATTATTATTACCATGTAATAATAGCAGATAAGACAAACATTCAGAAGCAATCAATCATAACCAAAGTTAACTGCAAAATATATTTAATTTGTTATTTTTTTGGGTTAAGCCTCTAAGGTATTCTGGAAAGAGACTAAACCAGTAAAACTTGTTTACCATCGCGACACGATGTTTTTCGTGCTATTTAATGTCAGATATATAATTGTGATTGTATTGGGTACACCTCTAAGTTTCTGTGGAAACCAGTTAAACAGCAAATATTGTTTACATAGTTACACGTCATGTTTTGTGAAAACTGAAAAAACATAAAGTTAATCAGAGATGTACAATGTTTAATGAAAGGTTTTGTATCCTGTATTTACCCAAGGGTTTGGAGTGAAATTGCATTTCCTGAAGAACTAGGAAGACTACAGACTTTCTCTCTTTTGTCAGCGAGTTGAGTAAAACACTCCTCCATGACCATGTATAGAGAAGGAGAAAATCTCGCGGGGTAATTTTGCCGCGAAAGCTACACGCTTGAATTTACGTTTTCACTTTTAAACGTTTAACCAGTGACAAAATATTGAAAACTCGCGAATCGCAAACAAAGTGCGCGAGATATATGGTATAATAAATTACAAATGGGCAGAAAGCATTTAAATATTCGGCATTTGATTTAAGCTATTGGTAAGATGACATGATAAAATGCTGGTGGTTGTATTGTTATATTAAGACTGAATTGTCACAGAGAAACATCAATGTTGCCTTGTCGAACAGTTTCAAAAACAATTTACCCCTAACAAAAACCAACTAGTTTCCAGGAATTGTTCTTTTTTTTTAGAACATTTTAGCTTTACAGTTTGCTTGAACGTAAACACTGTTATATAGCACAACATCAGTGCTCTTGTTTGCAGAACTGTAATTTAGTTAAAACGTCTTTTAGAAACCATATCCCTGTTCTCATTGTATTAAGACCGGTTGCCTTTGTCAATCAGTCTTTGTGTATTTGTAGCAGGGACGGTCGACAAAAATGCAAACATATGACCATGAAACAAACCACGGAACTGTGTTGCGGATGTATGTTACTATGCACGGAATTTGCCAAATTGCCAAGCAAACGTGCTTTTAAAACATTAAGTCTGTCCTACCTCTTTTGTGCCTTGGTACCGGAGATCTCGCTACTCCCCAGTCTAGAAGGCAATCCCCAGTCCACCCTAGTGCCTTCCCCCAACATATGCATTTTTGCTGACAAGGATTGGCCTGTAAAAACCCATATGGGAGGTCCTATAGTACACTAGCTATGATTTCTGAAATGTTCAAAATTTTGTTTTTGTTTTTTACCCGGAAACGTGTATTTTCCCATTTCGAGATACAAATGTTAAGTAAATGTGAGCTGACTTCACGTGTGTCCAATTGTTTAATTTCGAAACACGAATGACGGCGCAACATCAAATCCAGGCCTTTGAGATTTTTCAGATCGCACATTTAACAATTACGCTGATAATTTTCTTTATTCCTTGTTTTCTGTTTATGGCAACCAGATTTTTAAGGTTTTGTTTAAATAGTTTTGTGTCAAATTTAACGCGTAAAAGCACAACAATAGTAACGATTTCGACGCGTTTCGACTGACTATCTGCGTTATACCTCAAATAAATTTAAATCTATTTGAAAACGATAAAATGACCAGTGATGCAGTTAGAAGACTGTTCTCCCGCACATATGAAAGCCCCACTGAATGCGCTTTTTAATTTATTACATACATTTGGAAACCGTTTTGGTGGGACCATTATATTGCTCGCAAATTCTTACAAATTGGACTGTTTACACGCATTGTTAAACAAAACTACATCTCGCTATATACATCTTTCTTTACTGTCAAAAGCATACATAGCGTGAATTTAAAAATGCCCAAATGCTGTCGCATAGCAACCAAATCGAAATAATCTGCCTAGTGTCTTGAGCAACGGAAATTGCAGGAGGCCATGAACGTGTGTTGATAATATGCCGTCAGAAAGACTTTGGGAAGACGGTTTGTTTTTCACCACATAAAATGGCGGGTAATTTAAATTAGCAGTAATACTGCTGCTGTCTAATCTCAAAAATGCGACTGGCTAATGTACAGAAAGACTGCAATTCGCCTCTGTATTTTGCCTGTTTACTCAAACGTTCCCACCCAGCAAGCAATAGCCGTCATTTCAACGTCTCGGTAAAATATAGACCCGATATACACTCACCTAAAGGATTATTAGGAACACCATACTAATACTGTGTTTGACCCCCTTTCGCCTTCAGAACTGCCTTAATTCTACGTGGCATTGATTCAACAAGGTGCTGAAAGCATTCTTTAGAAATGTTGGCCCATATTGATAGGATAGCATCTTGCAGTTGATGGAGATTTGTGGGATGCACATCCAGGGCACGAAGCTCCCGTTCCACCACATCCCAAAGATGCTCTATTGGGTTGAGATCTGGTGACTGTGGGGGCCATTTTAGTACAGTGAACTCATTGTCATGTTCAAGAAACCAATTTGAAATGATTCGAGCTTTGTGACATGGTGCATTATCCTGCTGGAATTAGCCATCAGAGGATGGGTACATGGTGGCCATAAAGGGATGGACATGGTCAGAAACAATGCTCAGGTAGGCCGTGGCATTTAAACAATGCCCAATTGGGACTAAGGGGCCTAAAGTGTGCCAAGAAAACATCCCCCACACCATTACACCACCACCACCAGCCTGCACAGTGGTAACAAGGCATGATGGATCCATGTTCTCATTCTGTTTACGCCAAATTCTGACTCTACCATCTGAATGTCTCAACAGAATTCGAGACTCATCAGACCAGGCAACATTTTTCCAGTCTTCAACTGTCCAATTTTGGTGAGCTCTTGCAAATTGTAGCCTCTTTTTCCTATTTGTAGTGGAGATGAGTGGTACCCGGTGGGGTCTTCTGCTGTTGTAGCCCATCCGCCTCAAGGTTGTGCGTGTTGTGGCTTCACAAATGCTTTGCTGCATACCTCGGTTGTAACGAGTGGTTATTTCAGTCAAAGTTGCTCTTCTATCAGCTTGAATCAGTCGGCCCATTCTCCTCTGACCTCTAGCATCAACCAGGCATTTTCGCCCACAGGACTGCCGCATACTGGATGTTTTTCCCTTTTCATACCATTCTTTGTAAACCCTAGAATTGGTTGTGCGTGAAAATCCCAGTAACTGAGCAGATTGTGAAATACTCAGACCGGCCCGTCTGGCACCAACAACCATGCCACGCTCAAAATTGCTTAAATCACCTTTCTTTCCCATTCTGACATTCAGTTTGGAGTTCGGGAGATTGTCTTGACCAGGACCACACCCCTAAATGCATTGAAGCAACTGCCATGTGATTGGTTGATTAGATAATTGCATTAATGAGAAATTGAACAGGTGTTCCTAATAATCCTTTAGGTGAGTGTAGTCCGGCTATGTGTAACCCACTTCTAGCCTAAATAACATTGAATCTGGTTACATGTAATTTTTTCCAAAATAACTTGCGAGATGTAAGATATTCTATCATGTTAGCAAAGTCAACTGTAATTACAAAGTGTTTGGCTTAATTTATTTGCCATGTTCTATGTGCCGGCTGCCCGTAGACACGATTTAGCTCGTAGTAAGACGGGCTATTTCCCCGCAAGCAATAGCCGTCATTTCACCGTCTCGGTTTTACCCGATATAGCCTTGTTTTAGCCTAGACGTCTGGGCTATGTTTTGACGGCTATTAGACGTCTATTAGACGCAAAATTGCTTGCTGGGCAGTCACAACATTCAAGTCAGATGACTTTGTAAGTCAAATAGACAAATTCTTCTGACTCCACGAGTTTGCGACCAAATCCAAACACTGACACATTATCCGACTCTTTAATAAAGTAGACTACAGTAGATCACAGGTTTGATCTGATAACATATCATGTTTCTGTAGGGTGTAGTTTGCAGCTTGAAGAGGCTGCAGAAATTAAAAGACATTCATCCATTGGCACAGTGTGACAAGTTAATTATCATGTTTGTACTACCCTGATACATTTAATGTAATAAAGGATGATCAAACTCAAACATGAAATGAGACTGTTGGAGAAAACCTCGTTTAGGCCACAATACTATCATTTGGTATCATCTAAAACACATGCAAATATAATTTGATTATATAGGCAAAGTAGTATGGAGAGACAGGACACACAAACAAGGAAGTCCTGTTTGGACTGGTCTTTTCTCTAACCTTCCTACTTTTTCTCTCATTATGATTATGAAGACTGGTCTAAATAGTGATTGACCAACAGCACAGGCATGGCTACATGGCAACAGAATTCCTGTCTGTGTATCATTAACAGTCAATGTGCTGTGTGATTTTGGTGACTTTACACACAAGCTGGTTTGAAAAGGAAATTAGCTTCAGATTGGGATTGCAATGAGAGGAGCTCCACAAAGCGTAAAAGGGCTTAGAACATGGAAAAGTTTTACTGGCTCACTTCTAAATATTGATAGCCCCACTCGTCCACTTGAATAGCTTTAACCCCTTATATTCAGGTGCATTTTTGGGCTGCTGCAATTTGTCCCTCAAATGTAAAAGCTCACTATTCACACATACTGTGGAGTAATTGCAAAACAAATTGTCTAATTTTTCAATAACATTAATCTTATGATAACAGAAAGTTTTTTTTTTTTTTTTTGTCCTAAATTTGTAAACATGCAATTCTGGTTCTGTTCAATTTACCTCACTTTAAAAAGTCTCATTTTATTCCACTAGATGGCAGCAAGCATTAGAACAAAAAAATTATCTTCACATTCCATCACAATACACAGATCTGAAATGTAGGTGGCACTCTAAAGCATTTTCACAGATGTGCTCATCCATAGACATTCAGTCTAATTTTTCAGTTCAAGCACCACCCTTGTTGTCTCATTGATTATCTTATCCTCTGAGTGGACTAGAAGCTCCACCTAAGTGTCATTAGACAGCTGACCCTCCCCTTTGTGATGATATAAACATTTTCGAAACATATTTTTCTGATGATTTGTTTTGCATGCTTTTCCTTCTTGATGGCACATTTATTTCGTTCTGGACATAAGATATAACATTTGATTATTCAGCCAAGCAAGCTCACAGACAAGTAAAAATGGCAATTTTTAGGTAGAAGCAGATATAACGTTTTTGGCTACTTGGGGTTACAGCAGCAGTTATCGGACAATAAAAGAGATGTTTTTATTTTGTACATTGCAAAATATTTCAAACTTTGGTATTAGGGTAAGAAAATCAACTACACCGTCGCATTCCTATAGCTGTTTGTGCATGCAAAAGGTCTGCAAAGCACAAAGTCCATGCAAAAGGGAGTTATTCTCTCACACAGACATCGCTGCTCAAGAACTACAAGAAATGGCTGGATTGTAGTCCACTAGAACAAAAAATTGTGAACAAGAGGTAAGGACAAAAGAAGGCCATGTAATCTATTTTCAGCAACATTTAAATTACTGTATTTGAATGTCCAAGCGGAACAGGGAAACATATACTGAATTGAGTTCTTTATCAGAAGTGAAATAGGTACAGATCCCTATCAGGCTCTCCGCTCTAAAAAAAACGGCAGAAGTCTTTATCGTCTCTCCTTCCTTTCCCCTCCAGATGTCTGCTGTTTGAAACTGAAAACAACGGTTCAACTACAAACTACCTCAAAACCACACACATAAATCTCTCTAATGCATAAATCACAATGACTCTTTTGGCACGCCTAAGAAATTGACCATTTAACTGACGTTCATCTGCTAGTTTGTATGTGAAGAACAGCTTTTTAGAAGCCTGATGCAAGTTAAAATTTTTCTCTGTAAAAAAAACCCTGATTGAAAAAAATTTCTCTCTGGTCTTTCACATTGTTTAATACAAAATAGTACAATCTGACAATAGTGATTCACCAAAAAAGCAACCGAATGAGAAGCGCTTCCTATCAGAGACCTCATACAGTATTCTCACCTACAGCTACTGAAGAACCAAAGAACCCAGAGTGCCTGACAGCATATTGACCTCGCCACTGAGATAGCAAATCTCACTCAGTGCTATTAATGCCTGGACTAGACTATGGGAGGGTCACAGGGTTCAAGGTGGCTTTGTGTTGTTATCAAGGAGCAACACCCTGTAAGCAGAGTGGGGGAGAGAAAAGAGACAAGGTAGAGGATCTTGAAAGTTTAAGCTTTGCTTGAAAAGTATCTGCAATAGATTTGCTTGAATTGAAAGCTTCTTAAAAATAAACTGTTGATCAAACTTGAAATCTGTTTAGATATAAAGTTTCAGTAATAAAATTCAAACAATAATTGTTGCATTGGCTAGAGAAAGTGTGAATTAATACACTTATAAATAGGTCTAGCAGATTAAACTCAAATTAAATTCATTGTGTTACATGAGAAAGAAAGCTGAAAAGGCCCCTGTGTTATTTTACACCATAGGAGTTGATTTAGTTTGGGATGGTATGGACATATCCATACCAACTTTTAGAAAATAAGAAATGTCCCCACCAACATGTGGGCAATTTTACCACATAGAAAAAAAATCTTTATACTATGTCATTTTCATTTTAATGACTATTAAAATTTGTCAGTATTATAATTCATATTTAAATTATGGTCCCACCTCCTCTGGAGCATTGCAGAAACGGTGTTGTCACGTAGCAACTTTTAACTTACTTTTCTCAGCACTGTTCAGGATGCACCAATCACAGGCATTTTGATTACTGCATATAGAGGGTTTTCACCAACGTCACGTTTTGGGCGGTAACCCGGATGCGACGTCATTATGGAGGCACTCGGTGTAAACAACTGAACGGAGTACAATGGAGTATTGTGCACTTTGGATACTTTAAGTGAATGTAGCCATGTCTAAACAACAGAAAAAATCATCAAAACGCGTCCAAGATGCAAAGGCATATAGGGAAGGACTTGGACCACAAGAAAAGGCGCGATATTTCGAGAAATTACGATTTATTGGCGGTGCAGATCCCTACGAGTTAGCTCCCTCTTCTTGGATCCATGACGACCCGGTGATTCTTCCTGGAGTTGCATATCCCGATATAGTCAACTACCTAGTTTTCTTGCCGAGCCCATACACAGCGGAAGACCTTAAATCCTACAAAGGTTTGGAGGCCTATAACCAGATGGTGTGTGGATGGGTGAGGGAGACGCAGTACCAAGTTATCAACGACCGTTGTGTTGTGAAGGCCAAAGTAAGCAATGCAATAACGTCTTTAATCAACCTAACCTTAACTGTATGATGTTATTGCGATAGAATTATTATTTTATTCTATCATATATATGCACATGTACAATCTGACACCACAAAAAAACAACCACACTATTAGAACGAAAAAGAGTAGGCTGAAGCTATCAAGCTCATGCCTACCCTTCAGTTAAAGACGCCTGGGGGTCTCAATTGTGAATCAGTGATGCAGATAAGCCTAGCCTACCTGTTATTATTATTACTACAATGAAAAATAATGAAAACCAGGACGGCCAGGACATGAAAACAGGACATGTCCTGGGAAAACAGGACGTTTGGTCACCCTAGTTTTACTAATTACTATTAAAACTATTATTATCATTACACCAGAAAATTGCTGCAATCAACATTTCACAATACCTGACAAGAAATGTGCCGAACAAATCCGGATGTTGTCCAGATTTTTCCCTTGTAGATCTTGGTTGAGCTTTGCCAACCACAAGCACCTCCTTTCCTCTGATAACTTTGGCATTCCTCTCCCTGGTTTTTAATAACTTTTGGAAGTCGATAATATTCCAAATGTTTTTCTCGGTCTGTCCTATTGGTACAACCTGAAACACGGCAATAATTAACCATTTTCCTTGACGACGTTCGGTATATACTTCAGTGCCTGTGCTTTGTTGTGATGCGGAGTGCCTCCAAAATGTCCGACTTCCGGATTGATGACGCGTCGTGAAAACCCTCTATAGATTTGGATACGGATGTGATTTTTTTATGATTAGTAATTACATTAAGCCCGAAGGGATAGATTATGCCATACCTGTATAAATTTCCACCCCTGTGGAACACAAAAGGAGATGATGTTAGGCAGATTAATAGCCTCATACACCATTCACTTTCATTGTATGAATGAAAATGCCAGTAAATGATGTAGGGAAAATTATTATTAATTTTGGTATAACTATCCCTTTAAGATGGAACTTTAAACATACAAATTGTTTGTTTTACTGTGGCTATTTTGTATGTTTGAAGCTTTTCAGATGTCAATTTTGAAAGTGTACATTCTTTAGGGAATTATGTGTATGTTTCTTAAGTGAAAAGGTTGAGCTAAAATCAGGACTAAACAGAAAGAAACCATGAGAAGGACAAAGAAACTGATTGAAGGAGAAAGGTGAGCAATTGAGGGAAGTCAGAGAAAAGACAGAAAACAATACTAAGAGGTCAGGTCCTGACAGGTGCTATCAAACTCATCACATGCTCCCAGGATAAAGGGAACTCACAGCCACCACAGCCTGCACTTGTCACAGCCAATCAGACACAGCCACAACATGAGCACAGACTGTGTTTTTGTCTCCTCACTGTGAGACTTTTCTAGCCAATCAGCTTGATCGATATTATGGCCTGACTGACAGGGATGAGACAAGGAATTACAAAGCGTTTAATACAGGTCAGTAGAGCAAGAATTTGAGTTCTAAAATCTAAAATATGAGTGATACAAAATTGGAATCACTTTGTTTTTATCCATGTTGTATTAATTTAAATGGAGAGTTCACACAAAAATGAAAATTCTCTCATCATTACTCACCCTCATGCCGTCCGAGATGTATATTACCTTTTTTGCAGAATACGATGTGTATTAGAGTTTTTACACACATAAACACAGGTCACCAAATGAAGTTCATAAGCATTATCTCTTTCTTTTTATTTGCACATTTTTGTTTTGTTTTTGCTTGTGCTTTTAATCCATAAAAAAATTAAATATATTTTTTTGGTTGTTTTTTGTTTTTTACTTTCAGGCCATGTGGCAAACACATGGCCATTGTGTGTTGAGCTTGGTTATTTCCTCTCACATAACAGGAAAATCACAATGTCTGATAATTCACACATAGAGCGACTTCTATTGGATATGTATGGTCATTACAACAACTATTATCAGAAACTGCCTAACATGCAGATGTTTTGTCAGCTTCCTTGAGATATCCTAGTTTGAAAAATATAATTATTATAATGTAGTAGAAACGTAGAACTGAATGTGTGTGTATGATTATTTTATTATTATTATTATTATTATTATTATTATTATTATTAATCCGTATAGGCTATGTGAGTTTTTAACAGTATGGTAAAAGTTTGTGAAATTTTGTAGTCTCAACTTCTCTCGTGACAATTTTGGGGTACTTTTCTGAATTCGTCCTAGAGTTTTTATCAAATTCTGTCTAAATTTGCGCTGGTCAAAAGTTTCTGACATACTTTTGATATACCTAGCCATTTGTGTGTAACGTCAACAAATTTTACCTCGAGGTTGCCACAAAGGTTCTGAAACATTTCTTTGTCTCTACTTTCACTTGTGCAATTGAAACGTTGCAGTACCTAAAACGGTGGGACTATCCATCCACTGTAGGTTAGTGTGAAATCAGTGTAAAATGTGGGGACTGCGCCTACTGGTGGTCAAATTTAGTCAACAACGGTGACAAATGGTGATATCCTTTGAACAGATTATTCTAAAATTATCCAATACTTATTAAGAAAATTACAAGTTAAATCACTGTAGTGCTTTGGAAAATAACTGCTGTTTACAGTTATATTCTGTTATTATTAAAATTATTTATTAGTAATCAGTGACCCACTTTATATTAGATTTATTTAATATTATGAACTTAAGCATTTGATACAATAAACTTATACATGTTGTTGCATTGTACTTACATTTAAAGCACATGCATTTTATTACATCTGTAATTACACTATTAATCTTACCCCTAATCCTAAACCTAACCCTTACCCAAATCTAAGCACTAACCCTACCCATAAACCTAACCGTACCTCAATTTCAGTAGCAAAAAGTGTGAATCTTGTGAGAATTTTGCAGAACATGTTGTTACACAAACGTACATTGTATTGTATGTATTTTAATGTTAGTACATAGTAGTTAAAGTCACCTGATATAAAGTGGGTCTGTGATCAGTTCTGTTTTTCAATAGACAGAGTCTACACAACCCATCATATGCTGTAAGATCCCATCCCAGACATACTATGCCTAAATTTTTTTCAGCTGTAATTTGTAACGGTTTCTCTGCAGGATCCTTGTTGTGTTACGGCCACTATCTTTTGCACCCCTAGGAGTCGTCAAACAAATGCACACATACACACACCAAGGCACTGACCTTGAGTTGCCATGGAAACCTCTCTGCTGTACATGAAGCTTCACTTTAGTAAACAGGCATGCACACATGCTCATACAGACATGTTTATGTAAAGTATGTTTAATACATAGGCCTGAGTGGGCCTGTAAGCTCAATTTCTATATAGTTTACTAGCATAAATATAATTGTATTGATTTTCTACTTGCATGCACTTTAAGAAGTTGTATTACCTACCTTTTTGCATATCCTAAACTGTAATCTGAATAGACACTCACAAACTCTCAAGCACACACTCACAATGTTAGCAAAAAAAATTATAATTAAAATAGGTCTGACCTGCACAAACTTTTTTAGATATGATAAGAACATTTGCTGCTGCATTTTTGTACCAAATGAAAATTCAAATCCAAAGTGACTTGCAGAACCCTTATTGCAGGGTCAATTCCCTTTAAGTACATTGGTCACATTAGTGTTGGCTAGGACTTGAACAGCAACCTTCTATTTACCCGCCTTAATTTTTAGTCACTATGGGTATATTATGCTAACAGATACAGCAGGGCATCTAAAGCATATAACAATAATCTTGAGTATTTGATTGTGATTGCAGTTTTCTTATTTTAGAAGCCTTAGAGCCAAAGAAATATTACGTCATCAGAATTAAATGGTGGGATTGACTGGCCTTTTAGTGTAAATGTCTAAATATACTCTGCTAACTCAAACTACAACAATTTTTGTGGTCTAGTAGAAATATAAATCTGTGTGCCATTAGCAACACAATGAAAGCAAATAATGGTAACTACTTGCAAAATGCACAAGAAGAACAACAGAGCACAAAGCCTCCAGACTTCAACTGAGTTAAATCAGACAAGTCCTCATTTTCACTTAACGTTTTAGCAATTTGACATATAAGAAATATTAAGCTAGGTTAGCATCTCTCGACAAGTGTTGACATGTTCTCTCTCCAAGAGAATATTTAGATCTATACTGCCAATTGCAGAATTACAGCCTACAGCAGTACACACAGAGAAATACAGTATATACACTGTCAGGTGATAACTGTTAGTAATTTATTGCTCTTAAATGTGCTGTCTCAGTACTATCTTTGGGCCTAAATTTCTTTATGTACAACATGTGCACAGTTGGTGGGACACTCCATTTCCTGGATTCTTTAGAAAAAGATGGAAGGTTTACCAGTTAATTGGGACCAAGATAACATTTACTGCAGATACAAGATATGCATAAATGTTGATGATTTTGGTGAAGTTTATTAAACTCATCCAATTTTTAGTAAGTGAAGTAATGAAGCTGCTATTTGTGAATGAATAAAGTATGCGTCATATGTCATCCATTTATGGTTGGTACCAGAAGCCCACTTTTCATTAGACTGTACTCCCATGATGTTTATGCAGCAAAGGCAGAGATAGATGGCCTTGTTACTTAGAATAAATCAGTCATCTTTGAATATTTCCTCATCATAATTAACAGAAGTCTATCTTAATTAACAGAAGTATACTTATAATATGAATCATGGATTCTAATCTGAAAGCATTCTTAGAAATATATTTACTTCTAAAGCCCATATGAACATGTTGTCAAGACAACAAGGTTGATCCTAAAATAACTTTTTTTTTTCTTTTTTTTTTTTTTTTTTTAAATGTTGTAGAAGTCATGAAAAAGTACACTGAAAAAATATTTTATGTGAGTTTACAGCTTATGCCTGGCTACTAGTTGCATACTTTCACAGTATATTTTACAGTAGTATTTCTACAATTTATTACAATTAAAAGACATCTGTATACTTTGACTTCACAGTGAAAAGGACCAATTAATTACTGGAATGTAGCAGTGCTGCATTGTAGAATCACAATGATCATCTGTATTTTTTTATCTACAGTGTTTTTTAATTGTCAACATCGTTGAGATTTGTATGCTAAGTGTTGTTATCTTGCGTGCCTTATTGACAATTCATGATAAAAAGTTAATGAGCGATAAAACCAACCATATTATAGCCTAGCTTTGCAAACATCCCTTCCTCATTGTTCATTTAAAATAATACTATTTTATTCCTTTCAATACATCATATGCTGTAGTTTATACATCATGGGCTGATATAGTCAAACACTAAATTTAATAATTTTCTCCATACATCACAGTACAATTGTTTGTGTTCTTAATCACAATTACACTGAGAACTCTGATGAAATTAATTAAATACAATTAAAGGTTATGTATGGCAAAACCTCAAGCACTAGTAAATACCGTTTTGGGGTAATGAATGTAATACCACAAATGCAGTTGATTGAGAACTTGTATTGAACCAGTAACATTGCTTTAAGAATTTGCTCCCTTTCAATGTATGAGTTGGAATTTTAATTGAATTGGCCACACCCCACAGAATATTGAATTAGAATGACAAGAAGTGGAATTTACAACAGTCAAACAGCAAAGGAATTTTGATTAATCCAACACATCAAAACATAAATTTTGCAAATACCGCACCACAAAATGTCAACCATATTTTTTCAGATAACTTTTTAAAAACAAATATTTACAACAAAATATTGGGAAAATTGGAGCATTCTGGGAAATAAAGTGTTCATGGTCCATAAAATGAAAGTTAATTTATTGAATATAATGACAGAATTTAAATGTATATTCTATAGGAGGCATTTCAAGTGTTGATTATTAATATCATATATCTATCATTTCCTTTCTATTGAAGTTTGCCTATTTTATTTGGGCTTTACATAAATAAGTAAACAATGGAGAGTTTTTAAATACATTCTTCAATGATAAGTATGATGATTATATATGCCAATGTTTATGAATAATAGATTTAATCATATCGCTGTTATCATTGTATGTTAACGTACAGTTCACGCTTTACAACATACACACATATTTACACGCTCATAAAAGTGCTGGACAAAAATGCTCCTCCTTTGTGAATTAACATTTGTGTCTATCAAGAGTTCAAGAGCCTGTCCCATTAAATGAGACCTCCTTTATTCTCTATCTTTCCTCTCTGCTTCTCCACCTTTCACTACTCATTTCCTGTTACTTGGTTACCGGTTGCTTCCAACTGCTTGGGCCAATTGCGTTGCCATGGTGACCATGCCCATTCTGTTGTTTCCCAACAGCCTCTTGGCTATGGAGGTAAATCAGTAGCAAAACTTGAGAGCTTGCGTATTTGGATTTGAGAACTTATAAAATAAATGTGTACTCGTAAGTTCAAATTTACACTCACAGCACCAATGTGAAAACTTGTCAAATAAAATTTTGAAGTTGAATGTTGCAATCTGCACTCACAGACAATAAGTAAAAGCTTGTGTTTTGAATTCACAACTGCAGACAAGTAGTCACAAACATGTAAAATGGCATTCACATAAATACAACTAGAGACACAAACTTATATTACACATTAACTTTTGTACTTGAATTTATTTTCGCAGTAGAACCACAAATTGGCATTTACAACATCTCAAATCTGGCAAATCTAGCAAAACTCACTGGTGCACTTGTAAAACCCTGATGTGAGAGAGAAAGACCAGTGTCTGGCAGGTGAGGGGGTCAATTAAGTTGTTTTATTGGTTGATGACTAGCCAATGAAATGGGACGTTTTTGTATGTGATGATGTCATACCACAGCACCAGCCCATTTCTTTTTGTTAGGGCAAAGCATAAATTGAAAATCCACAAAGTGACAAACCAAATACAGCTGGGATGCTGATCCAGTGGTAAGGCTTGCTGGCAGCACATTCAGCAGCCCAGGCTCAAATCCAGGTCAGACAGGATGCATTTGTACCTTTGCTGCAGATTTTGTTGTGTTTTAACAGATATAATGAAGAAAAATTCACACAGACAACAATTTATAATTTTTTTTTAAAATATCTATGAAATGTAACTGAATCTGGCAGCCAGAAATTACAGTACAATCTACTGAATTTTCTGAGAATGCTTGAATTACTGAGAGAGAAAAAATATTAACTACGTTTTCCATACATAATTAAGAGGCTTTTTAAAATTGTAAAACCCATTTAAAATGGAAAATCTAAAGATTTTGCCAAACAAACAGTATTATTAAGTTTCTGAAGAAATTTCTCATGTTTTCTCAGAGTTTATTCTCATTTGTTCTCACCCATTGGTCAATTGGCATTTGTACTTCTCTCTCAACCAACCCCCCAAAAAGGGGGGCTGTTCTGAAATATCATCTTTTGGCAGTGTCATGGGTAGTTATAAATATACGACACTGTCATGCACATAACCTTTGAAAGTAAAGGCTGTTGTTATAACAATGTAAATAAAAAATCAACTGTATACAGGGGATTTGAACCCAGATTGATATGCATTGTTAGTGGACACGCTACCACTAGACCAACAGTACCAATGAAAATACCTCAATCATTTTATCAAGATATTACTTTTCATAAATAAATAAATGTAATTTAAAATTGAGAAATGTCAGCCTATGATGCTTTAATTTTCAATAAATTAATTCCACAAGCAATTTAATGCTCTGACCAGTGTAATTGCCAGTTCCAATTCAAACCAATGTCCCACGTTAACATGTTACCATGTGAAGCTTTTAAAGAACCCCTCCAGTGAAAATCAAGCTTTTAACCTTATTTACATGTCCATATGGGGTTTTTTATATGCTAGAAGACATACCATGATTGAAATCAGCAGTCAACACCATGTAGTCTTCAAAAGACAGTTTCAAAAACACGGATTCAGACAACCAGGGTTTCATACGTCACAAACCTAAGGAATTAATCCCATCAACTTGCGGGGTTGGGCTTTCCATACCAATAGTATACACTATGGCGAAGCAAGGGGTGGTAGGAGAAGCCAGGCGTAGCTACGTATCAATATTTTGCAAGACATGTTCTCTTTTCAAATGCAAAGTTGCGAGAGGACAAATGGTGAACCTTCATGTATTACCAAAGAATCTGGAAATCTCAGATAAGTGGGTGAAGGTGAGCAGGTGAGGAGTGGAGATGGTTGCGGGGACTAATTTGCATATACATATATCCGCACATATAAATGAGGCAAAGGCGTAGAGTTATATCTAAACCATTTTTAGGCATGCAGTGAATATTTTCATGGAATTATTATAATTTTTATTTAAATATGTAATTTTGATTAACAAAGATGAGTTTTTAGGGGTTAAACCAGTGACTGGAGTGGGACTTTAAACTGTGTTAAATTCATTAGAACAGACATCAATTAAACAAAACAGCTTAACAATATTACCAAAAATATTTGTATAATGTGCAAAATGTCTTTTCTTTGCTCCTTGGCAATTCACATTGAACGAATCTGCTGAAAAGGAAAGTGAAATTATTCACACTTGCCTTTTTCTCTCGCATCAGGATTTTACAAGTGCACAAGTGCACAAGTATATACGAATCAGTACACTTGACATTGGATCACTAAACTGACACATATGGGGAGTGTCCTTCTACATGATCTGGTTGAAACCTCTCTACAATAACGGAAATTCTAAAATTGGCTATGGTGTTTGTGCCCTGACCTTTTAGGTGCAAAGCTGTCTGCTACAAAAGCAGGCGCGCAAACTCAGAATTATTTTCTTGCATGACAGCGATTCATCACTTGTCTAGAAGCCCTCTACTACTTCACTATTGACATAAGATGATACGAATGTGCGCGTGACGAGCTTCGGCCCTCTGTAGGAGCATGCCGCCTCATCACGTTCGGTGGTTCTGATGCTGGGGATAATGATGTTATGTCTCTAGCTGCATCTGGTGAGTGGTCAGTGGATGACTCTGCCACCCCTTCCCCAGCGAGGGCTAGGAGGGTGCATGTTCCATTGAAAAGGTGATGCTTCGTGTCCTTTCAAGGGCTGTCGAAGAGCTCTGTCTCGAGTATTCTTCAGAGAAACCTGAAAAACCTCACCTTGATGAATGGTGTGTGCATGGTGTTTCCACCCTGAAAGAGGCGGTAGCGGCACATCTCTGCCCAGCGAGTAGCAGGGTGTGGATCTTACAAGACACATGTTTGCAGCAGGATGGTCTACTCAAAAAACATTTGCAAGGTTTAACAACCTAGACAACGTCTTTCTCAAAACAAGTCCTCTCTGTCTTGAGTGCTTGCTATTTTATTGGCCAAATATAAACTTATGCCCCTCTTTTTAAGTATGGGCTCCCTTTACATTTGGACCGTAATGTTTCCAAAGTTATAGGCACTTCATTATAAATGCATTTCCTTTCCATATAGGTTTGTGAAGGGTTTACTCCATACTATATACAAAAGTTAATATACACTGGTTGTCAAAAGTTTAAAATAATGTACAGATTCTGCTCTTATGGAAAGAAATTGATCAACTGATCACAATGTATATTCAGGGCATACATTAATAATGTGAAAAATGTCTATTACAATTTGAAGAAAAAAAGTTCAGAACTTCTTAATCTACTTCAAAGAGTTCTCATCCAAAAATCCTCCACATGCAGTAAGGACTGTTTTGCAGATCCTTGGCATACTAGCTGTCAGTTTGTCCAGATACTCTGGTGACATTTTACCCCTCACTTCCTGTAGCACTTGCCATAGATGTGGCTGTCTTGTCGGGCATTTCTCATGCTCCTTACAGACTAGCTGATCCAGCAAAAGCTCAGTGGTTAAGATCCATAACACTCTTTTCCAATTATCTGTTGTCCAATGTCTGTGTTTCTTTGCCCACTCTAAACTTTCTTTTTAATTTCAATAGTGGCATTTTCTTTGCAATTTGTCCCATAAGGCCTACACCTAAACAGTTTCATTGCTATGTACATGGTTGTTTGTATAAAAATTCTTTTACAAAGATTTTTTTTTAGGTTACAAACTGGTAAATACAAGGTTATTATGCTATAAATATGGTTTATGTGAAATTTCTAGTGTCCCCATAATTCAAATTACTTAAAAAAACATACTAAACTATGTTTTTGTTTTTTTAAATGTTGATGTTGCATACCCCTCATCAAAAGTGCTGTTGAACACCCTTGATACAATTAGAAGTTTGTTGAAGAGTTTAGAGCTGTGCTTTATCATAAATAAAACATGGCTGTTGACCAATCAGCATCCAGTACCGACCGGAACTATCCGTTTTATTAATATTATATTCAAAATGATCAAATATATTGTCTACACTCTTTCCTACAACAATAAAACAGGTATCACCATACTTGAACTTTCATTTAGAAAGAAAACGTTTCTTACATTTCTGACACCATCGCTTTGAGACAAAAACGTACTGCATTTAGTCTGGGCAATTCAGGAGTTCAGTTCCATGGACAAACTTAAGGTGTCAGCAGTAAATAGACTATCGGTCAATTTCTCATCAGTCATCAACAGAGTAAAAATATTAAAGGTGCATTCAATAGTTTGGAGCCAATTTAAAAAGTTTTACACATTAATGAATGAATTGTGTTTTTGTGAAATTTGATAGGAATGGTGTACACTCGCATGAGATGAAGACTGTACTCATAAAAATTTTCTATAAAAAGTGTTTTATTCTACATGGTGTGGGTCAACCCCTTCAATGTGTTTCACCATGTTGAAATCATATGACACACAGTGTTTCACTAAACGTCAAAGAAGAGAATCCTTGTGCTCATTGGCTGCATCCTGTGTAGATAATCTTGGTTATGCTTAGAACATTATTGTATGGTAACGCAAAGAGCAAAAGAAATCTGAATGAGCCAAGGATGCTTACACACACAAGGAATGTGTCATGTGTCATGGTGACAGAACAAATTTTTTTATTTATTGTGCTTTTAGCAGTGGAGACAACAGGAGATCCAGTAGCTGTACTGCCAAAGAAGTAAAAAAAAGGTCTGAAGCAACTTGCACGAGTTGTGCACGAAGAAGAGCCATGCTAACACTAGCTAGAGAACTACTGATTGCCCCTTTAATACTCATCGTCAGCATTCCAACTTCATCTGACTCAGCACTGCCCACATATTCCCTTTTAATCTTTTCTACTATGAATTTTAGTTCCCCCTAGATTGATAAGAAAAATATTTATGAGAGTACCAGATGGCACACCAGATATGATGACCAGTGAAAGGAGTGTAAGTTAATTTAAAAAATGTAAGACTTCCATTTCTAAACTTTTCCTCCATTTAAAAAACAAGCTTATTGTACGTACAAAGTCAGGGTACATCCCGTAAAGCATATTAGGACTAGGATGAGGCAACATCTACTGCTTGACACTAATCGCCACAGATATAGTGCAATACTTGCCACCATAGTGCTGAGATGTGTCATGTGACCTTCTAAGGGACCTGAAAGAGGGAGAGAATGCTTCTCCCTGCGTGGCCTCCCTCCCTCCCTCCTCCACATCTAAATAACAGGGTTATGGAGATGATTACTGAAGGTCCATCATTGTCCTCCTGTGATGGGGGAAGGGTGAGTATTAAAGGGGGTTTAATTATGAAGCAAGTGGCTTATTAACAATGTGAAATGATAAACCCCTTTACACAAATACACTCACACTCATGCACACACATCTCCACCCCTCCTCCCTTTCATCCCACCAGCTGATCCTGATGTAATTCGGGCCACAGGGTGTTCTGGAACCAATCAAAGGGGCAAAGGTCAAGAGAGTCAAAAGGTCTTAATTGGAACAGAAGATAAGTGTGCTGCACACATACCGTCATCATTACAGACATTATTTGCACTAGTGTGTATACATAAATGTGTATGTGTTCAAAAACACACACATGCCTGTATGGAACTTACAGACAAACACACCAGGAGTCACGCTACCCTGTCAATGGCAACTTATTTTTTGCTGTTTTCATAACTGGTTATGGTATTTACTATAAAATTCTGTATTGACAGACAGTATAGATCCTCCGGAAAATGTTGAAGGATGCTGTAGAAAGAACGAGAGAGAAAATTTAAGAGATCAAGAGGGAAAAAGAGACGGATGGGGTAGAAACAGAGGAAAATATGTTTTAAGAGAGAGGAAATGAAGGGATGAGAGGCAAGCAAAGGATGGAGAGATTAAAAGAGAAAGGGTGTCTGTTTTTTTCCCAAGCAAAGTTCTAAGCTAATGCGCAGCTTTAGTCACACCCACCCTGAGCCGGCAAATACTGTATAAGCATTGGAGTGCACACAAACACACATACATACAGTACAAAACGGCAACCTCCTCTACACTGTCACAGTAATCTCCTCTCTCCCATTTACTTCTGCACAAACATGCTCTGAATGGCAGGGAAATACACCCTTTGTTGCTCTAACAGAAACCTGGCACACTTATGCCAAAGACTGCTCACTGTGTGTGTGTGTGTGTGTGTGTGTGGCCAAAAGGAAGAGAAACACAGAAAGAGAAAGACACGGAAACATAAACTCATAGAAACACACACACACACAAGGACAAAATAAAAGTTTTCTGTTTCAGTGTCAGTATATATAATAATAACCAGAGGGCATTATGTAGAAATATTAGGGTAAACTCTGCACGGAGCCTCCCAGCCTTTTAGAGATGAAAACATGGGTTCAAATCAGCTAAATCAGAAATAAATCTTAGGCCCAGTCCAAGCAATCAAATGTCTGTCCAGAGTTTAGTCAAAATGATGAAATGCCCTTATCTTGAGAGAACAGGCCTATTTGAAGATAATAACCTGAATAGCACAGAGCCAGAACCAGAACTTTATGTAATCCAGATTGTATGTGCAATTTTATTTTATTTTAAAAGAAAAACCAAAACATTGTTCAAAACACATAATACTGTATGTAGGCCTATACTAAATATTTAAAGAGCATCAAGTTAAACTCTTTATCCTTTTTCTGTGTACTATGTACCATTATTTTATTTTATGTTTCTAAAAAAAGTTAATTGTTTGGCAAGAAAGAACTGACCTCAAATTTAAACTCAAAGGTAACAAAGATTTGGTAAAGGAATATCCTGTCAATATTTAGCATTCTTAAAGGGATAGTTTACCCCAAAATTAAAATTCTCTCACCATTTACTCACATTCATGCCACCCCAGGAGCATTGTAAGGACCTTCTGAGCTGAGATATTCTTCTAAAAATCTTCATTTGTGTTCTGCAGAAGAAAGAAACTCATAAACATTTGGGATTGCATGAACGTGAGTAAATGATTTACATTTTTGGGTGAACTATCCCATTAAAAAATCCATATGATACCTTTACCATAGGATAGCTGGAACAACTGTGTTTTCAAAGGTTGTGACTCATAGCATAAGAAAAACATAAATTATGATAATGGGATTGAGACATATTTTTAAAGACAATTACATTTCTGAGACAACTAAATGTTCTGAAAATCTTTGTTGTCTCTTGTCCATACAATTTTTACATATAGTTTGCCACTCGGTTACACAATTTATATTCTCTATATTCTTCTCTATATTCTCTATAGCCTATTCTCATACTGTAGATGTTATATTTCTACAAAGATGTCTCAGAATTTTGGAAACAAAGAAAAAAAAGACATTTAAACAATTATTGAAATTAATTAACATAGGCTACCACCATCATCATATTACATTTATAATACAAAATATTACATACAGCCCAGAAATGTTGTGAAAATATAGCTTATTATTCAGAATATTTTTGGAAAAGTGTGCTTGATTTTGAGGGTCATTATCTTACTTTTAACTTAGCTGTTTTTTGTTAATAATTATCGTGTATAGTTATAGTAGTGTCTATTTATAAAAAGTCTAAATTAGTGTTGAAAGATCAAGTAATTAGTTTAATATGTGCCCACACATTGCTATTTCAACATTTTTTTTTTATCCCATTACATGGATTCCTTCATGACTTATCTCAATGAAAAATGAGAGAATAAGAGAGAGAGAGAACTTCTTTTTTAAAGTAATATAATGAAAATGCTCTCATTGAGGTTACATAATAAAAAAGTAGAATTTATTCAAATACACCTTTCCCAAAAATCTATTTAATCTAAATACAATATAGCCTTGTGATGTTAATTGGTTTGTTAATATCTTTGCTAATTTAAGGGGTGCACATTTGGCACATGCAGGGTCCTGCCAATCAAGAGGGAAGATTTAGTGCTGTCAGTCAAACATTTTATTGCCACACAATTGTTAATTTCATACTAGCTGCTGAGGAAAATTATATCTATACAAAGCGGGATGTCCCTTTAAGAATCAAAGGACAACAAAGGGACACGTTACCATCAGTGTCATCCATTACACCTGAGAATTTCAAACATTTGAAAGAATTCCAGATCTCAAAGCATTCTGAAATACTGAAGTGTTTTCAGGTCCAGGAAAATATTTTAGAACTCTACATAGGTTCAATGACTCAGAGAAGATTCTGGAGCTGTGTGAGTGGAGTGAGGCAATGCAGTCTGGATGGGGCAGATACAGGCGGCCTGTTCTGCTTCTTCAGCTGCTGGAGCTGAGCTGCTGTCATAGCAACAGCAGCCAACATCACCAGCAGTCCCAGCATGGTCCTCGACACAGCCCCGAAGCACCCACACTACTGACTGCACACAGAAAGAGAGCATGCTCACATACCAACACTCACATATGGACACATGCGGTCAAATCGTGTACACATGCCATTGCACATGACAAAACATTAACACGCTGTAACAGTGTATACACACACAGGACCTGACATTAGAGGACACAAAACAAACTTGACCACATATATGGCATAAACATAGTAAAGGACAACATAATATGATTAAGAATTACGTACTTCGTAATAAGAACCCAAATCAAAATGTGTAGATTCTGAGTTTTTTTCAGAAATGTGAGCATCCTAATAACTAATGCTTCAATGCTCAAAGTAGACCCTATCTTAGACATAAGCTACTTGTGATTAAACTGTCTGCCAAGCAATATACATACATGCTATTCAATATTTGTGGGTGTCTCACAAAATACACCATATGGAAAAGATCACAGATATTAACACATTTAATTTTCACATTTGTGCAAAGTACTGCCAGGTGCTGAGTTAACCAAAATGATACTTCGACCCAAGTGCCCTCAGCTCATTAGGTATCATGAACAATTCACAAATTAGGTTACCTAAACCTTCTTCATTTGGGCAAATCAATCAATCAATTTAAAAAAAAAAATCAAAAATTTAAACTGCTTTCATCTTTCAGAACATGATGGGAATCCTTTGTAAACAGTAGAAAGAAAGTTTGTTTTGTTATGCTTTGTCATGTTTTTTGTTCCTTTACATTAACGCATGCCAAATTAATATTTTATAATCAACCTAAATCAGGTGGATGAGTATAAATGAGAATTTTAGTGACTTTAAAGGTTTAGTGGGTTTTATTTAATGATAAAGATATATTTTGTGGGTCTTATGGGATTTATTTGAACTTTTTGGTGTGTTATGGTCAAATCTTCAGCTTGAAACGAAAAGAAATATCTGCCATTAAAAATACCACAAAACTAGACACTGTCCAGTTCCGGATTTTTTTTTTAAAGGAAATTCGATTTTTTTTTAGAGCCATTTCCGTAAATATGAGGGGGGGAAAGAATAGATATTGTTGCATTGTAATCACTGTGACATACAAGAGAACGAAACAGCATCGATTATTATTTTATTCAATAAAGATACATTTACACTAATTTGGATTAATAAAAATATGGAGTAGGTCCTTTGCCCTTAGCTGAGTCTTAATCGGAAATTTTTGTTTTACTCTTTATTGCGACACCATTCTACCCACCCGCTTTATAACCACTTGCGTCCACGCGCTGCACAGTCCTTGTTTTACTTCCTGGAAAAAAGGACAAAAAATAGATTGCGAAAGAAAGACAAATACTACTTCGTTGCGGATTTTTTCTTTCACTTCAGACGTTTTGCTTAAAAAAAAAATACCAGTAGCTATTACATTTCGAGGATTACAAACGAGAAATGCCAATTTGGGACGGTCTCTAGCGTGGCGGTGCACTGCTCGTGACATCAGTGCACGCGCAGGTCCGATTCAAACAGGTGGAAAGAGTGGGACAGTCCTAGCGCATGACGAATGCAGTCTTTTGTAACCCTAAGAGGTTTTTTGTGTGTGTGTGTGCAAATCTCAGAATAAGTAATCAAACTGATCTTTTATTTATTATTATTTGCGAAACAGTCCTGCGCCTTTTGACATCAACAGGCTCGTGCCGTATCCCGCGTTAGAATGCTTTCGCGGGCCGGCCGTTTGAAAATTGAGCCGTTATAGTCTTCCACGCGCTGCTTGTTTCGTTCATTCATGGACTCGAATCCTTTTCTGTCTTTTTAATTTACGGATTCGGCCCTCGTAGCTTTTCCCTCCTCACTGCATGGTCCTCGAGCAGAAGACCGTTTACGCACAGGTGGGAGATACCCGCTTGATAGGACGGCCCCCTCTCTCAGTTCCTCAGCGGATGATGTGTGCAAGTGACATTTGCCGTTGCGGTTTGGGACAGTAGGCGAGGCGTCACTGCAAACAGGTGTGCGGCTGCCCGAAACCGGTACACATACGACTTTTTCCGGCTTGTTTAGCGGTAGTGGACATCTGCACCGGCGTCGAAGCCATCATCCTCGTAGCGGGACAGGAAGAGGAGGGGGAGTCTACTATAATTTTCAGTTAGAGGCTTTGTAGTTAATTTTATTATTTCGAACAGGACACGGCTCACAAAGAGGAAGGAATGGCAACTAAGAAACCATGCGCGGATTTAACAAAAAGGAGCCGAAGTCCCGTCGTGTTGGAGGCAGAGATGTTCAGCGAATTTCAGGACTGGTGTCTCCGGACTTACGGGGACTCGGGTAAAACAAAGACCGTCACCCGTCGAAAATACAACAAAATTATGCAGACCCTTCTTCAAAACGAGGAGTCCGACGGTGTCTATGTCGACAATAGCCACATCAACGCCAAATTTAAATTCTGGGTGAAGTCCAAAGGGTTCCAGGTCGGCAGCAACATCTTGGGCGAGCACAACAAGAAAGAGCCATCGGGGAAGCCCATCCTGTACGTCCCTGTCAAGTCTACGGTAAAGTGCTTTTTTTTCAGCTGAAAGTTGTATTTTAAATGTGAACCCTTTGAGTGAATTGTGTCTGTCTGTGATTGTGAGATTTAAACTATCGATGTGGTACTACTAATATTGTAACCCTTAACATGCTTTAGGCCAGCGCTCCTTTGATTCAACATCAAACCACATTGCTGTGCGCAACTTTTCAATCTTTCACCTCTCTGTCACCGAGGGTTGGTTGACCGAGTATTGCATCCCTCACCCCAACCGGGCAGAACAGTCTTACTTTAAGAGCTGGCTGCCATAGCAACGCCGGTCCCTCGCAGCAATAGCGGCGGTGTAGTAACGGTATCTCGCCGCCTGACGAATAAACATGACGTTGTCCTGCTGACGGGATGGCACAGAAAATCACAACGTGGCCCGTTTCCATTCCATTAAATCATAATAATGTTGACTGAGACAGCGCATTGCGCAGCGCTGTTTCTGTTCACTTTGGTTTGAGTCACGAAACACTGGACGGTTGCAGTCGGGAGCGCGCGTACGGTGAGCATGTGTACCCAATTGTTGGGGATGCCGGGGTGTAGAGGGGCGCGCGCCCAAAGGGGGGATTTGCCTGAGGGGATGGCAATATATTGAACGTTAAACATTCACGTTGATATAAACAGTTCTAGTGAATATGTATGTTGTGGTGAATGAGCGTTTGAGGGACTTATCGGCTGCGCTCCTGGACCATTTGATGGTCTCGCGCACCATCTTCTCTAGCGCTCTGCGATATCAATTAAAGAGGTATATCACAAACGTTAAACATTTAAGAAAAATGGCCAACGAATTAATAGCCAGTATTGTATGAAATCGTCAACAATTTGCCAGACATGCCTCATACTGTACGTTTAATTCATTTGGAGAGGGAGAGCACTTGCATTGTTCTGCACCGGATGAGGGCGGAGCGGACGGTTGGCACCCGTTGCTCTGGTAACCTACCTGTTCTGCTTTAGAATGCTTTTTTCTTCTTCACACATCCCAGGACTGTGACAGAATCCATCATTAGAAAGACAACCAGAGCAAGATGAGTGTCCTTTAAGATTTCATTCGGAATCATTTTGACATACCACCCACCATTGCACAAAAATGGGCCCCTCAGGATGAGCAGTGATGATACTATTTAAATTGTTCAATGCATTTGTCACGAACCTTTCGAAGGTCCAGTCTGGCCAGTAATAGTTTTAATAGAGATGAATAGTTTGTCATGACCTTTTTGTACACAATGGAAACAGTATGGACATTTTAATTAAATCAGAAAAAATTGACAGTATTTAATGCAAGGAAAAGTCTGGGATATATAGTGACTGTTTTCCTGAACACTAGGAGGTCCTCCCTTACCACTGGTGCATATACAGAGTGTCACAAACAGACACCATTTTGAATAGTGCCCTCAAGGGGACCCACCAGCAGACATTTGTCTGCCATCCAGGAGGGACTTTAACCTCAGAGACTGGCACACCTTGGTCTGAAAAAAATAAGCAAACAAATTAGGAACAATGGTGACAAGACAGTATTTTAATGAGTTTTCACCTGTTCATTATTCATGTGACTCGCTGTATTGTTTGACTATATACTTAAGCCTCCTTTTGCATTCAGAATCTGCATATACCTTTTGCATTCATGGGTCAGTTTTGACCCGATGAATAATGTATATGAACAAAATATATGAGCCACAGCACAACTAGTGTGGTACATTTGAATACATATTTATCAACATTTCTGTGAAATTGTATCAAAAATATATAATAATATACAATTAATATTAACATCTAATGTTAGAATTCTTAGTAATTTGAATGAATTTCCTATTACTCGTAACTGCTCAATACAACTTGGTGGTCAAAAGTTTTGAAACCAACTTATTCTTTTTCAACTAAAATTCATCAAAACAACTTTAGCCGACAGCTCAAATATACAACATTAAACTCATTTAGTATGTTTTTAAGTGATATCTATTATATTTACTTGCACAAACTGCCGAATGTTGATGCATGAGAATCAGCGTCAGATGTCGGCAGAGTAAAAAGTGGAAAATTTTCTCTTTCAAGCCCTATTTAGACTCATGTGTGCATGAACTTTTGCTCTTGCCACACCACTTTAGACAGTTGCACCTTTGATTTAGTTTATATGTTATGTTTGTTACATCTGTCATGTCTGTTTTGTACAGGAATGTGTGTGTCTGTGTGTGACTATATGTGTATGTGTGTGCAGGGGTGTAAAGTAACGAATTACAAATACTCACGTTACTGTAATTAAATAGTTTTACCCAGGAATTTAACTTTTTTAAGTAGTTTTAAAATTGCATACATTTACTTGAGTGCATTTTCAGTGCTGTAACTGTACTTTTAATGCACAAATTACCCACCGTGTGTGTTTGCTACTTCCCTGTCCTAATTTCATTTTTATTTATCAACATGATTGGCTAGGGAGAGTCTCGTGATTCCCGTCAAATCAAATCACACGTAAAAAAACATGAATGGCAGTTGCTGATCTGACGCCAACTCTTAAGGATGTGGAGAATGCCTCAAGCACAGTTCAACACCTGAACATCATGGCTACATGTTAAAGGACTTTTCGCAGTGAAAAAGGCCAATTGCTTGACTGTGTCATGTGAGTTTAACTCACTTAAGCCAGATAAAAACATTAATCCTGCCTCTAATTTGAAGAAACATATCGAGGTAAATTTCCTATTTCTGCTTACTAGATTCTGTGTGTCTCTAATGTAGCCAGTAAATTATCTATCTATCACTAAGATTATTGGGTTGGTGTGAGAGATTAAGGAAATGTTATCAATAGGGCTGGGCGATAAAACAATGTTGATGTTTATCTGAAGAAAAAAAAAAGAGAGAAGTCCTCGATATCGATGATAAACTTTTGTGTAATTTTCTATATTTATCCTATGTTCTACATCTTGAACAGTGGTGTTCATTACATCGATTGCGATAGCAAGACAACCACTGGTTGGTTGATCTAGATAAAATATTAAAGATTGACTTTTTATTTCCTGACATCTGTAGCTGCATGCTGTTAGACTGACAGGCGGCTAATGTTTGTGTGATAATGCAGATATGCGCCTAAATGGTCAAATACACTTTATAAATCCAACAATGCCTGTCTTGGTGAGGCATTAATGTAAAGTTGGTTTGGTCTAAAATGAACGTAAACAGTGGGACAAAAATTGTATTTGTATCAAAATGTTGGACTTGAAGTGTGAACATAACCAAATTGAGCAGTGTCTAGTAGGCTATGTCATATAAAGGCTATTAATAAAACAACAATAACAAGGAAACGAGAAAACCACTCACTACTTTTGGCTTAATAACTTCAGTAGCTTTAAAAGTATTAATGTAATAGAATAAAATAATAATATTTTTAAATAATATTGTTAGAATAATAATATTTTTAAATAATATATTTTTAATATGGTTATATCTCTTAAACAATTTTGTAAAAAAAATATAAAAAAATTTATGTGTATTTTGATAGTCTTGACAAAGTCACAAAGTTTGGTTCCCATATTAAAAACAATGTGGTGTTTAAAAATTATTATCTACCTCTCCTGGGTCAAAAATAACCCGAATGCAACAGGAGGGTTAAAGACACAACAAGGATTAGCAATCATAGAAACATTAGCAAAACAAAGAAAATAAAAATAAATAATTCAATACGTATCATTTTACTTTTTTTTTTTTGGAAGATAGCCAAAGCTAAATTAGCTCTGATTAATCCTCCTAAGCAGATCATTGATATGCAACCGTTTGACAGCTCCTAACAGGCAGCTCCCAGCATGCTTTTAATTTATAAGACTGTGTTAAGAACAAATGAGGCAGAACTCTGAACATAGTAACATCTCCTGCCACCGTAAACCCTCCACACAGATGTGTGGGTTTAACTACCCAGAGGACATACATTAAGCCTATGGCAATTACAGATCCTCACAAATTACTCCTGTAATGGAATGAATGTGCAAGTCGGATGTGAAGGTGAAGTTCATGATTACATATTTGAATAACCTGTTGAAGACTACGCCCCTCCCCCATACACACACACACATGCATTTCTCCACCCACCGCTTTCTTTCTCTTTCTCCGAGGACATGTACGTAACTGTGGCTGATCTGAGGTCTGTATACACTGCCATTTACTATCATTTTTTAACAGCTCCCTAGTGTTTGTTTTACCCTTCATTAGTCATTGTGTCCCACTGTGCATCCTAATACAGCCTCCTGTCACTGCATGACAAGTACACTACATCTCACAAATGATCTGTCAGTCACACAGATGACCAGTTCTATCAAATGGAAGAGGTTATGTGATCTATGACCACTATATATATATATATATATATATATATATATATATATATATATATATATATATATATTAAAAGGAATGCTGGAATACTTGATTTTAGTCAATCAAATATTTTTTACTAAACTGTATAATTGACTGTTTTCCTTGAAATCTTACATTGAAGATTTCCTTCATAGATGTGGTAGTCATCCCTCATAATTTAAACAAAAATATATATTTAATGTTGTTTATTTCTTACGTTATTTGTTTACTCAAAAGTAGCCCTGTAATAAGTGGGATAGTGACCAGCTGACTGTACATTACGCTTTATTTATTAGTAAATGTTAAAGTGTTGTTTGTTAACACGTTTCTTCATAATTCTTATCTTTTTACACTATGCCCTCAAAATGCGCAGTAACTGAAATATAAAACATGACAGCTTTCACACAAAGGGCGATGAATCCAAACTTAGCTGCTAAGGTTACTTCCTCTAATACCCACCCTGCAGTGCTCCTCACCAATCATCATGCTGCAAAGTGCCAAAGAACAAGGAAGTGCAACCATCCAACACACACACTGAGCAAGAGAATGATGTTCACAACTGCGTTATTATCTCATTAAGGGCTGAAACAGTAGGGGATCCTCCCCAACCTGCTCTATGTATGCAAATAAGACAACAAACACAGAAAGAAGAACAAACAGAACAGAGTAGAAAATTAAGAGGAACAAAGGGAACCAGGGTACCTTTTTCCAGTAATAAGATGCAAAGACATATGGCACAATATCTCTGTGGTTCCACTTAGCTTTGTACACGTACTCGTCATCATGTAGCAGTCAAATGATTAAAATACAACTGGTAGGGTGAATTCAGGCAAATTTGGCCAAAAGCACAAAATGCATCCCAGTTTACCTAAATTCACCCATTTTAATGACTGGAGATGGTCTATTTGTAACTTTGTATATTCACTGAGCACTTTTTTAGGAACACCTGTACTCATGCGATTATGTATTCATCCAATTGTGTGGCAGCAGTGCAATGCAAACAATCATGCAGATATGGGTCAGAAGCTTCAGTTAATGTTCACATCAACCATAAGAGTGGGGGGAAAAATGTGATCTCAGTGATTTTGACTGTGGCATGATTGTGGGTGCCAGAGTGGCTGGTTTAAGTGTAACTGCTGATCTCCTGGTATTTTGATGCACAACAGTCACTCGAGTTTACTTAGACTGGTGCCAAAAACAAAAAACATCCAGTGAGTGGCAGTTCTGATAGAATATGCCTTGTTGATGAGAGAGGTCAATAAAGAATGGCCAGACTGGTTTGAGCTGACAGAAAGGCTATGGTAACTCAGATAACCACTCTGCACAATTGTGAGCAGAATAGCATTTTAGAATGCACAAAGCTTCGAACCTTGAGGTAAATGGTCTACAACAGCAGAACACCATGTCAGGCACTTTATTAGGACCATAGTGTTCCTAATTAAGTGCTCAGTGAGTGTACATTAAAATCCTTGTTCATTACAGGTGTGTTAGTTGAAGTGACTTTTTTGACCAGTTTGTGTACAGTGGTGTGAAAAAGTGTTTGCCCCCTTCCTCATTTCCTGTTCCTTTGCATGTTTGTCACACTTAAGTGTTTCGGAACATCAAACCAATTTAAACAATAGTCAAGGACAACACAAGTGAACACAAAATGCAATTTGTAAATGAAGGTGTTTATTATTAAAGGTGAAAAAAAATCCAAACCATCATGGCCCTGTGTGAAAAAGTGATTGCCCCCTAAACCTAATAACTGGTTGGGCCACCCTTAGCAGCAACAACTGCAACCAAGCGTTTGCGATAACGTGCAATGAGGCTTTTACAGCGTCCTGGAGGAATTTTGGCCCACTCATCTTTGCAGAATTGTCCTAATTCAGTTACATTAGAGGGTTTTCGAGCATGAACGGCCTTTTTAAGGTCATACCACAACATCTCAATAGGATTCAGGTCAGGACTTTGGCTAGGCCACTCCAAAGTCTTCATTTTGTTTTTCTTCAGCCATTCGGTGGTGGACTTGCTGGTGTGTTTAGGATCATTGTCCTGCTGCAGAACCCAAGTTCGTTTCAGCTTGAGTACACGAACAGATGGTCGGACATTCTCCTTCAGTATCTCTTGGTAGACAGCAGAATTCATAGTTCCTTTTATCACGGCAAGTCTTCCAGGTCCTGAAGCAGCAAAACAGCCCCAGACCATCACACTACCACCACCATATTTTACTGTTGGTATAATGTTCTTTTTATGAAATGCAGTGTTCCTTCTACGCCAGATATACTTGGACACACACCTTCCAAAGAGTTCCACTTTTGTCTCATCGGTCCACAGAATGTTGTCCCAAAAGTCTTGGGGATCATCAAGATGTGTTGTGGAGAAATTGAGACGAGCTTTGATGTTCTTTTTGCTCAGCAGTGGTTTTCTCCTTGGAACTCTGCCATGCAGGCCATTTTTGCCCAGTCTTTTCCTGATGGTGGAGGCATGAACGCTGACCTTAACTGAGGCAAGTGAGGCCTGCAGTTCTTTGGACGTTGTTGTGGGGTCTTTTGTGACCTCTTGGATGAGTCGTCGCTGCGCTCTTGGGGTAATTTTGGGCGGCCGGCCACTCCTGGGAAGGTTCACCACTGTTCCATGTCTTCGCCATTTGTGGATAATGGCTCTCACTGTGGTTCGCTGGATTCCCAAAGCTTTGGAAATGGCTTTATAACCCTTTCCAGACTGATAGATCTCAATTACTTTCTTTCTCAATTGTTCCTGAATTTCTTTGTGTCTCGGCATGATGTGTAGCTTTTAAGGATCTTCTGGTGGACCTTACTGTGTCAAGCAGCTCCTATTTAAGTGATGCCTTGATTGTGAACAGGTGTGGCAATAATCAGGCCTGGGTGTGGCTAGAGAAATTGAACTCAGGTGTGGACAACCACAGTTATAGTATGTTTTAACATGGGGGGCAATCACTTTTTCACACAGGGCCATGATGGTTTGGATTTTTTTTCACCTTTAATAATAAACACCTTCATTTACAAATTGCATTTTGTGTTTACTTGTGTTGTCCTTGACTATTGTTTAAATTGGTTTGATGTTCCGAAACACTTAAGTGTGACAAACATGCAAAGGAACAGGAAATGAGGAAGGGGGCAAACACTTTTTCACACCACTGTATATAGCGTCCCCAAAACGTATTTGGAGACTTAAGCCACACTAAAAAATGTATGAATGTCATTGCATGTGGCATTGAAAGACATACAAAATTAAGATTGTTTGGTTTTTAATTGGGTCAGTGATGTGACACCACCTTTTTGTCCTTATCTAAAAAGTTATTTAAAAAATACATTTAAAATGCAATTCAACAACAAAAATTACTTGAATACACCTCTTCTATGATGAACATGTTTTCAGTTACTGAATTAATACTGAAGTCATTTTGATATTTTTTTAAATATTTTTTAATTTTCTAAATGATCAAATACACTTTATATTTCCACCAATGCCAAACAGTGGGACAAAAATCGTATTTGTATCAAAATGTTGGACTTGAAGTGTGCACATAACCAAATTGAGCAGTGTCTAGGAGGCTAAGTATGTCAAATAAAGGCTATTAATTAAACAACAATAACAAGGAAACCACTCACTACTTTTGGCTGAATAACTTCAGTAGCTTTAAAAATATTAATGTACTAGAATAAAACAGACATTTAGGTTTTTTTTAATAATACCGACCCCTGATGTTAGAGATTGTGTTAATTTGTATAATAAATTAACAGGAAACTAGAGATGATAAAATATTTTATAATTGTGCTTAGCCTTTATCAAGTTTTATTCTAATGCCTAATAGAAAAGTATCAACATTTGCAGAGCAATACTTCAGGCAGAACATTCCACCAGTCACAAACTTCAGAAAATTGTGCATCATGCATTAGAATGAGAACACAACTATTGATTGGCATAAAAGATACAAGAACTAAATGTGGAACATTGTATCTCAAAAGGAGGACAATGTGGCCCCCCATGTGCTACTTAAAGAAATAGTTCATTTAAAATGGAAAATTCTCTCCTCATTTACTCACCCTTATGCCATCCTAGATGTGTATGACTCTTTCTTCAGAACACAAATTAAGATTTTTAGAAGAATATTTCAGCTCTGTAGGTCCATACAATAAAAGTGAATGGATGCCAAAATTTTTATGCTCCAAATAGCAAATTAAAGGCAGCATAAAATTAATCCATATGGCTCCAGTATTTAAATCCATGACTTCAGAATTTATATGATAGGTGTGGGTGAGAAAAAGATCAATATTTCTGTCTATTTTTGCTAGAAAGTCTTCTCCCTGCCCAGTAGATGGCGATATGCAGGAAGAATGTGAATCACCAAAAACAAAAGAAGAACAAATTGAAAGTTAAAGTGGAGATTGACTGAGCAGGGAGGAGAATTTATAGTAAAAATTGACTTAAATATTGATCTCTTTCTCACCCAATCTATCATATCTCTTCTGAAGACATGGATTTAACCACTGGAGTCACATGGATTATGGTACTTTTATGCTGATTTATGTGATTTTTGGAGCTTCAAAATTTTGGCACCCATTCACTTACATTGTATGGACCTAAAGAGCTGAGACATTATTCTAAAAATCTTAATTTGTGTTCTGCTGAATCAAGTCATACACATCCGGGGTGGCATAAGGCTGACTAAAAAATGGGAGAATTTTCATTTTTGTGTGAAATAGTCCTTTAAAGCCTGATGTGGCCCCTGCACCAAACAACTGCTCTACCGCCTCAATTGTGCATTACATGATGCACCAAGTGACTCTGCTTTTTTATTTATTTATTTTGCGTTCCTTGCATTGTTTTGAACATTTGTTTATGCACAACAATAACTTTCTCAGTCGGCTTTAAGGAAAATTTAGACCCTACACATAAACTGTTTTTAATGTAATTGTTTCATACATTATGATATTGAAAATAACTTTTTCATCTTTTAATTTCTGTAATCATGTCACCCTTTTATTTATTTATTTTTTACATTTATGTAGTTATTTATTCAGATTTATGTAGTGTTTACAGCATCATAGATAAGTGATGTATTTTAAAAGTTATCCTATAAAAATTATTCTTTCTGGCAAACAGCCATAGAAGGGAATGTACATTTTAGCATCAAGTTTTTATTTGAAAGGGGCATAGTTTTGGCAAATCAGTATTCAATACTCAGTACTCATGAGAACTTTTAAATGAGCTACTCTTTTACTCTTACTTGAGTAGATTTTAGGACAGGTACTTTTACTCAAAATTTTTTTTTTAAGAAGTAACGTCTCGGTTACGTATGTAACCTCCATTCTCTCATTGGCCTTTTTTCATAGATCAGAGGTATCTTTCGGCGCTCAAGAGAGACCCCTAGTGTCGCTTCTTCGACACGACGTCGAAGTGAGCGACAGACGGGGAACAGTACATTTACTTGAGTATTATTTTTCAGTACTTTCCTCCCCATATTATTTACATGTTTATTTCCTCTGTGTGTGTCCCAGACCCACATGCCCCCACAGAATAATTGTTTGTGTTACGAGGCTACGCCACATTCTCTTATCAGTCACTCTCTCTCTCTCTCTCTCTCTCTCTCTCTCTCTCTCTCTCTCTCTCTCTCTCTCTCAGTCTTTCACTCTTTTATCATCAATAAACACAAATTTGACTTCACCCAGTGTGCTCTTCCTCTGCCTTTCTCACCCCCTCCCCCCACGAGCAGTATCTCCGCTCCCTTCCCTTTCACCTCCCCCTGGGTGCTAGGGCCACAGGGTGCCGTGATGTGGGTCGGAGCCCCAGTGTAGTGTGGGATGCAGCAGAGGGCCCCTCCGATGCAGCTGCTCCATGGGTGTGCCAAGTTTCAGTGTACGGGGAGAGGAGGAGGGGGAACTGATAGAGCAAGGGGGCTACTAAGGGCTGGTGGTGGAGTGTGTATTCATGTGTGTATGTGGGGGGCTGGTGGGTGTTTATCCTGTGTGGTTTTAAGATAGAGGAAGAAAAGGCAGCAAGGGTTGAGTAAATAGACCTACCTCCATCAATGTGGAGGTAGGAGAGAGAGAGAAAGAGAACAGAATAAGGTACAATTAGCGTTTACATTGAGCACCCTGTGTTATTCTGTGCTGACTATGCTCGCAGCATACAGATCATTCATAAAGCTATTAAATATGTATCTGTTGTGTCACAGACCCACTGTAGACTTTGTTTCATGAGAGTGGTTTTGAATTCAGCTGGAGGGCATCACATGCTCACTCTGCTCTCTGTCTGTCAAACTCTTTCTCTGTATCACTTTAATATTCTTTCTCTCTCACTCTCTCTTGATCTCTTTTTTACTCTTTCTCTTTGTTGCTCTATCACTCGCTCACTAGCGAGGGGGGTGTAACTTAATTTATCACCTGTTATGTCCTGTGGGTAACACTGGGAGCAAAAACATTTTCGTCAACAGGGGATTTGCAGCGGTACTGCAGGGTGTCCGCCAATTATTATTTGATCTCAAACTATCACTATTTTTAGTAAAGAATGGAAATATACTAATAACTAGTATATACTACTATACACTAAAGTACAACTATCACTATTTTTAGTAAAGAATGGAAAATATGAAACAATGTATTTTTACAATGTAAATTTAAAAGTTAAGAAGCTAATGTATCAAAGTGTTCCATATTCCCGGTAACATTATAATGTAAAATTAAATGTTCAAGTAGAGTAGTAACGATTAATGGCTTCTAAAATGTAAAAGTACAGTATATCAGTAACAATGTATGTTTTTTCAATTTAAACACCATAACAACATATATTAATACATTACAGCAATATGGTTCTACATGCATGTTATTATAGGCCAGTCTTAATGGGATAGTTCACCAAAAAATTAAAGGTCTTCCATAATTTATTTTCGTTCATGTCGTTCCAAATCCATATGACTTTCTTCTGCAAAACACAAAAGGAAATAATTTAATGAAAGTCCCGTTGGCTGAATTCAATACAATGGCAGTACATAGTGATTTTATACAGTATGTAACAGGGGGTCCCTGCTGGGTCTATACCAAGGGGTCCTTAACCTGAACATAACAGAGGACCCCATAGTCTGCTGCATATGCACCAAATGCTGACAATAACAGATATGCATACACTCATCACTTACCACTCACATCCTTTTTTTCCCCTTCATCTTTGTCTCTGTTGATTTTCAGAAACTGATAAAGAGTCCAGCAAGATGGAGACATTTTAAAGATTTTTCTTATTAAGGGGGCAAAGGAGAAGAAAGGATGCCGCAAGATTTTAAGTGAGGGAAATGATTGCTTTCTGTTGCTATGCCAACGGAAACAGAAATATCCTCATTGCCATGTATGTGTGTAGCCGTGTGAGGGTTTAGTCAGTCTTCCGCAGTATGGCCTATGGCAAGAGAACCGTGAGCATATTCTGAAATCTTCTGGTCAAGCGTTCGGTACTCACTCATTCTGTCATATATACAAAAGTAAACAGTTGTTTCAAAAAAGCTCTTGCATCCACATCATACCTGTAACCTCATGCAACAGATTTGCTTTAAAAACTTGGATCACAGATGAAAAAGAAAGAGAAAGAGAAAAAGAATTGGTCTCTATGAAAGTTTTGCACGAAGAAGAGAAGGACTTAAACAGTAGCAAACCATTTTTGGGTTCCATTATTAGCATATCACTGAGGGAAAAAAATCTGGCAAAAATCTTATTATGATAAGTGATTAATTAGTGAGCATATCTGCAGAGGGCCTTGGAGAAAAAGGGATCTAAACAGACCTTCCCTCGGCTCCCCTCCCTACCCCTCCAAACCCAGAGACACTCACTGCCGCTGCCTCAACAGTGGCCTTTTATCTACCAGACATTTGCATGAATGCTAACAGTTTTGCATGATGCATTTGCGATAGCAGATTAAGACATGAAAAGACCACAGAGAGCACTGTGCTGTACACAAACAATTTTTTTAAAACAGTCACACTGTCCACATGCAACACACAAGACAGGCATTTGACATATACAGTATTTGCACTCAGAAAACAGATCATTATTCATCTAATCCTGTCAATCACAACACAAGGATAAATAAACAGAATTTCCACTTATAGTTAATTACTTAATTACTGAATATATAATTGAGAGATCAATTTTGAGCCCTCCATCACAGGCAGCAGGCCATATACTGTATGTTTACCTTACTATAAGAGCCATATGAAAATGTGAACTCATGAAATTCCAAATAGTGTCATTACATTGAGTGAAATTTTGAATGAGGTGACATGCATAATTTTTTCACTGTTAAAATACTTTCTCCTATCCCAGTTTAATTAGCATGTAATCAACCTATGAATGTACAGTTGATTTCTCTGGGGCACTATCAAAACATTGCTCTTTTTGATAAAGCAATATTCTGTGTTCAATACAACTTAAGCTCACATAATTTGTGGCATAATATTGATTACCACAAAAAATTATTTTGATTTATCAAAATGTGAAAAATATAGAAAAATGGAATTGAAAGGGGCCAATCTGTAAATGTTAAAATACTCACTATTTCAAAAGTATAGCCACAAGACATAAATAATATGCCTGGTAGCATGATTTTAGTGTGATAAAATTGCTTACTAACCTTTTCTGTGTAAAGTTATAGCCAATTTTACAACTTTGTTGCATGACAATGTAATTTCAACAAACCCTAAAACGACTAACAATGACAAATTTACAACTCAAATAATACACAAGTTTTAAAAGAGGAATTTTTTAAAGTGCTTTTATAAAATTATAAGCTTGAAATGTCTGCCTTTAAACCCTCCAAAAATTTGCCCCATTCACTTCCATTGTAAGTGCCTACAAACTTCGATTTTTGCTTTTTTTAAAGAAAAGGAGGGACGAGTCTAAATAACTTTTCGATATTGATGGGAATCAATATCATGCCACAAATGCCACAATTTAAAGCTTCAGACCAACCCAACACAGCACCATTAGTTCAACCATTGGTGTGAGTTTGGGGGGCAGGACTATATATTTGTCTAACTAATGACAGATGGGATGGATTGTTCAGGAAACCTGTTTGAAATATAGTTGAATTCTGTTTGCTGCTACTAGTGGTGCAGAAATTACACATTTAACATTTAAATGCTGCTCAATTAGTACAAAGTAAATCTGCTAAATGTATATGTACACTGCTTATATTTCAGGCCCTTGGTTTTATACAAAACAATATAGACAATTTAATGAAAAGTTTGAATCATCAGCTGCCAGCAATCAATAGAGTACAAAAAATGCTACCACGACTGACATTAGAGCCTAGCGTTACCAAGAACTGTTCTGATTAGGCTATCCCACTTCAGTCCCATGGAAGTTAGAAGCCTCCTACTTGAAATTGATGTTTGATTCAGAAGTAGGTGGTCTAATCTGGTGTCTCCTCTCCTCTCACTTTTTTGCCACTGTCTAAAGGGTAGTTTTGGGGGGGATTCAAGGCAGTGATAGTATGCCCATGTGTGTGAGCCTTTTGGTCTAGGAATGTATAGATCAGTTAAGAGGATTGTAAGTGGTATGTATACGTATGGTATGTGTGATTGCATGCATGAGCGCATGTATATCCATATTTTGAAGTTTGCATTTGTGTGTTCTGCAAGTGTGTGCATTTGATGAGAGAGGGTCGTGGATGGTGCTGCTCTGGTGTTCCTCCCCTTAGCTCCTTCTCTGTTGCCATGGAGAGACTGTTCTCCTCTCACATAGGAGAGGAAATTAACACCATTTTTAACTGGCTTCAGGGCCTCCCCCCTACCAGAGAGAAAGAGCTCCTGCAAACACACACACACTTACGCACCTACACAGATTACCACACACAGACATAGTCCCAGTATACACTGCCTCACTGAGCGGATCAGAGAGGATGTGTGTGTGTGTGTGTGAGAGAGAGAGAGAGAGAGAGAGAGAATAAAAGCCTTCTCCATCTCTATTCTAGGAAGGTTGCAGCTTTGGGACAAAAGAGTGTCTCACTCCATCTACCCCTCCTCATATCCTCCCTCCTTACCCTCTATGCCACTCTCTCTTTCTCTCTCCCTCTCCCTCTCGCTCTCTCTCTCTCTCTCTCTCTCTCTCTCTCTCTTCTTTGTAATTAACTGCTGCAGTCTCTCATTAGCGTTGTGAACCTGTCCAGTTGTCTCACTGTGTATATCCCCCCTCCCCACCCCACAATTACACACTGACACCAGGGTCACATGATCCAACAGACACCTCAGAGCATGCACAGAACACGTTTATACCAACATGCAAACAAGTGTGTTTCTTTTTCTGGCACTTTGGTTTTCTGCAAGACCGTAACCACTGTGGGCAATGAGGGGGTGCATCTCTCTCCAATATGTTTTTTTCAATTGCCATATTTTTATTTTATTTTTTATATTTGTTTACATCCTTGGGTTTTTATTCCCACCTTCCAGATCCTCCAGTTTGATGATGGGACGTTTAACCATTAGCAGGTGGGTGATTCTCACAAAACATGTCAAGAAAACGTCCTGGTCATATTTAAATTCAGAGCAATACAAACCAATAAACATTTGATGACAGTTAATGATCAGCTGTACGTCTGGGAAACGAGGGTGATGGGAGTCAGACGGAGATCAGGGAAGAGCGGCGCCCATACGAGGAGCTGAAAGCATCTGTCACACCCTGACTGAGAAAGAGAGAGAGAGGAGGAAAGAAGCTAAATGAGAGGGAGGGTCAGGAATGAAGGAAGAGGAAAGGGAGAGAGAGAAGTAGCAATAGAAAGCATAATTTGGATTTAATGGAAGGGCTTCATGAACTTATAATGGCAGGGAGGTGGAGAGAGTGCCAGGGTGGGGGGACGGGTGGTTGCTGGATTGAAAGGGATGAGATGTGAGAAGAGGAAAGTAAAAGAGGGATTACACTTCATCTTTTCTTGACCTTCACACATATACATTTATACACAGCACCCCTGCCCTGAAACCCTCCTTGAAACCCCCCACCTCAGAAATACAGAAATAGGATCTCTACGATTTGTTGGTCCATACCTGCTGCTGGCCACAGAGGGAGGAGATTAGACTTCAAGAGGTGACCCTGTTATCAGATTTGCAGCACACTTATTTGAATCGACTGCATTTTTAAAAGAGTCCCTCCAGACACATTCCTTAGTCCTCCACAATAAAACAAATATTTCCCAGTTTCTCCCTCAAGCACTGTATCACTGTAATGTGGTATGGCAGCTTTAACAAACAAGACAATTCATAAATATACTGTGGGATATGAAGTGTTTAGGCATCTGAGAATGAGCTACACTCAATCTTTTCCCAGTGCAATATAATTCTTGACCCTACAGGACACTGAGATGATGAAACTCATGTTGAAATCTCTTTTTGTAAATGCATGTTGCTGTAATTAATATTGAGCTGATAACTGATAACGCATGTTGGCTATTACTTAATGTGTGGGACAACAGTGAGGAAAAGATGAAAAACTAAATCTAAATATTTACATGTTCTGAATAAAATGGGAGTGATGCTTACCTTTGTAAAACTTGCCATTACGAAGCTTGCGTGTTGTGGGTGGTTGCCAGGGCATTGCTAAGCTGTTTCTAAGGTGTTCTGATTGTTTTATTGCTGTGCAGTTGCTAGGTTGTTGTGGATGGTTGCTAGGGAGTTGCTTACTGTCCCATGTCAAAAGAGTCAACCCCCAGGTCTCTAATGCATTTCTCCACTGACGTGGTACGGGGGCAGGTTCCTGGAATTCTCTAACCGTTCCACGAATTTCCACCACTATAAAGGCTGTTCCGGGGTGGAAAATCTGGTTCCGCTCTGGTCCCAAAAGCTTGCTGGTTTCTACACAGGAACCGATTATGTTTGGGGGAGGAGGGCATGATTATGTTTCGTCCAGGTAGTTTTACAAACAACAACAGTAGCTACTGTCTACCTACAGCAAGGATTACTTTTGCACTCCATAACAATACAAACCCCTGAAAAATTTCAGACATCAAAAGTGTTTAGGAAATGCAAACAAAACGATCGCTCTACTTGTGAAACGTTCTTCTACTGAGTTCCAAAATAATCTAGAGGAATAGCGAAGGAAAAAAGTAGGAGATATAGTAAGAAATTATGCATGCCGGATGTTTATGACCAAATAATAAACAAACTGAAAACTTTAAAGAGAGTACAGGGAGCATAAGAGACCCATGCAAAATCGGAAGTGGAGGGAGTCACGGTGTCTTGTAGATTTGTGTTGATTCACTAACCATCCAGCTTAATAATTGGCATTGAATTCAGTCAAGTCAGATTAGTGGTCGATATTCTGACTTTTTAATTATCGGCATCAGCTAATACATTTTCCTGTTTGGCCGATTTGTTGCTTGAGGGTGCTGGAAAGCGCTTGCTTGCATGTGAAGCGGCTGAGACATGTAAACGACCAGTCATGTTCGTTTTGTTGTTACATGCTATCATGTTGCTACAATAATAGACCAGTGTGCAATACAGTCTCATTTAAACAGTCCTGTAGGGGGTAACAGCTAGGTCCTCAATATGTGTATTGAATAAATCTCAGAGTCAGGTTTTGCAAAAATCAAATGAGAGATATTTTACGGATTGTTCTCTGCAGATTCAATAGGCTTCATGAGTCGATGAGATACAACAGTTAGAAAGACAGTCGAAGTGAAGTTTTACAAACTTTCCAAAGCAATTATAGTCATATGCAAGTTACATTAAGGGTGTCATCGTACCACAATTTCTAGCATTCTGGTAGGTCATCTACTTCAAACATTTTAACATATTACAAATATGGACTGCTTCCATCTTCATGCAAATGATAATTGTTAGCCACAACATGAATCGAGGTCCCATTCTTGGTTGAAACCAACTTATTGTCAGATATCAGAGAAGCTATCAGTTATGGCTACTCCTTATTCCTTTACATCAAATGGGTACCAAGAAGGGCAATTAAAATCCTTGGAATTTTTTTCAACTATGGCAAAGTCACATTTGAGAGGGCACAATAACTGTAAATAATTCAGAGACATAAGTTATTAAGACATTCAATGTGTAGGTGTTATCTTCTCCTCCAGAATAGAGGCCTCCTCCTAAAACTTGCTGAAATGTTGGTTCTCATCATCTGTGGAACATTAGGAAAGAGAGCAGGAGAAAACACATAAAACATACACAAGGCCAAACGAAACAATATAATATCACATTAAAGAAACTAAAATCTCTTTATCTCTCTCCTACAATTAATAATGATTGAATAAAATAGAATCAAATGGTTATAGAATAGTTCGTTCATTATATAATAATTATAACAGATAAATATATTTGTGAATAAATACAAGATACAGTAAATGCACATTCTGTAGAAGCTGGGATAAATGAGTGTGGCAGGGCAAAAGGCGGGGACGGGCTGTGATTCTGTACATCAAGCCTGAGAGAGATAAAGGTGACCGGAGACGGCAGTTCGAGAGAGCGAGAGTTGTGTTTGTCTTTTTGTTTAAGTTAATCATTCAACTATTATTTATATTGTTAAGCCGGTTCTCATCTCCTCCTTTCCATTGAACTTCTTTACACTGGTGCCGCTACCTGGGAAGGAGGAGGGATGTGCTGTTGTAGAGACCTCGCAACTATCATCCACCCCAATGGAGCTGTCGCGGCAATCCACCAAGAGACGGAGGAGCCCGACCGCCTGAGAGTGGAAGAACGGCCTAATATCATATACTGCCTGCAAATATGTGCATATCTTGTTTAAACTGATGTAATAAACCAACCTCACACAACATCAGCAGATCCAGCATCCTGTGGAGCGCTGTGGAGAACTTCTATTATATACCATTTGCAAATATGCAGATATTTCGTTTAACAGAAGCAATTCATGAACTTCATGAAAATTCAGCGTTTTCGTCTCGTCAAGCACTCATCTAATATCTTCTTCTGATGCGTGTATTATATCAGTCAGAATCAAAACTTCAGGATCAGAACCAAAAGTTCCCCTGATCCACAAATCATGATGGTCACTCCATGACAATCCAAGCAGGTGATCCAGGCTTTTTAAACTGTCAGGAGATTGCTGCTTGCGTTGGATCAGCATGAGCAGGTGAGTGCAACTTCAAAGTAAAAGTGCTTCATGTGTGCTATAAGTAATTTTCTTATTCACTATGCACTGTTTGTACAATTAGTTTGATTCTGTATTTTTCGAGAAAATGGGATTGCTGACATGGACATGCCATCCATGGTTGCTGGACTACCGTGTGTACTGTTAATTCCTTTTTCCTAATATATTAACAATTTCTTCTTGTGCAAATAAATTACTAAAATTTGATGACTAATTAGAAATCAGAAGAAACTGCTATCTACCATTTAATTTACAATATTCAATTTTTTTTTTTTTTTTACAAAGATAAAGTTTTGTGTGAAATTGAGTAAATATATTGCTAAATAAGAGTAATTTATGTTTATGATATAATTTATGTTTATGTTATTTACTATATTAAGTTAGTGATATATTGGCATTGTATCAGCCAATTGGCCACCCTGCTCACTGGATCGGCCATTAACAAAATCCATATTGGTTGACCACTACTTGAGATAAGCACTGAATCGTCAGTGTCTTCTGCAGCTGATCTCAGTAGTTAATTATATTTGGCAACATTGTTAGCTTTCCTAACACTCTTATTTTGTGCATCGTTTTGTTCAGTAAGGGCATTACTCACTTAGTTAGGAAGATCACCGCTCTCTGTTTTGTAAACCGGTGGGATTCTCAATCAAGACATAAACATAATATTATATGCAATGGCAAAAATCCATATATAACCATCTGCAACACCAATTTTAATAGTGATTACTCTGTTACAGTTTATAGTACTATAGTACTCAGTTCTCTGGCAATAGTATTGAGTAATGTAATGACATTGGATTGCATTTCTCTGTATGTTTATATATGTCCTCAAAAAACAGGAGTTAAAACTGTAGGCTACTCAAACACTGTGGCATGCCATGTTTGTTTATATTTGAGGTAGTCACGTAAAACTACATAGCCACTTAACCTGTTACATCACCGTTTTTACTCTCTTATCAGTGAAAAATGTGCGGCCGGTTTACAACAGGTTCCAGATTGACCCAGCCATAAACCAGCCGAGCGCAGGCTCAGCATGGGAACCATCGCGACTTGGAGTGTTCTGGGTTCAATGCAATGTTGCTTACCACAAAAAAATACATTTTATCTTGGATGTTGTATTAAGATGTAATATTGGAAATAACTTCATGTCAGCATGTATAATATTTATGTCTTGTGGCTATACTTTTGAAGCTGTGTATTTAAATGTTTATGGACTAGCCCTGTTCACTTCTTTTTTTAAATAAAATGGACGAGGCTAAATGTGGTAATTAATATTGTGCTGCAAATGCTGTTGACTGAGCTTAACTTGCATTCAACCCAGACCATTCCTTAGTCTTTTACCCCGATAAAATAGTATCTTTTGCCAGTTTTTTTTTATCGGGCAGGCGATAGATCGGCGAAGTCTGACCGCTTAGACAAGTAATAGCACACCTCTCAATAAGCCACACAATATAAAATATGATTCATGTCCATAGCACAAACAAACGGAATGGGATATGTGTTGAAGTTAATAATAACGTGCTGACTACAAAGCAATAATAATAGTGATGCCTGCCTCAGCAATCACATTCATAAGTTCATAAGACATTAATGTTTTCTTTTCAAATCTTATATTTACGTATCTAACGGGTCCAGTTTGGTGCTGTATCTGTCATGTTCAGTTGTTTTGCTTTAGTCTATCGGTTCTTTTTTACCTCTTTCATTGTTAATGTTTGCTAGGACTTCATCGACCCATGCATATATGTGTGTGTGTGTGAATGTGACCCAGCTGCCTCCTTTCTCTTGCCCTCTCCCTTCACTGCCCTTTTGTGTGTATGACTGTTCAGAGACTCTCTCTCTGTGTGTGTGTGTGTGTGTGTGTTTGTGTGCGTGTGTGTGTGTGTGTGTGTGTGTGCGCGCCAGAGGGGGTGGGGGGTCGGGGGTGGCCGCTTGCCAAATCAGCCCCTCTAGTCTCCTAGCAACAGAGCTGTTTGGTGTGGGACGGGTGAGAGAGATAGACAGAAAACAGAGAGAAAGAAACTAGGAGGGATTCAGAAGAGGATTGAGGGGTTGAAAAATATGCGACATCTGGAAAAAAGCAAAGGCTTGTGGATCTAAAGAACAGAAAGAGACTGATAGATGGAGAGAAAAAGAGGGAGGAGAAGAGAGGGATACTGTGGAGTTAGAAGGGAAATGCTGATTATTGCTGCTGACAATTCTCAGCGCTTCTTTAAAATGACGAGAGGATGATGAAATTGTGCACTTTCAGACCCAGCAAGCAGCTGCTTACTCACACTAGTGCAGCTCTACCGTGGATTAATGATTAAACAAACATATTCAGTTCAAACACACACTGTTGCTCCATGTCGGGAACAAATACGAAGCTCAACCTGATAATGTAAACACTGAGCTTTTGTGTTTTGAGGAAGAGTAAGTGAGGTTTGTTCACCTGATCAGGGTTACTGAACTGAAGCTACGTTCACAGTATATCTGTGTGTGTGTGAATCATGTGAAACTGCAGTCACAATGGTTACTGTTTATCCAATTAGTAACAGTCCCCTGCTGTCATATTTCAAACATTTTTTAAATGATAATATGTAAATAATATTTATTATTTGTTTGCTTATTACTCAGTTCTCTAAAATATAAAATATTGCCTTGGAGTCAAAAAGATTGAGAACCACTGGGCTAGAGTAAATAATCTTTGTCCTTTTAGTAATGATCTGGTCGAATTTAATGGAAAACTATGCAAGTTAAACTCCGTGGTGCTGCAGATTTTTAAGCAGCCTCTGTAGATGGCGAGCTCATGCTATGTGTGTAACTTCATAGAATTAATTTTTTTCCTCGAATTTTAGAATCCACCGTGTCGTCTGCCAGACATGTCTGGTCACTGTGAAACCCCCTTAAATATACCCTGGCGCTCACACTTTACCAAAGTTGTGTTGAGAAATAGATTTGTAAACACAAAGACTGTTGTGCAACTGGCAGCCCTATTTATATCTGAAAAAATCCAGAAATATATTGATAATCATCTGAAAAATCTTACGATTATCTTGAAAGAGGCATCGATTCCAAGCCTAGAAATAACTGTCTGATTGGAAAATTCCAAAAAGCGGATACATACACAATCACAAGAGCTTCACGGATCTTCTTTATTGTGTCTGAAATCAAGTCAGATGAGAAGGACATACACCAAGCCCCCTTAATACAGGTAATACACTAAAATAATGGATAATTCTGCTTGACATGTTGTATTTGTGGGCGGCACGGTGGTGCAGCGGTTAGCACTGTCACCTCACAGCAAGAAGGTTGTGGGTTCAAACCCCGGTTGCCCTGGCCTTTCTGTGTGGAGTTTGCATGTTCTCCCCGTGTCTGCGTGGGTTCTCTCTGGGTGCTCTGGCTTCCTCCCACCATCCAAAGACATGCAGGCTAGGTTAATCGATGTCTCCAAAAATTGCCCTAGGTGTGAATGTGAGTGTGAATGGTTGTTTGTCTATGTGTGGCCCTGTGATGGACTGGCGACCTGTCCAGGGTGTACCTGTGTTTCGCCCAATGTTAGCTGGGATAGGCTCCAGCCCCCCTGTACACAGGATAAGCGGTTGTCGATGGATGGATGGATGTTGTATTTGTGCTTAGATTTAATTTCATCTGCATCTGGGAGAAACAGGGTGCCATTTTATTTTTTTTTGTTTTTTTCATAGAAGAGGCACTGACCGCACAAGAGAAATGAAAGTTTCGGAGTTTGTAGTTATTTACTTGATTTGAACTTTAATAAAGCTATAACGCATTAAATATAACTGCATTTAAGATGTAATGTTGGTGTGTTTCCTTTAAAGATGCTCGACAAGCAAATTTTGCTTTACGGAGCGCTCCACTTATTCCACAATGAGAGCTCTTCAGTATTTACTTTGTATTTTTGCATTATTATTCCCTCATACTTTGCAGTCTACATCCCCTGAAGCTGTTTTGAAAGTTTAGAGTGCATCTGGACTGTGAGCTGTGTAATTCTTCCTCTCCTAAGTCAGGTGCGAGCTGCAGTGCTGCTCTCATCATTAGAGTTTAAAGTGATCTCTAGGGATGGGAGGACTCATACTAATGTATTGATACTTCTGATACTGATGTGGTATCAAGAATATCGATTCTCACATGAAAATATCGATTCTGAATTTTATTTTTAAGTAGTGATCTTATTATTTAGATAACATGAATACATGAATATTAATGTATCTCATAAGCTTCAAAGTAGCAAATTATATGAGTGAATTGTTGCATGGCACCGGACCTATTTTTTCTTCCACTCATCTTGAAGCACTGAAATGCTAAAATACACTGGGAGACAGACTTTTCAGTAGCGCTTGTTCAAAGATGATTTCCTGAGGTAATGACAGAAAAAAAGCATCTGGATTTATTCACACCAAACCTAGACATGATGTATTATAATGGGCTTGTGTGACCATTTTTACAGGCTTATTTCAATTCAGGTGTTAAAACATTTATAATGGTCTTTAATCCCTGTTAATAAAGGATACCCTTATGAAAACTACTGTATTAAATTAAATTTACTGTAGTAATATTGTATTAACTATGACTAGTAACCACAACTGTAATAACCAATGTTTTGTTTTTTTTGGCAGTAACCAAGGTTTTGATACAATTAACAATGGTTTTGCGACAGCATTACTGTAGAATCCATATTGTAATTGGTTTTTATTAACAGTAACTACACTCACCTAAAGGATTATTAAGAACACCATACTAATACTGTGTTTGACCCCCTTTCGCCTTCAGAACTGCCTTAATTCTACGTGGCATTGATTCAACAAGGTGCTGAAAGCATTCTTTAGAAATGTTGGCCTATATTGATAGGATAGCATCTTGCAGTTGATGGAGATTCGTGGGATGCACATCCAGGGCACGAAGCTCCCGTTCCACCACATCCCAAAGATGCTCTATTGGGTTGAGATCTGGTGACTGTGGAGGCCATTTTAGTACAGTGAACTCATTGTCATGTTCAAGAAACCAATTTGAAATGATTCGAGCTTTGTGACATGGTGCATTATCCTGCCGGAAGTAGCCATCAGAGGATGGGTACATGGTGGCCATAAAGGGATGGACATGGTCAGAAACAATGCTCAGGTAGGCCGTGGCATTTAAACGATGCCCAATTGGCACTAAGGGGCCTAAAGTGTGCCAAGAAAACATCCCCCACACCATTACACCACCACCACCACCAGTCTGCACAGTGGTAACAAGGCATGATGGATCCATGTTCTCATTCTGTTTACGCCAAATTCTGACTCTACCATCTGAATGTCTCAACAGAAATCGAGACTTATCAGACCAGGCAACGTTTTTCCAGTCTTCAACTGTCCAATTTTGGTGAGCTCTTGCAAATTGTAGCCTCTTTTTCCTATTTGTAGTGGAGATGAGTGGTACCCGGTGGGGTCTTCTGCTGTTGTAGCCCATCCGCCTCAAGGTTGTGCGTGTTGTGGCTTCACAAATGCTTTGCTGCATACCTCGGTTGTAACGAGTGGTTATTTCAGTCAAAGTTGCTCTTCTATCAGCTTGAATCAGTCGGCCCATTCTCCTCTGACCTCTAGCATCAACAAGGCATTTTCGCCCACAGGACTGCCGCATACTGGATGTTTTTCCCTTTTCACACCATTCTTTGTAAACCCTAGAAATGGTTGTGCGTGAAAATCCCAGTAACTGAGCAGATTGTGAAATACTCAGACCGGCCCGTCTGGCACCAACAACCATGCCACGCTCAAAATTGCTTAAATCACCTTTCTTTCCCATTCTGACATTCAGTTTGGAGTTCAGGAGATTGTCTTGACCAGGACCACACCCCTAAATGCACTGAAGCAACTGCCATGTGATTGGTTGATTAGATAATTGCATTAATGAGAAATTGAACAGGTGTTCCTAATAATCCTTTAGGTGAGTGAGTGTATATAATAATATCTATGGTTAATTCTGAGATTTTATATGTGGCTTATACTTACACATTTTTAAAAGGTTAAAAAAGCAGCCTTATAATTTTCTGCTTGGGCATATAAATATATCTAAAAATGTAAGTAATAATTTAAAAAGAAGTTACTAATTTTATTAAAATTAAAATTTAAATTAAAAATTCAATTTATTAGGTATCGGTATTTATATCAGCAATGCTGGCCTTAAAGTACTTGGTATCAGATAGAAAAGAAAATAAGTGGTATTGCCCATCCCAAGTGATCTAACGTTACCTCAAATTAGATCAAACGACTACTCGACAACGAAACATTTTTGTCATAATTGTTTTATTGTCAACGTTGTCCATAACGACGTTGTCCATAACGACATTGTCCTAAACATTTCAGCCCTCAACTTTATACTCCTTTGCAAACACATTTATGAGCGCGATCATCCCATGCAAGCAGCTTTCTGCTTGTTAGGTGAATATAGCAGTTTTCATTCACACAAGCAGCACACAAGCAATGTTTCCCATTAATTAACTACACTATAGCGGCCCGCCACAGTCTAATTTGCCCCGCCACGGTCTCGTAATGAACCGAAAACATTTTACACTTCTCAGTCTCATAATAACATAAAATAAAAGGTTGTGTTTTGTGCTCTTTCTCATGCGGCAGTCAGTTCAGTCAGCTCCTCCCCTGCTGCTGTAAACTCACGCACTCACACACACACTCGCAGATATCTGCACTAGAGTATTCCTGGATCTGTCTAACGTTATTTGGTTGAGGAGGATAAAAGTTTTTTTAGGTAAGTAACGTTAACCAGCCCTCTACATTTGAGTAAATCACTTGCATATGCGAGTAAATTTCGCATTATGTGACCAAAAAATGTCTGTTATCAGCCACTGGCAACAAGTAAATATTAACATTTCACTCGCCAGTGATAGAGTTGAGTAGTTTCAAAGCACAGAGTCCCTTTTACTAAATAAAAAGCAGTTGATGTCTCATGCACGCAGGAAAAAAAACTTGTGTCTCATTCAGTTGAACTCCGAGCATCATAGGGAACTGCACCGCATATGTCATGTGAAGATGAACCACTTCTCAAGCGCGCTGATGTGCACGCCGTCTACAGAGACTTGTACCAAACCTCTGCAAAAATATAAACAAGGTATAAACATATACATTTGTGAACACAAAGCAATCCAGTTTTACTTAACAGCCATGTAATGTCAAATATCCATGGTCATTGTGGGTTTATTCACACAGTGTTAATAACAAGCAGTGAGACAGAAGAGATGCCGTGCTCTATTTCTGTAGAGATCATAACATCCAAGAAACAGAATCTCGAAGTCTTCCGAGGGCTTGTGAGTTAATCAGAGAGCCTTAAAATAATGTGTGAAAGTGAAGAATTTAAGGCAGAAATATTTTACTATTGCATAATATAATTAATATAATATAATGTAATGTAATGTAATACAATATAATGTAATATAATAGCTTTACAGGTTGGCTGGGTTACAAAAGAAGCAAAAGAAAAAAGAAGTTACTATCGTGATGATTAACGTAAATTAAATTTAGCATTACTAGGTTAATTGGCATAATGTTACACTGCTAACGGCTTCACTAGCTAGCTATCTTTAGCAGTCTGAGGTAACGTTAAAAGATGAAAAGCTGAAACTGACATCACTAGTTTGTACCCTTAGAATGGTTAGAGGACGAAATTGTTAAAGCTACAGTAGGTAGTATTTATTCATTGAAAAAAAAATGTTTTCTATATAAACATGGTGTCTAAGTTAAATGAGGCCCTGTGAGAAATTAGTAAGCACCTTTCAATGAAAGGCAGGCCTTGGCTCTGTTTGTGAACAGCTGTCAAGTAACCCTGGCTGGGGGTTAAGAGCATCATCTAAACGGGGAAGAATTGGGGCCACTGTTTCTCACAATTCAATTTATTTCAAAGTGGCCTACTGCAGATTTAAGAGCACGAAACTGTTTACAAGGGCACAACACTAGCCTCTTAATTTTGCTCTCAAAGTGCATCAGATTGATGTATTTAAGTTTAAGAGGTCCACCCCCCATAGTCTCACAACATCCTGTGGGAAACACTGCACAAGCATATGATATTTTTGTTTTGTTTATGTTTGTTTTATGAAACAGACAGCTAAACAATCACAAAAGCACCATGATAACAGTTTATAACTCGGATACTCACAGTCAACACATAATCATGATCATCCTATGCACGTATCCCTCTTTTTACATTATGTGTACTCACTGCGAGAACATGACCATGGCAGCTTTGTGGTCACGGCTTTCATCTCTCAAGGTGAATGGCTCTTCAGCCGACCCCGCATTGCTCCTTCTTCCCACGGGTTTGAGGACGACCCATCTGGTGATGGTGGCGATTTGGAGATGGCAGTGGGCTCGGTTTCGGTAGGTAAATCCCCATGAACCACCCACCCCCGGGATGCTGGCTTGCTTCCGTCCGGGCTCGAGGTGAGTGTGGCTTGCCTCACGGCCAGCCCGCGTTCTCCTTTGAGCCCCTGGAGTTGGATGATGATGTCGCCGCTGCATCGGCGAGTGTTCAGGTGTCTGACGTAGAGGACTCGACTGGGCTGCCAACTTCGGGTCAGCCTGCCCAGTCTGAGGCCGACGAGCAGATGGCTGACATGCTTGCCCAGGCCGCCGTGGGCTTGGACTGGAACCCTCCGTCCTCCCCACATCCTTCACGGCTTGACGATTGGTATCTCGGGTCAGGGCTTCGCTCCCAGCCCCCTCTTGTACCCTTTTTACCGGAAGTGCATGACGAGCTGACGAGGTTGTGGAGGGCACAATTCGCCTCCTCGATGCATAGTGAAAACATAGACCTGAAAGACACGTACATCCACGTCTCCATCTTGCATCGACACTGACACTTCCTGTGGTTCGCGTTCAACGGCCAGGCGTATCAGTACAAGGTCCTCCCCTTCGGCCTGTCCCTGTCCCCTCGCGTCTTCACAAAGGTTGCAGAGGAAGCCCTTGCCCCGCTACGAGAAGTAGGTACTCAACTACCTTGACGACTGGCTCATTCTAACTCACTCTCAAGAGTTACTATGCACTCACAGGGACCAGGTGCTCAGGCACCTCAGTCGTCAAGGGCTTCAGGTCAACTGGGAAAAGAGCAAGCTCGCCCCGGTTCAGAGCATCTCTTTTCTCAGCATAGAGTTAGACTCAGTCTCAATTACAGCACGCCTCACAAACGAGCACACGCAGTCAGTGCTCAGGTGCCTCACTCTCTTCGAGCCTGGCACAGAGGCTCCCGGGGCATATGGCATCTTCGGCCACATTCGCACCGCTTGGGTTGATGCATATGAGACCACTTCAGCACTGGCTTCAGACTCGAGTCCTGAGATGGTATGGCGCCACAGCACATACCGTGTGTTAATCACCCCTTCCTGCCATCAGACTTTCAACCCTTGGCAGACCTCTGTTTTCTGCTGACTGGAGTCCCCCTACAGCAGATATCCAGATGTGTCGTGGTCACCACAGATGCCTCTCAACAGGATTGGGGCACCGTGTGCAACAGGCATGCAGCCACTGGCTCCTGGATAGGGCCCTGACTGCATTGGCACATAAACTGCCTAGAGTTGCTGGCTGTATTCCTTGCCATGCTGAGGTTTCTCCCACTGATCCGGGGCAAGCACGTCTTGATCCGTTCAGACAGCACTGTGATGGTAGCATACATAAATCGTCACGGCGGCATGCGCTCTCATCATATGTCACAACTCGCCTGCCATCTCCTCCTTTGGAGTCAGCAGCGACTCAGGTCACTGCATGCCACTCATATCCCGGGCAACCTCAACACGACCGCAGACGCACTGTCGCGACAGGTCTCGCTCAGTGGAGTAGAGGCTCCACCCCCCAGGTGGTCCAGCTGATTTGGGGTCGGTTCGGCATGGGACAGGTAGATCTCTTTGCCTCCCAAGACAATTCTCACTGCATGTTCTGGTACTCCCTGACAGAGGCCCCTGTCGGGACATACGTGCTGGCATACAGCTGGCCCACATAAAATTGGTGTAGTATTGGGTTCGTCTCTGTTACGATTTTGGAAAGGCACAGCAGATTGCCCTGATCCTGCTGGCCTAGTTTAGTCACCCATGTATGTCAGTCCCATAAAGTATTGTGCCCTCAGATTGGGTAAAAGAGGGGTAGAGGAAATATTTGTGTATGTGAGTGCATGAGAAAAAGCAGTCTAGATGGAGCAATTGAGCTGAGATGTTTCTAGGACAGGGAGTACAGGCCTCAAGCCTCAAACACATACAAAACACAATCCTAACCCCACGGATGTATTGGAGTAGCCTGCATCTTATGTCCTACAGGTTCCACTACTGGAATATTCTCTGGTAGGCAGAGAGAGAGAGAGACATAGACATAGGGCTTCTACAGAGGTTTGGCCTGGTCAGCTCGTGACTGAGATCATGAAAACCGGGCTGGTGCATGTTTGACTAATCGGAGCATAATAAGAGGGATAATTATAACAAGAGGGGGGAACGCATGCAGGAGCCGGATGGCTGGAGAGGGCCAGATTAAAGCGAGCCCACTCTGTGTGCTGGTTTTAGTTGCCATGACAACCTTCATAACCTGGCACTTGGGAAAGGGGGAGTGAGAAAAAGAGAGAGAGAAGATGGAGCAGGATAGGAGAAGATACAAATGGAAAGCAGACAGAGAAAGAGTCAGAGAGAGAAAAGAGGAAGATGTATTGGGGAAAAGGTGATGGAGAGAAGGAAGTGGAGTAGAAAGAGGGAAAAACACTTTGCCCCTCTTGGCAATCAAAGCAGAAGAGTAAAACAATGAGAGAGAGAAAGAGAAGATGAGGTGAAGAGGATGGAGAATTACTGCTGCTTTTTCCCCTGAGCATACACACATACAGTATACACACACACACACGCATGCACGCACGCACGCGCGCACACACACACACACACACACACACACACACACACTTTGCTACTGTATCTAAATAAAGACTTACCATAAATGTCTATTGGTTTAATATAAAGTGAATTATAATGAATACAGGCTAACCCTTAACCCATAACACATCACTCCTTTTCTTTTTCTTTTTTTTTTAAAAAGAAGCTAAAATCAAAGTTAAAGAGAGGCACTTACAATGGAAGTGAATGGGGCCAATTTTTGGAGGGTATAAAAGCAGAAATGCAAAGCTTTTAATATTATTAAAGCACTTACATTAATTCTTCTGTATTATTTCAGCTATAAAGATGTTTAAATTGTCATTTACTGGGATTTACAGCTTTACGTCATCATGGCAAAAAAGTTGAAAAATTTACCCAGAAAATATTAGGACACAATTTTATTACTCTAAAATCATGCAGATAAAACATGCATATTGTTTACGTCTTGTGGCTATAATTTGTTTTTTTAAGAGGAAGGACAAGTTGAAATAATTTTTTTTCCCACAAAAGTTACTTGGGAAAAAGTCACAAATCATTCTGAGAAAGAAATAATGATAGAAACATGTGTGAAAACATAATAAAGGACAGGTGACGTTGGGCCCGTGTGGGACTGGGGAATAAGAAGGTTGTCCTAGCAATTGGAGTTCCGGCAGGTGTCATATGACCTGCTGCCCTGCACACCTGCCCGCGAATACTGGCAGTTGCCATAGCGACAGGGTCAGCCTTATGGAAAGCAGGGTTGAAGGTGCTGGTGGTGGGAGGTGGGGCTGATTATGTGTGTGTGTGTGTCTGTGGCGAAGAAAGCAGTTATTTTTAAAAAGCTGCAGGAAAGCATTTGAAAACCACACTCTATCACTCTTCATCTCTCTATCTCACACACACACACACACACACACACACACACACAAATCTAAACAGGAGATATTCTTTAAGAAACCCCTTGAGTTGTGGAGGACTTAATATTAATCTCAGATCAATGAAAGTTTGAATAATACACTACACAAAGAGACTCACTTAGCCTTATACACAGCCACCATAACTCTGGGAGTGATACTCATAAAGCACCGCAGAGCAGTACTCATTCCAGAGCAGTTTAAGTTACTGAGATCAGCATAAACGTGGAGATTGTACTTCAGAAATAAGATAATGAATGAACACTCAGAGCCATAAAAAATTCTGCCCATAAAGATGCCAGTCTGTGCCAACAAGCTGTGCTTGTTGCTGTGTCATTTTAGCTGTTAGAGGCCTTTGAGCCTGTTAGAGTTGCTCATACTCCTAAAATCTCGTCCTGCCAACACCAGACTGGAGTTTACTGTCTTAAGCACAGACCAAATTGCTCCTTGGCTGTCTGAGACAGATGCGGAGAGAGATCTGTGTAAAGGTTTTAATGCAAGGCTTTAGGGAATTTATGGGTCAAGGAGTCTCATTGATTCTGTACTAATAAATGATGAGTGATCATGAGGTTGAAAATTGACCCAGTTCCATTTATTATTATTTGTTTTGTTTGATGGCTTTAATCAGCTTCATATTCTAAAATGAATAGGTCTGACTTAGATGAGGCAAGTTCAAAGTCATTGTAAAACAAATTAAAATACATATTTCTGAGCACACATTCTATATTAATTTGCCAAGTTGCAATGTTGCTTGGCAACCGCAAAATTTGTACAGTTAGGATAATGAAGTATATTACTTTTACATTTGTTTAGTAGATTATTAAGTTGAACTGTTTATTGAGCATTGCTGTCTTTTATCGTATTACTGTTGCACCCATTAAGCTCTAAATTGCTTTAATCATCCTCTGTTTCTCTCTGCAGTGTTCAGATGGAGGGGCAACACAAGACAGTTCTTTGAAGCGGGTTGCTGTGGTGGAAGATTTTTTTGATATCATCTATGCTATGCACGTGGAGATGGGGGCGGATCCTGGTAGAGCACCCAAACACGCCGGTCAGAAGAAGACCTACAAGGCGGTGAGACATGACCCTTCAGTCTAATACATAAACAACAGTCATTACAAATATTGATACACACTTTATCTTGCAATTAAAGAACATTAACAGATACATTTGTTAGTTAGATCCTAAAGCTTAGAGGTGCCATGTGTCATAGACTTAGTTCACCTAAAAAAAAAAATATTCTTTTACACACTGTCATGTTGTTCCTATTACTTTCTTTCTTCCTAGGAACACAAAAAGCAATGTTAGCAGGTTTTTAGTCTTAGTCATCATTCAGAATCAGAATGTGCTTTATTGCCATGTATGCTTACACATACAAGGAATTTGTCTTGGTGACATAAGCTTCTGGTGCACAAACAATACAGCAAGACAGGGATAATATATATATAAAAAAAAGGCTAAAAGTATATATATATATATATATATATATATTCACTTTCATTGTATGGAAAAAAATATGCAATGAAAGTGAATAGCAACTGAAGTATTCTGCCAAACATTTTCTTTTGTGTTTCATGGAGGAAAAGAAAGTCATACAGGAACGAAACAACATATGGATGAGTAAATAATGACAGAACATAGATTTCTGATAAATTATGACTATAAACTAGCTTGATATTTACTGTTGTTAATTGCTGTAATCAGGGTCCAAAATTAACACCAGCCAAGTGCCAAATGCGGATAAAATAGATACATTTTCTATTTGGCTGGTGAATTTCGCAGTGTCAAATGCTTTTTTGTCAGTTTGTTTCAGCTTAAAAAATAATGTAACATGTTCCAGTTTTGAGTGCGGCACGGTGGCGCAGCGGTTAGCACTGTTGCCTCACAGCAAGAAGGTCGTGGGTTCAAACCCCGGTTGCCCCGGCCTTTCTGTGTGGAGTTTGCATGTTCTCCCCATGTCTGCGTGGGTTCTCTCCGGGTGCTCTGGCTTCCTCCCACCATCCAAAGACATGCAGGCTAGGTTAATTGGTGTCTCCAAAAAAAATTGCCCTAGGTGTGGATGTGTGAGTGTGTCTGTCTATGTGTGGCCCTGTGATGGACTGGTGACCTGTCCAGGGTGTACCCTGCCTTTCGCCCAATGTTAGCTGGGATAGGCTCCCGTGACCCTGTACACAGGATAAGTGGTTCATCATGATGATGGATGGATGGATCCAGTTTTGTCATCAATGGGACTCTGTAGGTCTTCAGTCAGTAAGGTTGCAGGTGTTCACATGAAACAGCTCTCATTAGCTAGTCCCGCTGCTCATCGAAAGTCGAAAGTTAGCAGTAGGGATACCGCGCTCATGTACTTACACTTGTGAACGTAAAAATGCTCCAATATGATCTGACGTATGAATTTCATTCTGTAAACATTCAGCGCGCACATTAGCAGATGACCATGAGCAGAGCACTAATTCACTTAATTCAGGCTACATATTTATTTATTAAAATAGCAACTGTTTGCAGTTTAATAATCACTTTGAGTCAAGTAGCGACCGGCTTTGCCAATTAAAAAAATTATCAATTAAAACACACAAAAATGGAAAGGGCTTCAAAATAAAAGCTCAATTTAAATGGAAAAAAGTACGACAGAAATCTATCACTACTGTATTGTTAAGTAATATAAACTTAAACTGTTGATATTGATTTCAGAAAAATAAATAAATAACAGGTATCAGTAATGAGTACTGAAAAGGAAGAATCAGTACTCATTCTAAAAAAAATTGTATAAGGACATCCCTATTTAGCAATATATCTATGAGCCAGCTCTTTATAGTGAAGAAAAAAGTCAAGATCTGTCAGAATTAACATGTTAATGCATGCGGTTAATTTCAAAAGTTTAACAATTAATGCGATTCATGCATTTACCTTTAATACAGCATAAACACTGGTGTGAATGGCGGAATCTTTGTAATGTGTCTACCAGTTGTCATTACACTGATGCATATGCCACAGCGCTAGAGCCTTTCTACCAAGAAGAGCCTACAAGCTAAGCAGAAAACAGCATAACGCGGCAGTCTTATATACATTCTATGGGTGGTACAGTTGTAAAATGCTACTTGACCATTACACTTTCTCATATGATAGACCCATATGATTATCTCAGTAAATAAAAGAATATCTGAAAGAGATAAAAGATCACCTCCCTGTCAGTGATAAAATGATGGAGAAAGGACCTCTTAACACTATTTGATTTACAAAACAAGCACAGATGGGACTTGTAATAGAAATCAAGTATTTTTCATCCTATGTAAGGCATTTTTTAATTACCACAGAAGCACATAATTCTTAATTATCACCAAAAGCAGTTTTTATTTTCAAGCGCTCAGATTTCATTGTGACTTCAAAACGGCCCATAACACCCAGCTTCATGATTGCTGTAACAAAGCGGATAGCCACAGTCTACTGGCAAATTCATATTGTGGAGGATGACAGTTTAAAGGATTTAATGCCCATTGCAATAAACATGCAACCTATGTGGGGAATAGTTCTTTCAGTTAGTCAAACTCCAATTTAGATTTTGGGATACGTTCAATGTTGAATTAATGTTGAATTAATTAATGTTGAAAACTTGAATTGGTGCTATTTTGGTGCATTGTCTTTATGTTGTGGAAGGCTTTGTTTGGAAAATTATAATAAAGCATTAAATTGTTACATATTTTGTTTTCTTTCCAAAGATGGAAATAAATGAATTTTGACAAGAAAATTAGTATAAATAAAGTCAAATTTCAGTACTTTTAAAATCTGCGATTAATCATGATTAACAACAAAACAATTATGTGATTAAAAAAAAAAGTATCGACAGCCACCACTAAAAAAGACTTGAATTCATTGACTCACTCAAAATAAACCAAGAACTGTTACTGTGCTATGTGTACTTTTGAGACTCATTTCAGTTACTGGTCATTCATTTGACTGACCATTCATATCAACATGTTCTTTAAAATACAAATTTAGTTTTGTTGAAATAAGTGAATAATATGAAAAATGTATTTATATGGACTATCTGGTAATTAAATATTTAATAAATAGTAAAACAATACACTTCTTAAAAAAGCAGTTCCCTGACATGCTTAAAAATGCTTACTTCCTAAACATGCTTAGAGTATTGTTTATTTGTTTCTCATGTCTGTAAAATCCATTTGTAAAATGCAATAATAAAAAGAAAGAAAGCAAAATAGCCTGTAAGAAATCTGACTGGCTGGTATATTTTTTAATCTAAATGGTTTTAATCTTGGCTGGTGGGCTAAAAGGCTTATTTCGGACCCTGGCTGTAATGCATAATAATTTCATTCACCGTTCTTATGAATGAGAACTTATTCATTTCTGGAAGAACTAAAAGCCATAACAAGCAGTATGCTAGTGGTATGTATTTGTGGTGTGTACAAGCAAAGACTCTCCACACACTATTTTATTCTTATGATTGCACAACCAACTTCAAAATAGGACATTTGCTTAGCTTTCTGTAATGAGTGAAGGCTGTTGCCAGGGCAACAGCAGCCATATTAAAACACCTGTTGCACTGTCATTGTGGCTTTTGTCTCAGGGTCCGATAATGCAATAACTGTAAATGCAGTAACTGGTTCTTACTAGAGATGTACTAGCAAGCTTTTTTTAAATTTCCGACTTGTGAAAACTAATGCATATGATGATGGGGAGGGCGGGGCCAGGCCGTGACTACACACACCCAGACCCCAAATGGTCTAATCAGCTGAGGAGAGGGATAAGTGCAGCGGGATGCAGCAGTTCGAGAGAGAGCCACATGCAGCTGCACTTATCCCTCTGCTTGGCTTATTAGCCCGATTGGGGGCTGGCCGTGCGTAGTCATGGCCCCGGCCTTCTTCTCATCACAATGCAATTTAAAATCTTTTTAACCTGAACCTGTCTGACACTCAGGGATGAGTCAAGGCCAAGTCTTGTCAAGTTTTTTGCATTGTGACATTATTTTCATGACATATAAGCTCATTTAAACCCAAACATTGTCATTAGGCTAATGCATCTAGATATTTTTTACTTTAAAATTACTTTTAATTTGAGCACTTTAGTACTTTTAGGGTACCTTTATTTTCTGCCATTAGATTCTCATTATTATAATACAGATTTGTTTACTGTATACAGTAAAAAAAAAAAAAAAAAAAAAAAAACACTATACAGCATATAAGACATTAAATAAAGTTAAATAATGTTTTGATTTTGAGGTGAAATATGTCCACAAAAGTTGTCTTGAGATTTACCATAAAATCCAGCTGCATATGCCAAACTGAGTAAAAAAAAGTCCTGCCCATCCCGCATACGAGTCGACCTGCACATCACCTTTGCATCAGCTCTCTATTTTCTGTCATTCTCTCTCTTTCTTTCTTTCTTTCTCTCTGACTGTCTGAAAAATCTGAGAGGTTTTGACATGTTTAGAGAGATAAAAGCAGACTCATTTCGCCATCATTTAAAAACATCTCTGTTCAATTTATTTTCCACTGTTGCTCATGATAAAGAGTGTTTTTTCAACCACCAGTCTTAAGACCCCTGCACACTTCAAACAGAATTGAAGAATGAATGGGTGTGATGTAATTTATAACAAAATCTGGTAAAAAAAAAAAAAAAAAAAAATTTGTGTATATATATATACATACATATATATATATATATATATATATATATATATATATATATATATATATATATATATATATTTTTTTTTTTTAGTTGGTTTTGGTGGTTCATAACAGCTTGCCTGGGTGGACTTTCAAGGAAAACTTCTTAACGGCTACTAAACACTAGGGATGCACCGATCCGATACCTGGATCGGTATCGACTCCGATACTGACGTTTTTAGATGGATCGGGTATTGGTCCGACGAGCCCTATCCAAATCTGATACTGTGTGTTAGTCAAGTTCATTCCTTGAAGACGAACAATAGCTCTGTGAATCACAAAAGGCCGTGTTTAATAAGTAAATATAAAATATGAACGTGCAGCGCCAGTGCGTTATTGAATGGCGCTTCTCTGTTTACACACACACTCGCTGCTATTTTTAGCCTTCACGCGTTGCACAACATTTGAGTGCTACTCACAAACATCTCAAATGTAGATGCTCAATAGTTTGGTTCAATTATAATATGCATTTAGAACAGCGCCGGAAGTGCATTTTTACCAGAATTTGAATAAGAAGCTAATTAAACTACCGTGAATTTGCTAACAAACGGACACACTTAAGGGACTTCCTGGAGAGTTTAAAATGTCAAAATAAAAGCCAGAGGGTGCATGATTTAAATATATTACCATTGTATTTAAAATTCTAAAAGTCAATAATAATAGTTATAATGTATTATTATTATTTTACAAATTATAACAATATTTATGTTTAATGGGTTCCAAAAAATAACTGTGAATGAAAAGTGAACTGATATTTCACAACTAATCTGAACAAAAAAAATGATCTGAATCCTTTAAAGTCCAGATACAAGTTGAATGTTTTTTGCAACAAAAAAATAATAATTTTGCTGCTACATTATCCAGTAGACTAGTTAACAATAATTTTTTTCTTAATAGTTTGTACACTTATATTGAAATAATGTGTAGTTAAAGGTTTGTGTTTCTTTACAAATAATTAGCATCACTCAGTGAGGTATAGATATTCTAAACTGATTTTGAAAAAAAACAACACTGGTATTGGATCGGTAGTACCCGATAATGAGATTTCAGATTTGGATCAGAAGGGAAAAAGTGGCATCGGTGCATCCATACTAAACACCTTCAGACTGCCATTGGTCCACATCCTGGTACACAACATGAACACACTGGCATGCAGAGTTATTAGCACACTGCTGCAAATTTACTCGTATGATTATTCACATAAAAACTGTTAAATAGATTCTACATTATATGCCTTATTCTGGTGTATAATAATTTCTCTATGAGACTGCACTTGTGTTTTGAGGTATTTAGTGTGGGGTGTAATTATAAGCAGGCTATTGCATTTCGTAACACATACATTTAGCACAGGTTTAATGAGTTATGTTGCTTTTTATTAGGTAATTAATGTCGATAAAAGGTACAGCCTATTGCTGCATTTAACATCTTATCCACTTAAATTGAAACATACAACACACGCACAATAGGTTTAACATTTATTAATCTTAAAGGGATTTATAAAAAAAAATTTAAGTGCGCACTGAGCATGCTTTATTATACTCACATGCAATGATTCCTAATGCTGAATTTTATTTAATTTGGAAAGTCAGAATTTCCAGGTGCCTACTAGTAAAAGTGCAATGGATAGACACTTGAAGTCAGAGTTCCATCTGGGAAACTCTTGCCAAAATCTTCAACTCAGAGATGCAGGTGCATAGTTAATGATAAAAATTTACTTTAAATAATATCCATCAATGAGTCAAAGAGTTTACATTATATGATTATCAAACCAGTTTAGCAAACATTTGCAAAGACAGATGTTAAAACATGGTAAATAATACTACATTTTGATAATCGGAAACCTGTACAAAAAAGCCCCGGCCCGTTCACACCGCCAGTGACAGTGACTTTCCATGCATTTGTTTTTATTATAAACATGTGGTCACAGACAAATCATATAACATACCTGCAAACTAGTCGCCTTTCGGCGAAATTCGTCGTTTTGAATCAAAATATGTCATTTATGCAAATCGTGCAGATCCGAAGGGGGGGGGGGGGGGGGGGGGGTGTTCGGACGGATGGACCGACCGACCGAAATTGAAAGCTCATAGGCTGGACGAGTGAGACCATCTCTCGAGCTGACGAAATCATCCTCGCCAATCCTTTTGACCAATCAGAATCAAGATAAGGCCATCCTCTTCTTTTTACATGGACGACTTTGTACATCAACAATTCTGAGGTAAGTTTGCTGCCAACGATGTAATGCTTTTAAATTAACTAAACCTTAGGTAACTTACTAAAATTTGCCAAATCAAGTTTAGTCTATTATTAAGTCAAGTAAGGCTCTGTATACAGCTGGTATTAAGATGCGGTTTGGTCGATCGGATCACAAGTTGACGAGGGAGACACATAACGTTACCCGTTTACACCTGGTGTTTTAATCTGTCTCTTTCGTCCACTTTCAACCACTTCTATCCTGATTTCTTCGAGGGGAGTGTCTATGAGTGGCTATATGTATGTTTTTTTCCAGATCTTTCGATCTAATACATACGGAGCCCAGGAAGTCACCTGTGGGAGAAAAAAAAACAATCCGTGGCAACGGTTTTGCAGTCCGTCCCCTCAGTTTATAAACCGTACTCACGAATTCTCAAACTGTTCCCTCGGTTTAACAAATCGAGCCCACGGATTAATAAACCGTACCCACGAGTTTCTAATCCGCGCTCTCAGATTTTTAAACCATACCTTCAGTTTTTGCAATCTGTACCCACAAATTCATAAACCGAGCCCACGCTTTCGCAATCCGTTCTCACGGGTTTGTAAACTGTACTCACGGGTTTGTGGTTCCTCCCACAAATCCTCCCATTTTAACTAGAAGACGCTTTTATCCAAAACTACTTACAAAAAATTATACAGGTTAGACAATAATAATAATAATAATAATAATAATAATAATAAAGGGCTAAGATTATCACAAATAAACAAGATTTTGACACACATCATTCATATTAAATCGTCTATTCCGTGTGGAGCGCGCTGATTGCATGACATGGAGGCGCCGGCGCGATCACTTGCATTTTCCTATCAACAACATTGGAAACAACTTAAAATACTCCATAATTTCTGGTCATACAGAAAAGAATACTACATAATTCGCAACTACTTGTATTTGTGTAAACTCACAATAACAAGAAAACATTGTGCTTTTGTAAAATAAAACAATCAGGGCGCTTTCATGGTCTCTGTGAACTGGATCGCGTCTCATAAATGAACTGATAAACAGCATATACTCACAGACATGAGAAATATACCTAAAGCTTGAATGTTCACTTTTAAACCAACAAATCCGAATCGAAAGCAAATACCTTCTGATTACGTAATCAAGGTCCATTTTTCTCTAAAGGCGCATCCGCTTTACAGCGGAGATGGACATGTTTGCAGTCGACACTGATTTAGAAAACATTAGTTCATTAATAATAAACAATTAAAATGCCTCGTTATTTTTTTCAGATATTTATTATCATTATCCTTTTTCCGGTGCTTTGCGGCAAGATTTATGCGTGCGCTTGAGCGCGGAATAGGCTATATTCCTCCATGCACCCAGTATTTAAGCAGAAATTAATATAAACATGCGATTAGTCGACTAATTGCTTAAATGAATGACTACTAGTCGACTAGAAAAAAAACTTTAGTCTATGGCAACTCTAATCAATGCATTTAGTTGACAGTAATTAGTATCCAGCTCTTTACATTAAATTAGTTGAGTTAACATAATTAATGAACTAATAAAATTATAAAATAAAGATTAAATTAAGATGCTAACCATATATTTCTATATAGCTTCAATCTGATGGATAACATTATAGACCCAAGATGCACCAGCATGAACATCGATACATTCAGTTCCATCCAGACTGTCAAGTACACTTTGCTGTCCAGGAATCAGAGTGCCATTGAGATGTTCAGGAAAGATGATGTTAAGTTTGGGGCGGTAAACAAGAAGCTGCGCAGCAACATAAGTTCTGCAGGAGTAAGAGACAAGGCCCAGCGACAAAGGAAGTTGCTGAGACTCAGTGAGAGGAGGATGGAGTTTGACTGCCAGCCAACTACAAGTGCTGCAGAGAAAAGGCTTGAAGCCACAGAGGAAAAACATATAGCAAGAAAGAGACACATTGCTAAGCAGCGAAAACGGGCACGTGAAAGACTTGTTCAGGCAAAAAGACCGAAGAAATAAACATTTTGACCAAGTTGTGGCTGATATTCCAAGAAGTTTAATTAGTATTAATAAATGTGCTTTTTTTACTTGAAGCAAATGTTGTCTTTTCCCTTAATTTTTTTTGTCAGTGCGCACCAGAATGCTTAATTTACATGTTAAATTCTCAATTTTTGTTCTGGGGGGGGGGGGGGGGGGTGTTTGCCCCCAGACCCCCCTACGACTATTATATTCGGAACAATGTCACCTTTTTCACCTCTTCTGAGTTTGCAGGTATGATATAAAACAGTGAAATTGCTCACAGTAACTTCTCCTTCTTGCCTGCACTCAGCTCCACAGGAGGCGGTTGCACATGAGCTCCACTGACTTCACTCCTATTGGTAGTCGCTCCTTAATGTTGCTTGTCATATGCATAAAGTTAAACTTTTCTCAACTTTGTTGTGTTGTTTGCCACACTCACATCTTGTCGCCAGCGGTTGCTGTCGCTCGTATTGATGGAAGTCGCTCTGCTCTCATTTAAATTGAATGAGATTGTTTCGCTTTGTTGCTGCCTGTGGCTGGCGGTGTGCACAGTGCTAAAAGCTAGAATTGCAGCATTGTTTACCAATTTGGTTGCTACTGTAGGAGATGCTTTTGACATCTGAAAACATGCTAGGTTAATGGGAACATTGAAGTTTTGTTTGCTTACACATAATCTTCTGAGCATCTGGCAATGGAATGCCTTTATTTGAGATCTGAGACATCAAGTCTGTATAGATATCAAGAGATATCAAGGCTGAGATATCACGTTTGACTTTGAATGAAACACAGCATTAGTGTGTGAAATTAGGTGTCAGGTTCCAGCCCCCACTAAGCTCTGTGCTAATCACCTTATTAAAGCAATTTACTGCCTGATAGATATGTTTTGACATTTGGCACACATTGAACTGCCAAATACTGATGGACTGTCTGACAAGCAGAGATCAGAACACCCTCAGTTCTTATTGACTGGCTATGATCTTCAAGAATTAGCTGCGATTGGCTGAGACACTCCGTGATTGGCTTAATTAGCTCTTGTTAAACCAGCTTTGATTGGCTGTAATCAGCTGTGACTGACTTTGATTGGTGCTTGCCAGTATCCTCCTATAGTATCTCCAAGCATGGCCCACTCCCAAATGCTGCGCTCAGACCTTGTGTTCCTCTTACAAGTCCACACTTTTATGATGTAGACCATGCCAAATAGAGCCATGCACATAATTCAGCTTCAGGCGCAAGGCCACATAAGGGCCAGAGTGGCACTAGTCCACCCAGATTGACGGCTGGTCCACCTAATCAGAACTGCAGGAATATAAGAACAGTTTGCAAATAAAAAGAAACTGAATTTTGTCGCACGCAAAATAGCTCACATGCAAGATAATCATTATATTTCTGTTATAAATAGTTAGAAAAATTTGTTTTTATTTCATATAAAAAGTTTGATATGATTATGGTGAGAACTGAAATGGGTTGTGGTGCGCTTCTTATGGAGTTGCTCATTTTCTCTGCACTGCACAGCGCTACACAGTCATGCCTGTAAACAGATCCGCTTACTGCATGTAGCACCAAGATAATGTGTCCATGATTTGTTTCACTTTATTATTATTTAACATGGGAGTGTGGTAGAGGTTTCTGTAGATGACATGGCAGGGTATGAAATTAGTGGGTAATTTTGCTCGTCATCTACCCAGAACTGTGTGGCAGGTGACCTTTTAGACTTCTCAAAGTGTCAAATGACAAGAAATGCTGTTAGACACAAATACACGTTTGAAGCACACTTTATCACATTTTGGAAAACAGACGAAAGAGAAGCAATCGATGCGTGTCTCTGAATCGCTGTGTTTAGAGGTTTATTGGCACTCATGTGCACAGTGCAAGCATGCATTACAGATCGCGCATATGACGAGTTCTCACTATTTCTTCCCCATTCGTAATCTCGGAAAAATTTGCAGGAAGTGTTGTCTAAGAGAACACTGAATATCATCTCAGGATGTAAGGACATTGGGACAACAGGTGAATTGTCATATGTGCAAGGGTGTAGATTCCAGGGGGGATGGGTAACCCCCCAATATTTATATCAATGGAAACATGCAAATACTTCATGCTGCAACCCCCCACCAATTGTTCAATCCAAATCTATGCTTTTGTGTCATAATTCAGTAGCTACAACCTCAGAAATGGTTCTTGAACCAGATGTTTCTCTTCTGTGGTTGTCTACTTTTTAGCCTCCATTGGAATATAACATTCACCAAATTTATAGGACAGCTGTTAAATAGAACATCTGATTCACTCACTTTTTTCACCAGACCTTTTTTTTTAATTTTTATTTTAATTTTTTTTTTTTACATAGACTAGTAATCCAAATAAATATTTTGTGACATTGCAGCAGCCCAGAACGTAAAAAACCAAAGGAGAGTTGTCAGATTTAAATATTCGATCTTTGGGGAAATAGCCAATGCGGTGTATACCCAATAACGTTGCAACTTAAGCCTTTACGATCATCTTAACTGACGTCGTTTTTATTTTACGATGGAGTTACGCCTGTTTCACAAACCAGCACGTAGATTGCTCATTATAAAGTAAAACTTTAGTGCTTCATTACGCGAGCTGTCCGGTCCAAAGGTGCTGGTCACTTTGCTCAATATGTTCCAGGGTTTGTCTTTTCAAAATTTAAATAATGTGGAAATGCTAACGAACATCGAAATTGTTTGTAACCTTAGAGGCACTGAAATTTATGAACATTACAGAATTCAATTAAATAAATTATTACGGCTTTGGCAAGACAGGGTTTCAGGTGTTTACTCAGCTTAAAGAGATTAATAAAAGTGATGCAAGGAGTGCATGTAAATATATAGGACTATTTATTTTTTGTTTTAAACTGCAGGGTCACTTTACTCGCTTATGTCTAAAGAAATTTGTTCAATAAGATAATCTTTCCGTTGCTATCATATGAATATAAAATAAGGCCAATAAAACGTTATACTGTATTATATGTTATGTAAATTTAGATTTATCTTTAGACCTATTACGTTGCATGCGCTGACTGTGAAGACTGCCAGTTGATTTCAATGCGATTTTTTTTCACAATTTATTCAATGTCCTTTTGTCTCTGATAAACTGTGAAAGATCAAGAAAGATACATTTAAGTTGCACTTAGTGGTTCAAAGCGCTCGTTAATTTACAAACGTTTTTACTTAATGATGCTTTTGGGAAATGCATAGAGATTATATTAAGTACTACTAACATTCTTCTTGGTGCTTCAAATCTTCTTCTGAGTGCTTAATCCAGTTTTGGGTGTGGAGTGAAAAAATATTTAGAAACCTGTAATTGTAATCTAGATTCATTATTTGATTAATTGTTTCCCGTCAGATTCCAGATGTTGTTTCTACTGGACTGTAATTAAGAGCAGGAAATATTTAACTTCCTCATTATGGAAGTTGAATCATGTATATTAATTGAGAATGTTTATAAAAAAAAAAAAAATAAATAAAAAAAAAACACATTCTATATCGGTCTACTCCAGAGTAGTCATCACTACTGTAGCTGATACAAGATCTAACTTCCCGTCCTGACTAATATACCCTCTCAGACTGCTGCTGTCTGCCCTCTTGCGGTGACCTGGTGTCACTGCAATGATGTTGTATTCAAATTGGTCTTGGTTACCATTGAAGGGACGTCTATGACAAAACTCCTTCATAGACTGAGATTGTGCGTTTCTGTGGAATTTGAGTTTTAACACATGAATAATCAGGATTGTCACAGAGCTCAGCTCATTCCTGTAGGATTAAAAAGTTGTAGTCAGACACACAAAGAGAAAGTGCCCACCCCTAATATTAAAGTACCTTCTTAATTAATAATATAGAGATAATTTTGTGTGAGCAAGTGTGTGCAGGGCAATGTTCACCTCTTCTCCTCAGCCAGTGCCCCAGAGAGCCTGGCTGTCAGGTCTCATAGCATGAGCAGCCCACAGAGACCAGCCCTGCCAGGCTGGGAGGAGGGGGTATTCTGGGAGGTGCTGTTTTCCCTGGATGGCTTTTTCCCTCTGTGCAGCCTAAGGGGGGAGAAAATGAGGTGGTCCTGCCATTCCTACTGCTTCTTGGTTGCACACAAAAAAGCCTCCAGGAGAAGGCAGCAAGAATAAAAAGGGAGAGGATGGAAAGGGGACAGAGAAAGTAGGAGACTGGAAAAGAGAGAGAAAAAGTAGTAGAGTAAATAATAAAGTTTTTATAGTAAATACAAATCTTACCTTGTTTCCAGCAAGGAACATAAAAGATGTCAGAGCCTCAGTCACCTTTCACTTTCATTGTATGGAGAAAAAAGAAAAAGAAAATGAATGGTGACCAAGACTAACATACTGCCAAACATCTCCTTTTGTGTTTCATGGAAGATGGAAAGTCATACAGGTTTGGAACAAGATGGTGAATGAATGACAACAGACTTAATTTCTGGGTGAACGATTCCTTTTACTTTTTACCAAACTTGCCAATGTCGAATGAATTGACAATATTTACCCACCATAAATGGCTGGCAACAGGTAGACGAAGACGTGCAAAGAACACAAGTGCAGTTTATTTACATGATGAATATGGAATGCTGCACACCAACATTCACAAATATCAACAATGGACAATGGCATACATGAGGGCTAAATACTTGGACTTGGGAGAACACATGGGCAATGATAACCAATGAACACACAGAACTCTAAACAAGATAACGAGACTGCTATAACAAGCTAATGAAACAATGAACCAGTGTGCATTGGGAAACATGGGAAACACATGACAAGATCACATAACAATGAAACAGGAACAAACATTGCATGGAACTATTTTTACCAAAATAAAAGACATGAACAAAAACACATAAAACCATTGCACCATGAGTTTTTTCATTACTTTTATAAAAAATGCATAATATATACACTATAAAATACATACACATAAAAATACTTATACATATTTTTGTTTTTCTATTATTTGTGACTAACAGCACAGGCTTTTTCTTTCTTTGGGTCATTCGCAATATCATGATATACAATATGAGACTCCAAATGTGAGGCTTATAATTTTCTAAAAGCTTTTTCATTAATTCTTCTTTTAAAACCTGTGTATTACTTCAGTTGTTGTTTAAATAATCATTTTTATGGTAGTTTAGAGTTTCACAGTTTATGGCGTTACGTCATCATGGCTACGAAGTTGTAAAAATTGTATATAGCTTTACACAGAAAAGGTTAGTAAGCAATTTTATCACACTAAACTCATGTTAACAAGCACATTGTTTATGTCTTGTGACTATAATTTTGAATTAGTAAGTATTTAAACGTTTATGGATTGGCCCCATTCACTTCCATTATAATTGCCTCACTGGAACCCAAATATTTGCTTTTTTTAAATAATAGGAGGGATAAGTCTAAATAATTTTTGCCACAAAAGCTGACAACTGAGATTAATTTGTATTGAACACTGAATGATTCTTTAAAAGTCATTCAGGTTAAGAGATGTTTTTGTTTGATAAAAATCACTTGCATCACATCACTGAGGGTCTGACAATCGTTTTAAATTAAATAAATACAAATTATTATGTTGCAGTTCCTAAGATAGCAGCCATTTATCAAGTAACTGCATTTTATTTAATCTCCAAATCCAATTTTTACTTGTATTTGGCACTAGGCGAGTGTTCATTTTGGGTACTACTGTGAAAATCAAATTCACAAACTCTTGCATTTGTGCCACATTAACTATTGTGTTCAGCCTCTACTCCTCCAGTTGTTTACTCTTTCCCAAAATGTTTCTTGACTGCTCTCCTCTCCATTTTGATTATCAGATTGCGGAGACCTACGCATTTCTTCCACGTGAGGCAGTGACCCGTTTCTTGATGAGTTGTGGAGAATGCCAGAAAAGGATGCACATTAAATCCTGCACGGCAGAGTTCAAAGGTCAGACCCCTTCCCCCCGCAACTTACACATCTATATGTAAAATGTAAAAAGCCTTTTCCCTGCTGTGTAAATTGGTTGTTTTTGATCATTTTATCATTAATTAAAGTATTTGGAATGCATACCCCTTTAGCAGTATTTAGGAAGACAAAATTTCCAACATTCTTCATTAAAATCACACTCTTTATGACAAGACACAGAGGCAAGACTAAAATTCTAGAGATCTACAAACCACTTGTAATTAATGAATGGATAATCTTACCCACGCACTTCCCACAGTAAACATCAGATAAAAAAAGAGAAATCACAAATAACACTTGAGGAAAAATCCAAACAATCCCTTAGGACACAACATAGCAGACTGTCCTGTGTGATTTAACAAACAGTTCACCATCAAATATGCCTTCTGACTGGATATTAGTACCATTATATAATTCAGACACATTACTGCTGTTAAAATTGTAACTTTTTCACAGGGATTCATGATTATCATTGTGCTTTTATGATTTATAATATCAACAGTACAGCAATAATTCTTCATTGCCCTTCCCTGAAGTAGAATCAGAGTTGATGGTTGAGATTGGTTTGTTTTCCCACTGCGGAGATATTATACTCCATATGCTATAAGTCAGCTGTCTGCGCAGACATGACGTCTCTCTGCCATTAGTCACAGACTGATGTGACTAATTCACACTCAGCCACAGATAAGCTTGATTTCCTCCCCTGCACACAAAGACTGGCATGTGGGGGAGAGCTGATCTTGCGACATTTGTACAGCACATATTGAATGTTAAACAAACTTTGAATAGGGAATTAGTTGATCTGCTCCTGCCTACAGGGGGTTCTGAAGAGTTGTGGCCTGCCTGCTCTCCAATGTATTTTATAGAATAAGATTTACTATTAAAATGTTCACTGTTCAGACTGCATAATGGTTGGGAACACTGTAGAGTCAGAAGATCTGTGTCCAAACAAAAGCCTGTCTCCCTTTTATTGTGTTTCATTTTAACAAAGACCCAAGGTTTTTTTTTAACAGGCTCTATTGGAGCTCTGACTCAACAGTGCCTTCTAGAGGACTTAACTGTGTAATGTACTCTGGTCAAGATATGATTGAATGGGACAAAATTTGCCTTACAAATAAATCCATCTATCATATGAATGAAAGGAGGCTAATGGATTCCATAGCTAAAGTATTCACAAGTAATATGCAGCGTATGTGTTTTGTAGCACATCAATAAAAATGCTACCAAACACAATTAAATAGGTTTTATTTGATTTTAATTGTATTTTTTTTAATAATTTTGTTATCACATCACTGAAAGTGCTACCAAACACAATTCAATCGTTTTTTTAATCACATTAATGAAAGTGATACCAAACACAATAAAAAGCTATTTTATTTTATATATTTTTATATTTTATCACATCAATGAAAGGATGCTCATTGATTCTTTAAACAAATCCTCAAATTGAAAAATAAGGCCATTAGCCCTGTCTTTTTTGATGGTTTTGTTTTTAATTTTTCAATAGAAAATGTTGCCTTTTTTTGTTTGTTTTGTTTCTTGCCTTGGGTCACTTTGAATTATTATTTTTTTTAAATAAGATTTTAAACAACTTTTTTTTCCCATCCTCAGAGAATGACCGTCCTACCTCCTTGGTGCCAGACCTCATTGATTACAACATGCCTCTCACTGCCACCTATCTAAAACAAATGAAACTACAGTGCATGACTACCAATGAGCAGGTAGGTGAAACAAAGCAAGAGTGTGAGAGAAGAAAAAAAGAGCATGAGAGAGAGAGGCAATCAATTTTGAAGGATTGCATTGTCTAACAGTACATCAAAGTTGCTAGTTTGGAGCGTGTATTGCATTTAAATAGATTTTTACTCTTGAGGTGATTAGAGCTACAAAAACTGATTTTTACTGATTATTTTAGATTAACCAAATTATAATTTAGCATGGTAACATCATGCTAAATTTGCCTTAGCATCTGGGCAAGGAATTAAATGTACTATTCATCCAGCTCCAAGAAACTGCATTCAAAGACTGCAATATGTGGTTGTTAAGGAAAACTCTTATAGAGGTGGTTGCCTCAGTAACAGTATATGTGGTTGACTGGAATAGCAAGATTTGGATGTGTCTATGGGTCACTGCGCTATATAAATGGGGTGATGGTAAATACACAACCCCCATATTTGAGAAAGACAGTTCCTTACAGCACCAAATAAAATGATACACAGAAAAATGTATGGAATTATATAGGTTGAGCCTTGACCTAAAGAGCATGTATGTAGAATATGCTCGTACAGTATAAGGAAGACCAGGATGCGCCAGAATACATTAACATAATAGGTTCAAATGTATCTACAGTTAACTAAAAAGGTATAAAAATATTGTCATTCAGATATTATAGAATAAATTACATCTTAGTTAGAAAAGCCTGCTAAGGTTGCATTCAGAGTGTAAAACAACCAAAGATAAGTCTAAAGGGTATTTTGTAACCATGTACAGTACCTGTGACTCGCTGCATTGTCCTTGTCCCTGCTTCATAGAATTTGATCTCAGGTTAGAGACCTCCACTGAGCTGAAGAACCAGGAATCCTGGTTTTAGTTGTTTCTGTGGGCAAGAGCATGTGGTAAGACCAAATATGTGCTTGGAAGATTTTTTAAGCATTTATTCATTATTTTATATTATTTTATTTTGAGCCTGAACCCACTTGGCTAACAAGACACAATAAAGCAGATTTTTTTGTTTTGTTTTGTTGTTTGGCTGGCAAATGTTTTTTGTTTTGTTTTGTTTTGTTTTGCTGCTTGGCTGACAAATGTATTTGAATGGGCAATGCTTATCCAGTTCTTCACTGGGTACTAATTAACCCAGCGTGACCTATGATGTGGAAGACTTTTTGGCCAAAGCACGCACACGCATGCATTCTCCTCCCCCTTCACATCTGACACAACAATTTTAATGAAAGTTTCATCTTTGCGGTTTAAGTAAAGTATAATTTTCAGAAGAACAAGCACCAGCATCTAGTAGAACCAGCACAAAAAAAAAAAAAAAACATTCAGTTTCCTTGGACATTCAAACGAATGTTCAGTGAGGCGGCTGTCCATGAGTGCAGGCATAAACACAAGGAACATGCAGATTCATCCACAACTGTCCCGAAGTAGTGTTAGTCCACAAAACATCTCCAGCCGCTAGGCACAACATCATGGTTACTGTTGTAACCTCCGTTCCCCGAGGGAAGCCGGGCAGCGAGTGTCAGTCAGGATTTTGCACTGAGGAGCTGAAAATAAGGTACGGCTGTTTACAGTGGTAGGTCTATTGCTGTGGCAGGAGGAACACAATGTTACAACTGTATCTATGGCATTCCCCTTCTGTCACTCACTCGACGTTGTGTCGAATGAAGTGACACAAGGGGTCCCATCTAAAAACGCCACGCACTCACCGTGTTATATGAACTGTCAAGACAGGTGCAAGCAAGCTACTGCGTGCTAGAGGCAACTGTGTCGGCTGCACATAACCCTCCCCAACGCCCCCAAAGAGATGTCACATACAGACCTTAGGTTCCCCGCACCCCTGAGGGGGGGGGGTAAACAGGTGCTACATGACTAGCATGGGAGCAAGCCCGGCAGCCGCGGCCTTTTCTCTCACTATGTCTCTCACATAGGACTTGAAGCAGCTGGGGCTATCTTAATGCTATGAAATGTGTCAGGGAAGGCGGTCTTTCCCGGTCCTATTCTTTCAGGGGGAAAAGACCCTGCGGAGGCCACATCCTGCCCAGTCTAGGGGGAGGTAACATGTGGCAAATACACCACGAGGGTTGTGAAGCCGTATGTGGGAAATGGTGTGCCTAATGAGGGGGGACTCTACAGCATGGCGACTGGGGCAGCGGAGCTGCCCAAGGGAAACGCAGTCCTGCCGACAGGGAGACCGTAACGCGGGAAATATATCACAGGGAGTTTGCCTGAGAAGGGAACTAAGCCCGTGGAGCCCAACCCCAGTACAGAGCACCTGTGACTCGTAGTGTGTCTGGCCACAAATTGCTCCACTGAATTCGCCGGCCAGAAGGCTAGGTAGGAGAACATCCAGGGAGCGACGCTTAGTGGCTAACCTAGGATAGAAGGATCAACTTGGTGAAGGGCGCTGTGTGCAATTGGAACACCCAGTCGGTTGTGCCGCGTTACCGAGTTCATCCAGCTCGGACCTGACAAAACACGGGACGAGACAGACTCAACCCTGAGATTGTAAAATCTGGCAAAAGTATTGGGTGTTGCCCAGCCCACTGCTCTGCAGATGTCTGCTAAGGAGGTGCCATGGGCCAGTGCCCACGATGATGCCACACGCGATAAGGAGGGCCACCTTCAGGGAGAGGGCCTTGAGCTAAACTGAATCAAGCGGCTCCACTGAGAGATCCCAGTAGGGGAAGGCCTGGGAGGGTTCAGTCTCTGGGCGCCTTTCAGGATCCTGATAATTAAGTCATGCTTATCTAGAGACTTGCCATCTACTGCGCCGCCATCCAGGGTAGTGAGAGCGGACGAGTGGAGAGGTCAGTTACAGGCAGTAAAAGGTGCCTTCCACTACCGTGTCAGCTCTGGGGCAGCGTCTGTGGCCATCGGTCTTGGAGAGAAATTGACCGCATCCAGGAACAACACAGGGGCGGAAGGGCATCTTGAAAAAGACGCGCCCTGAAAAGGACGTTCAACGCCACTGTGTATTGCTCTTTTTGTGAGTGGAAAACTCAAACTCTTTTAGAGAAATTAAACACTTTTAGGAGGAGAAAACTCTTTTAGCAGTGAAAAGTGCTGTCAAAGCGCCCAGGGACGTAGACTGCACAGTGTGCAGAGAGAGAGAATGCCAGCTGGAAACGCGCCATAGATCCAACAGCAATGCTTCTCGTTGACAGAGGTGAGTGAAACAGTGGTGAACTTCAGCTTGCCGTTACACAACCGTTCGGCTCCGAAGAAAAATTCTGACTGACACTCGCTGCCCCGCTTCCTTTTATACCAATATGTCCGGGGCGGGGCATGCAAATTTTGTCTGTCAACTTGACATTGGCTTTTTCTCAGGTTCAGAGGTACATTTGGCATCCCAGGAAGACCCCTTGTGTCACTTCATTCGACACAATGACGAGTGAGTGACAGAAGGGGAACTAGCACAAAAAAAAAACAAAGATGCCCAGCTTCCTCGGATGGTCAAGTGTATGTTCAGCGAGACAAGCCCACTTGGAGGCACATGAGAAATACACCATGACTTCCTCAGTCTATTGATTTTATGAAAGATATTGTTTTTTGTGGGTATGTAAATATTTCGCAGCCATCCTTAGCATCTATTCTCAGTTTGGCCAGAAACATCAGTGCAAAAGCGATCTTCCTTTAATGTAAGAGTTTCTTGCATTCCTTGAATCGATCACGTTTCTCTCTTGTAGAATTCGCAAAATCTGGGAACAGGAAAATGCTTAGATTCTTCCAAGAAAGCTTTCCTTTGCTTCTCACCTCAAGATCTTTATCGGATGATCTCAGAAATTTGGCCAGAATTGATCGGGTCTGTCTGACTCTTTGAGCTCACTTGATTTCCAGCTTGTGGCCTGTTATGTCGAGCAGACTTGAGAAGAGCTTATCTAGGAATTTCACCATACCTTGACCTTCTTCATGCTCAGGAATTCAAACAATTCAAACATTGTTTTGCTGGCCTTGGTCGCTAGTGGATTAGCAGCTAATTCCCTCTCCGATGACTCCAGATTATCGATCCATTTCTCAACGTCCCCAATTCTTGTAACTTTGTTTCTATCGCAGTGATTGATCGACGTATTACAGCGAGATCCTCTAAGTCAGCAAAAACTTTCTTCAGCATCACAGACATGCTCGCCAGTTGCCGCTGGATTTCTCCCACCGCACCGTCCAAACCGAGTCCCTGATCTGCGGTCTTATCTGAGGTATCAGCGTGAGCATGTAACTGTCTTTTTGTATATCCAGAGCCCGAGGATTTTGAATTTGTTGCCATGTTGACTTCAAAGAACAGATATGTAGCAGGGTGTATCGAATCTCACCAGTTTATGATATAAAAATAATTAAAAACTAGCAAATTGCGCAGAGCTCGCCGTTTACATGTCCGCTCCTCACATGGCATCATGTGGACAATGGTTTATATGGTTTTTCTAAGTAAACATACTTATTTGGCTCAAGTAAACTGAACTAAACTTTTAAATTAATGTTAACTAATTACAATTAAACTTAACTCATCTGTAACTAAAGTATCATAGTTTTTATTTAATTATTTAAATTGAGTTATAGCATGTCTTATTCATTATGACTGTAATCTTGGTTAGCCATATGCTACATTGGATTCTCCTCAGTACTTATTAGTGCACAAAAATCTGCACTTTTGTAAAGTACAATTGATAAAGAAGAATGGCTTAAATTTAACAGATTCCAAGTTACAGAGGTAACACTAATCACCCTTAAGGGTGACTTCACACAAATAACTATCACTATCACAAATAAATATCAACCAGCTACAACAAAACAATAGTCATAAGAATAAAAACTTAATGCATTTATTTTAAAAATAAGTTCCTTTTTCTTGACCAAACATACATAATTTATTCAAGTGCAAAGGCTTAGGGGTATTCCACATAGCTGCAGTTTGTACTTTATATTCTGAGTTAGTATGGAGGACAAAACCTGCAAAAATAATAAATAAAAACATAAATAAATGTAATAATAAGAAAATAAATAAAGGAATAAATGTCTTGATAAAACATATATAATTAGTTTTTAATGAAAGTTATTTCTGAATGTATTTTTGTAGACTTTTTTCCTTTATTTATTATGTTCTCTTTTTATTTTTATTCTTTAAAACATCTAGATTACGGATGTAACCTCCGTTCCCTGATGGAGGGAATGAGACGTTGTGTCAAAGAAGTGACACTAGGGGTCTCTCTTGAGCACCGAATATGCCTCTGATCTATGAAAAAAGGCCAATGAGAAGTTGGCAGACAGTATTTGCATACCCCGCCCCCGGACATACAGGTATAAAAGCGGGGAAATACATCGAGTTCATTCAGGATTTTTCTGAGGAGCCAGAAATTGTCCGGACACTACAGTGACTCGGCTCAGCGGTGTGGCCGGGAGGACACAACGTCTCGTTCCCTCCATCAGGGAACGGAGGTTACATCCGCAACCTAGATGTTCCCCGTCTGTCGCTCACTCAGCAGCCCAACCCGCTGCTCTACATATGTCTGCCAGGGAGGTGCCCCTGGCCAGTGCCCAGCAACGAAGGGGCTGGGTCTGCCTCCTCCCAGGGCAGTACTTGCAGGTTCACTACCTGGTCTCTAAAGGGCGTGGTAAGAACCTTGGGCATGTAGCCCGGTCGTAGGATCACATATGTGTCTGCCGGACTGAGCTCCAGGCAAGTGTCGCTAACAGAGAACGCTTGCAGGTCCCCGACCCTCTTGATGGAGGCGAGCACGATCAGCAGGGCCCTGACTCCAGCTGTTTCTAGCGGCTCGAAGGTAGGACTCTGAAGGCCCGCAAGGACCACTGAGATGTCCCATGAGAGGAACAGGCTTGGCCGGGAGGGATTCAACCTCCGGCACCTCTTAGGAACCTGATAATTAAGTCGTGCTTGCCCAAAGACTTGCCGTCTACTGCATCGTGGTGGGCCGCGATGACAGCGACATACACCTTTAGGGTGGGAGGGGACAGCCTCCCCTCCAGCCTCTCCAGCAGAAATAAGAGCACTGACCTAACTGCGCACCTCTTAGGGTCTTCAGCCAGGGAAGAACACCAATTTGCAAACAGGCGCCACTTCAGGGCGTAAAGATACCTGAAAGAAGGGGCTCTGGCTTGGCTGATTGTGACTACAACAGCAGGTGGTAGACCAACTAGATCTTCCGCATCCCATCCAGGGGCCAGACGTGGAGGTTCCAAAGGTCTGGGTGCAGATGCCAGAGTGTGTCCTGTCCCTTAGAAAGAAGGTTTTTCCTCAGGGGAATTTGCTATGGAGGGGTTGTCGCGAGGAGTACGAGGTCCGAGAACCAATCCCGGGTGGGCCATTAGGGAGCCACTAAGGTGATTTGTTCCTCATCCTCCCTGAACTTGCACAGCACCTGTGCAAGAAGGCTCACTGGGGGAAATGTGTACTTGTGCAGCCCCACAGGCCAGCTGTGTGCCATTGAGTCTGCCCTGAGGGGAGCCTCTGTTCGGGCATGCCAGAGCGGGCAGTGGGAGGTCTCTCAGGAGGCAAACAGGCCTACCTGGGCCTTGCCGAACCGTTCCCAAATCAGCTGGATTGACTGGAGGTCTCTCCACTGGGCAAGCGTTGTCATGACAGCGCGTCCGCTACCACATTGAGATTGCTGGGAATATGACTGGCACGCAGCGACTTCCAAAGGACGAGATGACGGGGCGAGTCGCGACATGTGACGGGAGTGTACGCTGCCTTGGCGATTTATGTACGCTACCACGGTGGTGCTGTCTGACCTGACCAGGACATGTTTGTCCCGAACTAACGGGAGGAACTTCCGCAGGGCAAAGAAAACTGAAGCGGTCTCATATGCATCAACCCCAGCAGTGCACCTGCCGCGGAGGATGCCATATGCCCCAGGAGCCTCTGGAAAAGTTTTAAAGGGACCAATGTGCCTGGCCTGAGAGTGGCGAGGCATCTCAGCACTGACTGCGCACACTCGTTGGTGAGACGTGCTGACATTGAGACCGAGTCTTAACTCCATGCCGAGAAAAGAGATGCTCTGAACCGGGGCGAGCTTGCTCTTTTCCCGGTTGGCCTGAAGCCCCAAGCGGCTGAGGTGCCTGAGCACCTGGTCTCTGTGAGCGCATAGTAACTCTCGCGAATGGGCCAGAATCCAGTCGTAATTGGTAATTGAGTATGCGGATGCCGGCTTCTCGGAGCAGGGCAAGAGCTGCCTCTTCGACTTTCGTGAAGACACGAGGGGACAGAGACATGCCGAAGGAGAGGACTTTGTACTGATACACCTAGCCGTCAAACGCGAACCGTAGAAAGGGTCAGTGTCGAGGCAAAATTGAGATGTGGAAGTACGCGTCCTTCAGGTCTACCACTGCGAACCAATCTAGATGCTGGACACAAGTTAAGATGTGCTTTTTGCGTGAGCATTTTGAACGGGAGTTTGAGCAAAGCCCGGTTCCATCCCCAGAAACTGGCTTGACATATAAACTGAAGGTTTAATGTAAAACTCAAAAGACAAACATATAAGATAACGGACCCGGCGTCGGGAGGCTCTAGTGCTGAGAAAAGACTCAAAGCACTTTGTGGCACGGTGGAGGGCGGGACCGGCGCGTGATTACGCACGCCCGGTCCCGTATTACGCTAATTAAGCCGTCAAGAGGGATAAAGGCCACTCGCAGACGGCGATCGAGAGAGAGAGCTCAATTACGGACGTCCGTTATCTTATATGTTTGTCTTTTGAGTTTTACATTAAACCTTCAGTTTATATGTCAAGCCAGTTTCTCGCCTCTTCCTTGCCCGTAACCTTGAACGTCTTTACACACTTACCTTGCTCCACGCACCCGGCAGGAAGCGGGTTAGCGACTGAGGAGGAGGTCCAGTGTAGGCGTCCTCTAGACTCGTTGGAACCGGCCGGCCTGGGAACAGTCGTGGGGCTGAAGGCGGGGGGTCTGCGTCCAGCCTGCTGGGACTGTGGAGATCTGGCGGCAGGGTGCCGTGAGAACGGCATTTGTGGGCCAGGTGACCCAGAGACAAAGGAAATAGCTCTGTTATTGAGAATGTGGGTGCCGCAGCCCCGTGTAGGGTAAGGATTCTCCTCCCGGCCCTCCACCAGGGGACGGAGTGGTCTTACTAGCTCCGGAGCTAACATCTCGGGCTGTGGGTCAAGCGTCTCAGGAGTGCCTGGGAGCCTTCCGGGTCCTCGAGGGTGTCCGTGAGATGGGGGGAGTCTGCTCCCTGCGGGTTGCTTGACGCTGGGGCTGAGCGCTGGGCCCGGGTTGAGGCGGAGCAGGGTTTTTCTTAGCCGCAGGAGGATGCCCTCAGCGAGCAGACGGGGCATGGCCCATGGCGAGTGACTTTGTGACCATTGGAGAGGGGTGCTCTCCATGATGACGTCAGCTCATCATGCACCTCTGGGAAAAACGAAGCGAGACTGTGAGCGGCGCCCTGACCCCAGGAAAGGCGGCCCGGGAAAGCATGTTGGTCATCTGAGCGTCAGCCTCAGCCTGGGCATGGCCCAAAGGCGGCAGCCAAGGGGAGTTATCCACGTCAGACGCCGCGCTCTCCGATGCAGCGGCAAGCTCATCCACTTGATGAGCTCCAGAGGATAAGCAGGCTGGCTGTGAGGTGAGCCACTATTGCCTCGAGCACGGACGGGAGTCAACGAGCGTGCTGGGGTGTGGGTGGTCCGAGGGGGCGTACCCAGCGGAGCTGCACCCGCTTCCATCCCCAGATCACCTCCATCACCAGCCGCATCGTCCTCAATCCCGTGGGAAGAAGGAGCAATGCGGGGGGCGGCAGGAGTGGCGTGCTTTCTATTGAAAGCGAGCCACGACTACAACATTGCCATGGTCATGCCCTCGCAGTGAAAGCATGAACCATCCACAAATGCTTCCTCGGTGTGTTCGCTGCCCAGACACACGATACAAAGCCTGTGGCCGTCTGAAGCGGAGAGCACTCTACCGCATCCAGGAACTACACAGGGGCGAAATGGCATCTATATAAAGGATGATCAATGCTGCTGTATATTGCTCTAATAGAGCAAAACACTCTTTTAAAAGAAATATCAATCTTTTAATATGCTTAGCACTATCGAAGCACCCAGGGGCAAACTGCACTGCCGTGTAAGGAAGGAGAAAGCCGCTGTAGTGCGCCATAGATCCAACAGCAGAGAGCGTCTCATCACCCGTCTGCCGAACAGGTACGGGTGTATGACTCGCAGCTCGCTGCTGTGCAACCATCGGCTCCGAAGTAAATTTCTGAATGAACTCGACGTATTTCCCGTCTTTTATACCAGTATGTCCAGGGGCGGGGGATGCAAAAACTGTCTGCCAACTTCTCATTGGCCTTTTTTCATAGATCAGAGGCATATTCGGCACTCAAGAGAGACCCCTAGTGTCGCTTATTCGACACAACGTCGAAGTGAGCGACAGATGGAGAACTTTTTTTTAATTATTTTATTCTATTTATTTCCATATTTAAATATTCCCACATGTATTTATTTTTAGATTTATTCTTACATTTCTGTCTCTTGTATGATAATTATGTGGGCTGGTCCTGCTATGATTTAACCTTATGCTTTTCTTATTTCTGTGTATATAACTTCATATTTTGATGTCCGCAAATCCATAATATTGTTTTCTGTTGTTATGATTGTTCATTGTAAAAGATACAACCATGCTTAATTTCCCTGATCATTTATGTATGTATGCAGTGAGAGAGAGAGAGAGAGGGTCACACGTCAGTCCCGTGTTGGCATGTTCCGTGAAATTAGTGATAACTACAGAACGTTAAGAAATTTGTGTTTGCTGAGCATTTCTGTTAATTGTGAAGCTGTGAGCTCTGCTGTGTGGCAATTAAAATCCTTACCTGAGAAGAGCAACTCGTCTTCATGTCCTCCTTAACATCGTTACCCTTTACACAAGCATCAAATGACTATGTTTCATTTAGAGTAGAGGTGCTTATTGATGGTTTAGGAGAGCTGTTGGCCAGTATGAATGTAGAAGCACATCCTGGATTGTTAGACTCTCTGCAAAACGTTTCCCTGCATATTCTAAATCTGTGCGAGTCAGAGGGTGCTAAGGTGGGACGTCCATCTTATTTGCTTTCGATAAGTACTATTGAGCTCTCAACCAATGATGCACTGGAGCTACACAAGGACCGCCTCCCTCATTTCCATGTTGCACACAGAAAAGTAAAAATAATACATCTATAAATAAATAAATATAAATGGGAATATATAAATATGGAAATAAATATATGTGGGAGTAAATAAATAGAAAAAATAAATGAACACATAAATAAAAAAATTAAAAACAATGCAAAATAAATGAATAAATAAATAAAACAAGTGTTAAATAAATATAGAAAATAATAAAGGAATAAAGTCATGCAATAATAAATTCAGGAATAAATTTAATTAAAAACTAATTATATTTGTTTTATCAAGATATTTATTCCTTTAGTTATTTTTTTATTATTACATTTATTTATATATTATTTTTGCAGGTTTGGGCCTCCATAAGTTAGTAGTACTCGAAACCAAAGTTTAAAGAGCATATTCATTTTAGTTATGATTCCAAAATGTGACATTTCAAGTACTGTTTAATTTGGACCACTTAAATGTTTCTATTAATGACAGCTTAAGGGTTAAGAAAGTAATGGTCATTTATTTTAAACTTTTAAGAACAGAAAAAAATTAAGCCTAAATTGAATTAAATTTTTTTTTACAGTTTAAGATAACTATTAATACTGTATGCTCATTCTGAAATCCTTAGATTTCTGACATCAGAATTCAGTATACATTAACACGTCAATGACACATGTTGGATGTTTAGTCACTGTGAGGTAATAGAAGTAGGATATTAACTGTTATTCCTAAGCACCAAAAGAATGAATGATAAGAGCAGAATGTAAGAAAGTCTGTCAAAGTGCTCCTGGCTGTGTATAACAGCTGCCACTCTGCATAACCTTAAGAAAGACCCCATTGTTAGGAAAGATGGCTGAAATTAATTTTAATAAGTGTCCTGATCAGTTCAGTCTAAATGTAATAGTTTGTGTGGCACTTTTCAATGCACACCGACACATATCTGCACAAACCTTTAGCTTGTGAGTAAGCACTGATACTCATTTCACATTTAAAGGGGGAATTTCAAGAGAAATCTAAAAGGCAAAGCATCAAAAACAGCCCATTTAATTCTAAATGAAAGGGGGGGGTGTTACATAAATAAATGTTATATGACCTCTTCAACATTAGTCTACAGCAGTTCCTGATAAATCTGAAGTCTTATGTTAAATAATGAGATATTTATTAAATTTATGTTAAATATTAAATATGAGAGTTTTTATTAGTTGATTTGTTTATCAACAAAGGAAGTGGAAGTGATCCTGTGATTTCTCACTTTCTCTTGAGCCCCACTAGATGATTACAGCCCCTCTCTTCTCTTGATGTTGCCATGGTAATGATAAACAGGGATCCAGGGACACATGTAGTGTAGAGGCCTTAGTTGTTTGTTTGTTAGTGCACGTTCAGGGGGAGAGAGAGGGAGAGAGCAACTCATAAATATAATAATTCATTTTTAATTTTCATTTGTAGCTAAAGAGGTAGAGAGATAGTTCATCCAAAAATTATCTATGAATACAAAAGCATTTACTCGCCCTCATGTTGTTAAGATTTTCATGACTTTCTCCCTTGGAATACAAAAGATGTTAAGCCTAATGTTATCCTCAGTCACTGTTCACTTTCATTGTATGGAGAATAAATGCAATGGATGGATTTTGCCTGATATCTTTTTTTTAACTTGAACTGAAATCTTATCTGACGAAGGAATTTCTTAGAAGGAAGAGATGGATGAATTAAATAGTAGGTCCTGTACATAAGGGGCGGGGTGGATAAGTGTGTGTTGGTGGATGTTGGTTGGGGGGTTATAGTGAAATGAGGGTTTGTGATAAAATGAGGAACTGGCACAATATACATGGATGGGGGTGGATGCGTGTCTTTAATAGTTACAAGATCAGCACACATGGTATTGTGACGGTTTGATCTGAGCAGATAGGAGGCACTGGGTGAGCAGTATATTGTGGGTGTTTCCTAGAACATTTGGGGAGGAGTTGACAAAGGAATAGTAGGCTGTGTTTTACGATGAATGAAATGGAGATGCTCAGTGTCAGCCTCACCAGAAGGTCTAAAACATGTGTGAAATCACTGTGAACTTTCTCACAGCTTTTCCTTATTTTTGTTCTTAGACTTTTCTTTAGAAATTCTTGTTTAGTTCCCCATTCCTGTTTCCTGTTAGTTTTGTAGTCCTTTGTAGTTTCCTTTCATGATTGGTTTTCCCCTGATTGTTTTTCCCATGTGTTTCTCATTCCCTTGTTTGCCCTGGTTTCTTTGTCAGTCTTCACGTGTGTTGTCATGTTCTGTGCCTGGTTCCCTGTGTTTTGTTTCCTTTTATTCTGAGTTACCTTGTTTATCTTTTATTTCATTAAAAGCTGTGTTTAGTTCCTCATTCCTCATCTGCCTTGTTACAGTGAGGCACTTACAATGGAAGTGAAAAAGAGGCCAATCTGTAAACATTAAAATATTCACTATTTCAAAAATATAGCCTTAACATACAAGTGTTAACATGATTTTATTGTGATAAATCGCTTACTAAAATGTTCTGTGTAAAGTTATATTCAATTTTACAACTTGACAATGTAACATTAACAAAGTGACTGTAAAAACTATGATTTAAACAGCTCGAATAATACACAAGTTTTCACAGAAGATTCAATTTAAGTGCTTTTATAAAATTATAAGCTATGCATTTCTGCCTTTAAACCCTCGAAAAATTGTTACAATTAACTACAATTTCCCTATTACTTACAACTTCCATTGTAAGTGCCTCACTGTAGCCTCTAGTTTTGCTTTTTTGAAAGAAAATAATTTTCTTTTCAAAATAATTTTTTGTGCTAATCAACATTATGCCACAAATGTTGTCGATTAAGCTTAGCTTGTATTGAACCCACAATATTCCTTTAACACTGTATGTGTAACAAATATATGTAGTTTTCCAACCAATGTTTGATTCCTGAAGAAAACATTACATTTAATTGCTTGTCACATCTAAATGAACTGGTTTTATTCAAGTAAAAATATTATTTGACATCACTGAACCAACCTGAATATGTAATGTTACAACATAACAAATTAAAGGTTATATCAGATAGAAAAAGCTACTTGAGGTAACAGTTGCAGGTTACCACTTTTTACACTGTATGTTGTAATTCTTTTTGGTTTTGGTTCAAACAGGGTCAAAAATAGCTCCACTCATAGTCACTTATTATTTAAGAGTCTCCTACCTCTGTCCTTTCCCATTCTTCACCCGGAATGTGGAGTTTCCTCACAAGCAGATACACATGAATAAAACATTATGATGTTACAACATGAGTGAAGAAAAAAGAAAAGAGGTTGTAAAACAAGTTTATTTTATTATTTACATCCCACATATAGCAGGAAATTCCGAACAGGGAGTTTTATTTTGATACTGGTCTGATAGTTTGAACTGAGGACTTTGACTGTATAAAGATCATGTGCTTGAGACATGGGAGAATCTTGGCATTAGTGGGGTGGTTGAGCTTCATTTTGTGCACAGAATATCCTCAGCTCTGACTTCCTCCTCGTCCTCCCCCCTCTCTCTCTCCTTCTCTCATACAGGATGAGAGTTCGGTAAGCAGTGAGGATTTGGAGATGGCTGAGCCTGCGTGGATCTCTACTGAACGTGCTCCAGCTCCAGAGCCTAGCAGCCCCACCGCCCCTTACAAGGAGAGGATGCCTACACCCCCACAAGCCAGCATTAAAGAGGAGGAAGGTATGATTTCTCTCTCTCTCTCTCTCTCTCTCTCTCTCTCTCTCTCTCTCTCTCTCTCTCTCTCTCTCTCTCTCTGTCTATCTATCTCTCTCTATCTCTCACTTTGTATATTGTTAGTTGTATATTTCATTGAAATAACAGCCAGCATTTGCCGATGTTTGTCAGGGTTTATCAGTGAAGACTTTATGGTTGGCAAGAGTCTGACAGTGTCTTGTAAGCTGATGTTGGAGAGGTGCCTGAAGGACCATTATAGCCCTTTTCCCAACACTCTAGTCTCTCTTGCTCACTTCCATTACACTCTGGATAGATATGGTTAAATGGATGTCTGGGGTATGCAGAACCATGCTTAGACGGCTTTATTCTTTCATTTTGGCTGTGTATATGAAAATCTTCAGTGTGAGGTTCTATAATGTTTTGAATCTCAGATGTTTATAATGTTTTGAATCTCAGATGTTTATGCTTCAATCTTGATTTTAAAATCAGTGGCTTGGACGGCTGCTAGATTATGGCAAAAATCATAATTATTTGACCAATTATTTTTCCTTGATATTTCATTTTATTATTTATTATGAGTAATATAATGTATAGCATCAGGACTTTTTACAAATCCCAAATAAATCCAAATTACTACCAATGCTTTTCACTTCGCTTCTAAAACTTTTTGAGGCCTTATCAAATTTTGCTACGTTTATGCCTGTGAAACAATGAAATGGGGTCTCCAAGGTGTCCTCCTCTCCAATCCTGCACACTTTCAAATTAAAACGGAGTAGTGTGAATGTACCTTCAGTGTCAGATGATTTTTCTTTCACCGCTAAAAGAAGTGAAAAATCAAAGACATATCTGTGGATCAGGCTGCTTAAAATTTACTAATTTTGAGTGGTTGTTGTTTATAATAGACCTATAGACTAATCTAAATTCCTCTGATTCGCTTCTGTGTTCATGCACACAATTGGTTACAGTGCTCAAGCCAATAAGAAACTTACAAATTAGAATCTATAAACAGGACATAAACAATGAACATTGGCCAGGACCTAGCAAAGAGTACACAACTGTAAGATTTCAAGAGTTGTTGACATTAGTCCTTTTCTATATTGAACACACTTCCTTCTTTTGAACAGCTCTCACTCTCTCTGTTTTGTCTCTTATTCAGCTGAGTGCAGGGGGAGATGGACTGGTGCATGGCTAGTGTATGAATGGGGTATGAGAAGAGAGGATGAGGGCAGGGGGAGAGGAGGAGGAAATGTTTTTAAAATGGCTACTGAGACGGTCGAGGGTCTAATGGGTGGCATAGAGGGAGGAATCAGCCTGGGTTGCTTCTTTGTGGGCTAATCCTGTGTAATCTTGCACAGAGGGGGCTGTAGGGATTTACTCGTCCTCTCAAACACACAAACAGATGCAAGGAGAGAGAAAGTGACGAGTGGGCCACGCACATGCTCAGTGCAACTAACCCTTGGCAGACAGCTGTGGAGGCCCCTCTGAGAATTATCCTAAAGAGGAATGATAGTATTTTAGGAATGGGGGTGAGAGTTACTCCCTTGCTTGTCATTGTAAGCTTGGCTGACTTTATCATGTTTGACTTTATCATGTTTGACAGATTTAACTCAAACTAAACGCTCTTATTCAGACTGTTATATATAAATATATGTCTTTTTACCTAATACCGGATACCTTGTTATAACATCTAAATTAAATGGTTTTATTTAAGTCATGAATGTTATTAAATATGAGTGAATATTTTTTTAAAGTTAATCAGTTAGAAATAGTTTGATTTAACCCATGAAAACTGTTTAGGTGTGTTTGAGTGTTTGGGACAGGTTTATAAATTTGATACAATGTAATAAATGTTTATTATATTGTTATTACAAAACAATACATTTTAGTAAGTAATATGTATGTTCACTACACCCCCTACAGATATAGATATTCCCTCTAAAATACATTGCCTGGTGAGGTTGTATTATGGGATGTTTATGATCCATTCCATATCTGGGGTTTTGCGGCAATAATGAGGATCTTTAGTGTCCTGTACCCATTTTCAATGTACCAATGCTCTAATGGATCCCTCCCCTTGATTCATTTCTGGCAGATTGCTGTTTAGAGACACACAGGGCAAGAATGATGATTATTTTACCCACACACTACCATTGCACTATTGTTCATTATTTACACAATTCGTTTTTGACATACTAAATTGTTCATTTAGTCTAGTGTCACTGTCTGCACAGTTCCATGTCATATTGGACTTATAATTCTTATAGAATCACGCTATTATTCCTAATTGATTTTATTCCCTTTCACACAAATCACAAATAAAACGGCAGATTATCAGTTCATAAGCCTTTTCTCTCTGTTCCTCACCCATTGTTATGAAATTGCGCATGACTTGCAAGGTGATAATTTTTTACAACTACATTTACAAACATGTTAGATTGCGATCAAACTGCACAGTAGCTCAACTCATAGAGCGTTGCACTTGCATCGTGAAGGACCAGGGAATGAGTCCAAAAGAGCACACAAGTCGACACATGAAAAAAAAAGCACCAAAAAATTATGCAGTTACTTCAGCAATTGCGTTTTTCATTTCACAATTTGTTTTTTATGACACTATGAGTTAGGTGGTTAAATCTAAACCTAAGACCTGAGCATGACTGCTGTGCATTTTCCATTTCCTTTTTTGATTTGTAACTTGTAGCACCTACTTGTCTGTCTGTCTGCACTGGTCTCAAAACAGTTCGAAAAGCACCTTATTTTTATCCTAACTTAATATAAAGCCTCTAAAAGTCAAATATTTCAGCTTTTGGATGAACCCAATTTAGTCACAATGTGAAAATGCACAGTGAATATTGAAATGCATTTACTAATGTTAATGAATAGAACCGTATTTTATATTAATAACAAAATAAAATTAACAAAATTTATATAAAATTTAAATAAAATTACCCACACGTGTTAAAGTTATTAAAAATAACTAACATATTTTTTCAACTTATGAGGGAATAATTTCCCAAGATCCACGTATGTGGACAATCAAATCAAATCAAATCAAATCACTTTATTGTCACACTACTGTGTACACGAGTGCAACAGCAGGTGAAATTCTTGTGTGCAGTTCCGAGCAACATTGCAGTAATGACAGTGACGAGACATAAACCACTTTACAATAACAACATATTTACACAACACAATTTACATAACAAATGTACACATACCTACACAACAATTTACATATCAAATGTACACAATACACACAATGTAGAATACACATACACTAGATAAGGGTATATAATATATATATATATACACTAACTGAATTGGGAGCGAGAATATATTGACAGAATGAGGATTAATAAAGTGCAGTGCTGATTGTAGATCGTGAGAGATCATGTGTTCAAAAGTCTTATTGCTTGTGGGAAGAAGCTGTCATGTAGTCGGGTGGTGCGGGTCCTGATGCTGCGATACCGCCTGCCTGATGGAAGCAGTGAGAGCAGCCCATGACTCGGGTGGCTGGAGTCTTTGATAATCCTCCGAGCTTTATTCACACACCGTCTGTTATATATATCCTGGAGGGAGGGAAGCTCACCTCCGATGATGTTTCTGGCCGTTCGCACCACCCTTTGCAGGTCTTTGCGGTTGTGGGCGGTGCTATTGCCGTACCAGGCAGTGATGCAGCCAGTCAGGATGCTCTCTACAGTACTGGTGTAGAACCGTGTGAGGATGTGTTGGTTCATTCCAAACTTCCTCAGCCGTCTCAGGAAGAAGAGGCGCTGGTGAGCCTTCTTCACAACGGCCTCAGTGTGGACGGACCATGTGAGTTCCTCAGTAATGTGGACACCGAGGAACTTGAAGCTGCTGACTCTCTCCACCGGTGCTCCATTAATGGTGATGGGGCTGTGTTCTCTGTCTTTCTTCCTGAAGTCCACCACAAGCTCCTTGGTTTTACTGACGTTGAGGGAGAGGTTGTGCTCCTGACACCAGCGCGTCAGGGTGTGCACCTCCTCTCTGTAGGCTGTTTCATCATTGTCAGTGATCAGACCTACAACCGTCGTATCGTCAGCAAACTTAATGATGGCATTGGAGCTATGTGTCGCCACACAGTCATGTGTGTAAAGGGAATACAGGAGTGAGCTGAGAACACAGCCCTGCGGGGCTCCAGTGTTGAGGGTCAGTGATGAGGAGATGTTGCTGCCCATTCTAACCACCTGACGTCTGCCTGACAGGAAATCCAGGATCCAGCTGCACAGCGAGCTGTTTAAGCCCAGAGCCCGGAGTTTCACATCAAGCTTGGAGGGCATTATGGTGTTAAATGCTGAGCTGTAGTCTACAAACAGTATTCTCACATATGTGTTCCTTTTTTCCAGATGGGAGAGAGCAGTGTGTATTGTAGATGCAATGGCATCATCAGTGGAGCGGTTGTTGCGGTAGGCAAACTGCAATGGGTCCAAAGAGGTGGGCAGAACAGAGCAGATGTAATCTCTGATCAACCTCTCGAAGCATTTGCTGATGATGGGGGTGAGGGCAACAGGACGCCAGTCATTTAAGCAAGTGATTTTTGATTGCTTCGGTACAGGCACAATGGTTGATGTTTTGAAGCATGTGGGGACTACAGACAGGGAGAGGGACAGGTTGAAAATGTCCGTAAAAACACCAGCCAGTTGGTTCGCGCATGCTCTGATGACGCGGCCCGGAATGCCGTCTGGACCCGCGGCTTTGCGAATGTTCACCCGTCGAAAGGATCGGGTTACATCCGCAACAGAGACGGAGAGTGAACCATCATCTGTAGTATCGGCCGCGAGTGCTCTCTCCGCGAGGGCGGTGTTGTTGTTGTCCTCGAAACGAGCATAAAAAGTATTAAGCTCGTCTGGAAGAGAGGCAACGGTGTCCATGGCGGAGTTTTTATTCTCTATTGGACATCATGTTTATCAGTGTGGTGATGCGCAAAAATTAAAATAATTTTTTAAAGCGGCATATCAAACTAAACTAGAGACGCTACTCTTTACACCCACACAGGTTTCTATTAAAAAACGTAAAGAGGTTTCTTACCAGAGGCACTTAGGTTGGCTCTGTGCCCATAAAATCGCTTCACAGAAAACAATGTCAGGTTGTTGTATCACATGACTCGGTGCGCCAGATTTTTAACACTTAAATGACAGTCTAGAATCTTGTGAATAGTATTCAGTTGGTTTAAATTAATAAAAAATTATGCTTTGGGTAAGCAAAGCCAAAATAAATCGTCCAGGCACGTGGACACGAGGTCACATGAGGTTAAGGTTTAGGGGCTACGGAGGTAGGTTTTCTTGATTTAAAACTTAATAGAGCATAAACTTTCAAAATCGCATATGTTTGGGAGAAAATGTAACATGCCATTAGTGCCATGTGTAATGAACCACATAATGTCATTATGCAAAAATGTCACAACAGTCATAATTTTCATGAGATTAGGCTTTATCTAGACTATATCTAGCAACATCCGAATATTGGGGCTATATGTTTTTTAGTCAATGTGTTTTAGGTCATTTAAATTTTGTTCACTTTTTGATAGATGCTGTATATGGTCTACAGGGCATGTGTTATATCTTATTTTGTTCTCCGAATGGATAGATGTGAAGGAATGCTCTTTCTCTATTTCATCTTATCTTCTCCCCCTTCCCCCTCTCAGCTCTCTTTTTCAAAATACTTATTCCCATCCACTCAAACACCATTCTGGCAGAGCCCCACACCCATCTCATTCCCCCTCATCCTCTCTCTCTCTCTTCACCTCTGCCTTCCAACACTGGTTTGACAGTTGACCCCAATGTTGCTCTATTGTATATACTAGCACTACATACTAGCACAGCATTAAAGTGGAAAAGCCTACCCCCCTTCCCCCTGTAGACACAGGCTGATATACACAAACACACGCGCGCACACACACACACACACACACACACTTAACATCTAGTACACCCAAAAAATTTAATTCTGTCATCATTTACTCACCATCACATTGTTCCAAACATGTATAACTCTTTTTTTGTTTGTGAAACATACAAGGAGATGTTGGGTAGAATGTTAATCTCAGTCACCATTCACTTTCATTCCATCTTTTTAACATACAATGAAAGTGAATGCTGACTGAGGCTGTCAGTCCATAAACTTCTGCCTTACATTTCCCTTTGTGTTCCAGAGAAGAGATAAAGTCATACAGGTTTGAAACAACATAAGAGTGAGTAAATAATGGTAGAATTTTAAATTGTGTGTGAACTATCTCTTTAAGGTATCCACTGCATATAACTTATCATAGTGTATTAAGATTTTCTGTCTTTCTCTCAGTCGATTCCTTTTCAGGGAATGGCTGCACAGCTAACTGCCTCCCTGCACTGACTCCGCCTGGTGGTGCAGCCTTGGCAACAGGAGGAGTTCCTGCATCTGAGGGGGTGGTTCCATATGGAGAGGTGAACAGTAACGGTGCAACAGCACCACTGGACTTCAGCACCTCTTCATCATCACAGGAGGGACAACATCCCGTTAACCTGAGTGACAGGCTGTTACACGGGATGTCGATCAGATCCTACGCACCTGACCCCAATAGAAAATTCCCTGTCAAAACTGAGTACAATAACAAGGTACAAGACTAAATCACACTTTTCCACATCACTCTAAGTATCCTTAGATATTCGTATGTAAAAACAGTTCACCCAAAACTGAAATTTCTGTCGTCATTTACTCAAGTTCATGTTGCACCAAACCCCTATGACTTTCTTCTGTAAAACACAACAATGTTATGTATGGAAAGAAGATGCTATAAACGTGAATGATGACTGAGAGTTATTCTGCCAAACATCTAATTTTGTGGTCCACAGAAAAAAGCAAGTCATATGGGTTTGGAACACATGAGGACATTTCATTTTTGGGTGAACTGTCCCTTTAAAATAATAATCAGCATAATAGTGTTTGAAATGTAGTCAGTTAGCTTCAGACTTTTATCTGTAACTGCTATGATGTTAAACTAAACTATGGTTTACATTTATTTTGTACGTATGTGTTTACAGTCCCCTCAGTACAGCTCAGGAAGCTATGACTTGTTGAAGACAGAACTGAGCACGTGCGGGGTGGACATGACCCCAGGTAGTTCTCAGGTCATAGACGATGATGACGATGATCGTGATGACCATGATGACAGTGACAAGATAAATGACGCAGAGGGCATGGACCCTGAAAGACTTAAAGCTTTTAACGTGAGTCTGACCCCCTCAAAAAGATTTTGATGATTTTATATGACGTACATCAAGTTTTGTATTAATGACTTTTATTTGTTATGCTTAATTACTTCCATTGTTTGTGTTTGGAAGTGTATATCAAGGTTTATTTCTATGATTATTTTCCTTTCAAAACTGTCTTTCAGTTCTTCTTGTTCTCTAATATTTCTTTCCATTTTCAGATGTTTGTGCGGTTGTTTGTGGATGAGAATTTGGACCGAATGGTTCCGATCTCAAAGCAGCCCAAAGAGAAAATCCAGGCCATCATTGAGTCCTGCAGCCGCCAGTTCCCAGAGTTCCAAGAACGTGCTCGCAAACGTATCCGAACCTACCTCAAATCCTGTCGCCGCATGAAGAAGGGTGGCTTTGAGGTAGGTAAACATAAAAACTAGAGATCCACCAATATAGGATTTTGCCGATACCAATAACTAAGATGGGAAGACGAGCCGATAACCGATTAATCGGCTGATAGTTTTTTAAAATTGTTACTGAATTGAAAAACAACATTTAAAATAGGGATGCACCGATACCACTTATTCCGATACTGGAAATCTGATACTGATGTTTTTTTTGCATAATCTGTTTAGAATATCTTTACATTATTGTGTGGAACTAATTGGGTGTGCTCTTTAATATGTAAAGAATCATAAACCTCTAACTGCACATTATTTCAATATAAATGTATAGCTTATTAAGAAACACTTTATTATTAACTAGTTTACTGGATAATATAGCTGCAAAATTAACAGTAATTCCAGTCTTCAGTAGAAAAGAAACCATTTTTTCCAAAAATGTTTCAAATTACACCTGCACTTTTGTTCCTTTGGTAACTTTTAGTTTCCTTTAAAAGAAACTTTGGCCTGTCATGTGTTCTACAGATCCAATCAATGTTCAAAGTAAATGTATTTTTAGAATTAAAATTTATTTTTGTAATTTTTAAAACATAATGAGCAAAACAATGATTTGATGACAAAATAAGTTAATTGCCAAAATATCAATATCAACAAATAGTTTTGTTAATCTGTATCTGACAAACATTCTCATATCAGTGCAGCCCTAATGACTTCAATAAACATAAAACAAAACCATATGCATTATTTTAGTGTTAGTCTTCTGTTTTTTAAAACAATCCTTCTTATTAATTCTTAAAAAAATATTTTTTATTCAGTGCATCCATTTCCAGAGACCAGAAGATTCCAGATTCCAAAAGAGAAAAACTGATTTATCCTTAGAATTACAGAAAGCATGAGGTTTTAATAAAGTAGGGGTTTAAAAACCCTGAATTTTAGTACACGATAGTAGATGTGGATTTAGTCAGAAAGAGATGCTCTCTGCTTTAAATTGATAACACTCCTCTTTTTCTTTCTATCCATCCCTGATTGTGTCAGACACGGCCCACACCCCCCCACCTTACCTCTGCCCTGGCTGAGAACATTCTTGCAGCTGCATGTGAGAGTGAAACACACAATGCTGCAAAGAGGATGCGCCTTGATGTCTACCAGACCCATGTGAGTGCATGTGTGTTTAGAGAAATTCCCATATTTGTTTCACGCTTTCACAAGGAAGAGAGAAATGGTGTTTGAACCCAAATGCAGTTTAATGAGGAACATAAAAGATAAGCAAATAACAATGACGAAAGAAATGTAAATTCTAACATGGAAAGAACAAGTGAATGGATACATAGAACTAAGACTATTCAAAGAAGGAGAGAACATGAGGGCTTAAATACATACATAGGGAAGACAAAACATAGAACACTACAAAGATGGGAAACAGATGAGTGTTATGAGGGCATTGCATCATGGAAAGTGTAGTCTTGGGGAAAAACTTCAACATAAGTCTCAATAGGTGTCAAACTAAAAGTCCAGAGAAGGTGAAGGGAAAATGGAGCTGTGACAATTTGGTTCTGTAATATAAGATTTATTTAATTTAATACGTTTTATAACATCATAATGTTGATTGCTCAGTGAGATATTTATCATTCTCATGCCTTAAAGGGTTAGTTAACCCAAAAATCTGACACTCATGTTGTTCCAATCCTGTATGACTTTCTTTTGTGGAGCAAAATGTAGTTAGGCAGAATGTTAGTCTCAGTCACCAGTCACTTTCATTGCATATTTTTCAATGAAAGTGAATAGAGACTTTTGTGTTTCATGGAAGAAAGAAAGTGATTGGGTTTGGAATAACAAGAGGCTGACGACAAAATTGAAATTTTTGGGTGAACCATATCCTCAGTGCTTTTGTATAAAAATATAACTCCCTCTTACCCTCCCATTGCTTATGCACTCCTCTTCAGGATGAGTCACTTACTGCAGACGTGCCCAACTCCAGAGATCCGGCTGCCCTGGCTAATTCAGGCTTCTCACTGGCTGCCTCAGCCTACTCCCAGGACCAACTTTACACCAATGGTGGACTTAATTACAGTTTCCGTGGTTATGGGATCCAAAACAATGGTACACCACAAACCAATGGTGAGTGAACATCAGAATTTGAATCACAAAGCCCACTTATCACATACTAAGTATGTGTTAGATTTTCTAAGTATATTTAAATTAATTTTTTATTGTTTATTCTATTCTATTCCATACTATAGATCTACTAAATATTTACTAAATATCTAATAAAGGTTTATGTGTTTTCCTCTTGTTAGGTCCCACAGATCTCAGTATGAAATCTCTGGCATCCAACACCTCCACCTCATCCTCCAGTTCAAATAGTCATGGTCAAGGTGGAGGGGGTGGGGGGGCATCAGCCCAGCTCAGTCCACCTGAGGTCACAGCTGTTCGGCAGCTGATTGCAGGCTACCGCGAGTCTGCAGCATTCCTGCTCCGCTCCGCCGATGAGCTTGAGAACCTCATACTGCAGCAGAACTGAAAACTGCCCACGGTCTTGTGCTGCCTGTCACTCTCTCTCTCACACCCACACACATGTCAATGCAGACTCATGCACACACATATATGTGTATGCAAACAATGACAGGAAAGATACATGTAGCTATATGCACTTAAACATACACACCTGAAGCCCCCTCTTTCTGTAAGGCTACCTTTCACACATGGCTCATGACAGCTTTATGTCCATAATAGTGTATTGTCAAATTTCCTTACCATTGATTCTCAGTCCAGTAGAGCTGAATGATTTTTGGCAGACTGAGATGCCTTGTTGAGCATCATTTTTTGATGAGGCTTTATTATCAGAGAAAGCAACACAAAGCAAAAGGTGTCTGAACTCATGGCAACATTAAAATTGTCTTACAATTGCTAATTGAGAGCTATCGTACAATCCTCTTTAAATTAGGGACTGATGCCCAAACAAATACATGATGTCATCTCCAGCCTAAAGTTTAGACCAGATTACCATAGATTCCTGTGAGTCATAGTCTTATTGTTTTTATTCAATTTGAATAGTTATTTTAACAGGTGAGCCAAAACTTACACACCTCAGTTATTTTAAGGTGTACTCAGTCATTTTCCTTCATTAAGTTTTACACATAAAGAAACTAATAGTACTTATGTGTTTAACTGACTCTATTCATATCAGTGAGCCACTGAGCGTCATATTGGCCAGCGCAACATAAACAAAAGATTACTGAGTGCACCTTTAAGTTCTTCTGTTACCATAGAGATAGACATGCAGCAACTTTGCTCCATATTTATCCATTTTAGATATAGAACATATTCAAGAGAAAGGGTTTTAATGATCTCTTCTATCTGTTTAATGCTAATGAGGTTTGGGCAGAAGGTGCAATGTAGATGATAATCGTTATAGTGTGTCAGTGTCTGAACATTTATCATTTTCAATCATAAACTCATTAACAAATGTTTGTACACACTTCACACACACAGAGATAGATAGATAGATAGATAGATAGATAGATAGATAGATAGATAGATAGATAGATAGATAGATAGATAGATAGATAGCTTACACATGCACACAGAAAAGTCTACTTAAAGAAACAAAGAATGGTGATAAGGAAAGAGATGCTGAAATTCTATTGGTTGGGATTGTTGAGCCATTGGATATTATGCAAATGATGCTGTGCTGAGTGGAACGCTTCAAACCCTTTCCTACATGCTCTATTTCCTTGGCAACCCTCTACGCTCAGCACACCAATGCACTGTAGGAAAGCACATGCACAGGAACACATGGGTGATATCAACCTCCCAGACAGGAGGACTGGTCTTTACATGGACTTGTTCCAAAAGTTTTTTGGGGGAAAAACTAAACGAACAAAAGAAGGACAGCATTTTCCATGCTGCATTGCAAATACGTTCTGTTAAGTTGTCAATGCTGCTCTTATTTTCTAACCTCATGACTTAGACACTTTTATCTTATTCACAGAGACCAATCAAAACAGAGGTATTTATTAACATCTTTTTGGCACACATATTGTACATGCATAGTGAGTTTGAGAGAAATTACCTAATGATTGACAGGAGGGAAATAAGGGTATTCCATCATTTCCTTTCTGTCAAAAACACCATATAGCTGAATTAGATTGGTGAGTTTTTGGCAGTGGTTGGGTGGATTGAGATGTGAGAAATTTGTGTGTTCTGCTACCTCTCATAGGAATTGTACTTGAGTGGTACATAGAACATACAATAATGGTAACAATGCCCTCTTTTTACCAGCCTCACTCTTCCTTCTCCCTGCATTTTCTCATGAACACAAATGCCATCATTAGAAGAAAAAAGCTGTATTCAAAAAGCAAAAGACAATCCTGAACAATTGTGACTTGATTCCTCGTAAAACTGCATAGCATTGTATGAGATCTCACACTAACTCTCTAGCCTTTTGTAGAGTGGTGACAATACAGGGCCTTTAAGTTTCAAATCTTGTAGCCATAGCTTGAACTGTGTCCTTGGAATAGAGAATTGTCCTCCTTTTAATTATCTGGATTTCTAATATATTTTCATTGTTAGTGTTGCATTTCATTTGTGCTTTGCCATATGTTGTTTTTCATTCTTTTTTTAAAAAATTATTTATAAGTTAAATCTCTTTGTGTTGTACCTTAAATATTTTTTCAAAGCTCCCTTGTACAGCACTGACAGTCTGATGAGAATCAGTGTTGTGAGTCTCAACATTCCAAATAGAAAACATGCATCTCAGATTGGTCTCTGAGTAGCTGAATTTGATATCCAAATCTTATTTTTTTCTAAGATTTAAGTTGTCTCATGTAACTTAGTTTTAAAACATGGCTTGAAGCCTGTTATTACCTGTCATTTCTCATTAAAATAGATTCCTTGATGAACAGGTGAAATTATATGTGCAGGATCATTAGTAATTTACATTAAGATGTTACACTTTATAAATTATTAAATTGGTTGAAAAAAATAGTAGCACTTTAAAATCTGCAAAGGAAAATTGTACACAGAAGGGGTCAAATAGTTATAGGATGGAGCCTTTAAACCACCTAAATGATCCTAAATTATGAAATGCAGCTAATTGTTGTCAAGCCATAATCTGTCTCTGCATATGTATTATTACTGTAAGTGGATATTTACTATTCAAGAATATAATTCTATTAGCCATTTATGTTCTTCTTCATGCATGTCGCACAAGCAAAAAATGTGAGCCCCTCCAGCTTTGTTCAAATTGATTTCTTATTATTTGTCATCAAGCGTAATGTTTCAGGGTTTATTGTATTGTTATGGTCATTGCAAGAATACAAGCATTTTAAATGGCCTTATATGGCATAACAATGTTGGTGTGTTCAGAGTACAAATGTTGTATCAGACCCTGGATCACATTTTCCTCACTTTGTACCTTTTTGTTCCTAAATAGCATAAGAAGTGTAAAATGGTTTTTACTTTTCATTAAAGGGAATAGGCCCATTGTGCTCTCTGAACATCTGAGGTTGATGAACACAGGACACATTAAAAGAAAAAGGAAAATTTGAAGGCAAGAGAAAATGATAGAAATGCTACAATGTTTTATTTTTTTAATTGGTGCAGCTAAAATCTGCAATCAGAAGTGGTAACAAACATTACCTGTGATATATTTTAATTTTGTGGTGCTCTGTAATATTATCATTATGGATTATGGTATTTTATTTCTTTTTACTCCTGTACTTACAAGAAACTGTAGTCCGAAGCTCAGTTTCTCTTTGTATACCAATGTGAAGCTTTGTATTTCTTTCTGATTTTTTGACTCAGTGAAAGTGTGTGATGTTTACATGTACAGAATTTCAGATTTTTTTTTTTTGTTGTTGCTTTTATTTTTCTTGTTGTTGTGTCCTGTCCTGACCCCACACTGCAAATTTTACTTTAACTAGAATAAAATCTAATTTGTGGGGAACACTGCAGGAAGATGGTGAACATAAACCACATTAAAGGCCTTTGCACACTTTTGTATTGTATTTCAGCCAGACACTCACAATGGACTACATAAATGATCAATGAATTCAGTCAAGCACATATTGTTGCTTTAATCCATGCATCCATGCAACAGTTATTTAAAAAACATTCCTTACCTTGTCGATCTTTATTATTTTTTCACATCTAATTCAAAACATCTGTGTAAGGGTCTTTAGACATGTGGTTGCCACTATTTATGGTAGATGCTGTGGAACAGAGAGAGGAGGGACTTCTCATCAGCCCAAAGTGTACTACAATTGTGGGATTAAAATGCCCCCTTTACAATTGATACTAGTTATTTATGGTTTCTCTGTTGTGGTAGAGACAAGGCAAAACTCTTGATGTTATGCCATTTTTTTATTGGGAATATAGAGTAGGGCATAATAGTTGGGGTGGGGCAAATATCCACCTAACTCATAAACATACTGACATGTGCGCTTTGACTTCAGTCAAAAGCCTTTCAGTGAGTCGGAAAGCCATTCCTCTTACATTGTTTGTATGTACGGGGAACATGCAAACCTCAGGAAACCTTTGGATCTGTGTTACCTTTTTAACCAGGTCTGTATGTCTCGACTGATGAGTCCTCCCTCTCTCCAATATTAATCCAATTATAATGGATTTGCTATGTATTTGTTTTGTTTGTTTGTTTGTTTTTTATATATTTATTGTGATTTAAAAGTGAATCTTCTCCAGTACACGTGGCAGATTATTTGAAATATTTAGACAAGTATTGATAAATATAAGTAAACTGTGTGTATATATATATATATATATATATATATATATATATATGTGTGTGTGTGTGTGTGTGTGTGTGTGTGTGTGTGTGTTACGTGACTAAGATATGGAGAATATTGCAGGTAAAATTTATTTCTGTTTAATGTAAAAAAAAAAAGAAAATAATTAAATGAAAATAAAATGTAAAAATAAAAAAGCACAGGTGGGAGATTTTCCTGCCTTTTACATATCACTCTGCCGAGAGACTCGTTCTAAAATATTTTAAAATGTTCCTTGTGGTGTCATGGCTGTGGTAAGAGAAAGCACCTCCAACCTGAGTTGCTCTTTCCTCCATAGCTGTCTGAATAAAAATCTGTGAGCTGAAGTCAAATTGCTGTCTGGGATTCCTTCAGTGACTATTATCACTATGTTTTGTTATCCTTGAGCTGCTGAGAAATTAAGTCTTTTTATATGGCTTTGAATTTCACAAACTTTGTCAGGAATTCATTACAAACATTTGACACTGCATAAAAAGTAGGTGTATTGTGTGGTTGCATTTAAAAAGATTTTGAATAATGAACCTTTGTTATTGCACTAAAATGCAAGTAATATATCTAAAAACGTATTCAATAAACTCATTTTTTGTAATGTAGAGAGAAATTTAATGCCACAGAGAAAAATTTAGGGTAGAACAAGTAGACAAGTATATATCCACAGTAAAACTAGTCCTATATCGACATAACCTGAAAGACTGCTCAGCAAGGAAGATGACACTGCTCCAAAACCACCATAAAAAAAGCCAGACTACAGTTTGCAAGTGCACATGGGGACAAAGATCTTACTTTTTGGAGAAATTTCCTCTGGTCTGATGAAACAAAAATGTAACTGTTTGGCCATAATGACTATCGTTATGTTTGGAGGAAAAAGGGTGAGGCTTGCAAGCTGAAAACATCATACCAAAAGTGAAGCATAGGGGTGGCAACATCATGTTGTGGGGGTGCTTTGCTGCAGGAGGGACTGGTGCACTTCACAAAATAAATGGCATCATGTGGAAGGAAATTTATGTGGATTTATTGAAGCAACATCGCAAGACATCAGCCATGAAGTTAAAGCTCGGTCGCAAATGGGTCTTCCAAATGGACGAAGACCCCAAGCATACCACAAAAATTGTGGTAAAATGGCTTAAGAACAACAAAGTCAAGATATTGGAGTGGCCATCACAAAGCCCTGACCTCAATCCGATAGACAATTTGTGGGCAGAACATGAAAAAGCATGTGCAAACAAGGAGGCCTACAAACCCGACTCAGTTACACCAGTTCTGTCGGAATGGGCCAAAATTCCAGCAGCTTAAAAAAATATAGATGGGTTCAAAAGTTTTTTTTCCAACACATTTGCTTCACTATGATCAAGGACTGAGTCCATCAAAAGATAAAAGTCTCCTCCCAATATTATATCATGAGGGGTGCCAGTGGCTTGCAACATCCCTTCAAGATAAATATTAGCCAAAATATGACTTTGTCCCTGAATTTTAGCTAAAACAATAATAAGTCATTTATCTTTACTCTGTTTGAGATATTTGAATTGTAGTTGTTTACTTATCAGCGTAATGACTCCCCTGCTTGAGCCAGCATTATAAGAAAATTCCCACCCCATATCTTCTCAAAATGTTCAGCTTCCTGCGGAGAAAGGTGCGTTTCTTGAAGAAACACTATATCATATTTCTTACATTTAAGGAGATAAATAACCTTCCTTCTTTTTATGGGGTGCTCCAACGCATTCACATTGCATATGAGAGAGACAATCCACTCATATTAACATTTGACATTTTGACATTAAAAACAAGATTATAGAGACCACATTCCAACATTAGTGCAACTATCAAAACCCGAACATCCCCCAGAACAAAACAAACAGGAAAAAAAACTTGCGCATTAACCCCGCGCACGACAGCGCCAACTGTGTCCATCCCTCCAAACTCAAAACAGTCCTTTTACACCTAAGAGAACCCCCGTGAGAGCCTTGCTGTCGGTTTGCTCAAGTCCGGTGTTTCTAAAGAAATTTTATGAGACAGAATTACACAGCAAAAGATAATCTATAAACAAACTCCAGCCAATAGGCAGAATAAACACAAAGATTGTGTAGATTCATCCATAAATCTGTCCTGAAGTTCCAGCTGCTAGGTGGAACCAGCACAAAAAAAGCATGCAGATTTCTCAAACAGTCAAGCAAATGTTCAGTGAGCCGGTCCACTCGGCTGCAACATGAGTGCAAGCAAATGACTTATACCAATGAATTTGCAAGAAATACTCCACAAAACAAACTCCAGCCAATAGACGGAATAAGCATTTAGATTCGTCCATAAAACTGTCCTGATGGTCTGTTATTCTACTAAATAAACTCCAGCATACTTAGCACAAAGAGCGTGTAGATTCATCCATAAAACTGTCCTGAAGGTATGTTACTCTACAAAAGAGTACAAAGTTTCTTTAAACAGTCAAGCAAATGTTCAGTGAGCCAGTCCACTCGGCTGCAACGTGAGTACAACAAGATGACTTACTCACTCCATTGACTTCATGAAGGACATCGCTTGCTGTGGGAAAGTGAATGTTTTACGGCCATCCTTAGCATCTATTCTCAATTTGGCCCGGGATATCAGTGCAAAAGTGATCTTCCGTTGATGTAAAGGTTTCTTGCATTCCTTGAATCTATCACATTTCTCTCTTGTCGAATTTGCAAAGTCTGGGAACAAGAAAATGCTGTTTTCTGGGAACAAGAAAGCCTTAATTTACTCCTCACGTAACACAAGATCTTTATCAGATGATCTCAGAAATTTGGCCAGAATTGATCGGGGCCTGTCTCCCTCCATGGGTTACCCAGCAGGAACCCTGTTAGCCTGCTCGGTTTCCAGCTTATGGCCTGCTATGTCGAGATGATTCAGAAGGAGCCCATCCAGTAATTTCACCATATCATGTCCCTCTTCACCCTCAGGAATTCAGATGAAACAGATGTTATTCCGCTGGCAATGGTTCTCCATGTCCTCCAGCTTCTCCCAGACATTCTCCAAATCCACCTTGGTCACTAGCGTATCAGCAGAATATTCCCTCTCCGATGACTCCAGTTAATCGATCATTTCACGACATCCCCCACTGTTGTAACCACATCAGTGAACTTCGCCTCCATGGCAGTGATCAATCGACTTATCACAGCAAGATCCTGCAAGTCAACAAAGACCTTTGTCAGCACTGCCAACATGTTCAGCAACTCTCGCCGCATTTGACGCACCTCCCCAACAAAATCGACTCCCAGGCTTGCGGCCTGCTCGGTGCATCAGTTTTCAATTAAATTTTTTTTAAAAAAATCATACTGATACTCTTTGTGATGAAAAAAAAAAAGCAAATTTTCCTTAAGGTGTGCCTAGTCAGGTCTTCAAGGGCCTAGTCTAGTGTATTTGTATAAAATCCAAACATATTTGCTGTGTTAAGCAATTTTCCCTGAATAGTTTTACCCTTGGCAATAAAGGTAAAACCATGGTGCAGATTTTAATATGATGTAATAATCGTACATTGCAAAATTTATTATAATAATAATAATAAAAACATTATTTACTAGTATGTTTGGGTCAACAAAACTGGTAAACTTTAAAAATAAAGTGAAGATTGCATTGTCCCTAATGTACACAAACAAGCTCTTAAATAATCTTTAAAATACACTGAAATTCTTAGTTTATTTTCAGGTAACCTTGGTTTGTTGTCCTCTGCATAACTAGAGACTGAATTATAATATGTGAATATGCTTATGAAATTATAATCTCTGAATGGTTTATCCATATATTAAACTTTTATGTGTGATAATGTTTTAAAAAAGTTTTAAAAAAAAAATGCATAATAAGGATAACTCTGCAGCTTCAACCCCTGTTGGTTTTGTCTCAAATTCCACTGTGCTGTCTACTTAGCATTCTTGAGTATCACGGACGCGCTCAAAAATGTTGTCTATGTCAACAGTCTCTCTGCTCCTCCCAGCCATCTATCTCACTTGAGGTATGACACTTGCCGGTGGAAGATTCTTTTGATTCTCGTTTCTTGTTTGTAATATATTTACATTCCAGTGAAATGTCCAAGGACGGGTGCTGTTCGTGCCCCGGTTTTTGGGCGCTTTACGAGAGACTTTTTAAACCGTCTACGAATGAAACGGGAAAAGACGGGAATACTGACAAAACTCAGACAAAAAGCGCCCTTAAACCGCCCAATTTATCGCCACATGTGCCCGACGGTGACAGCGGAGATATCTACACGGCGCTGTGGCCCTTCAAGGCTCGCGCAGATGATGAACTGTCCTTCCAGGAGGGAGAACTGTTCCGAATCCACGAGCGCGCCGGTGACTGGTCGAAAGCCATTAAACTCGACACAAACGGCAAGGTGATAGCTGAGGGCTTCGTTCCTCACAATTACCTGGCGAGAAGGGAGACGGCCCAAAAACATCCGTGAGTAGGCTACGGTATTTTCTATACACCTCTGTTCAAGACAAAACGTTTCGCGTGTGTCCAGTACTAAAGTTGTTGAGTAGCACGCTCGCGGTGATAGGGTGTTAAGATAATATTACATCAAAATATATCAAAGTTAAAACTAACAGTGACCGTGATAGTTAATATTGCATGTTAATATAGGGATGACCGGCATAGTTGTCACACAGGGTATTCGTCACAACAAGGGCTTTTTGTTTCCCCAGTAACGAAAAGGTAAGATTCAAAAGTCCAAACGCGTGTTTTTTTCCTAGTCTAGTGTGACAATATGCCCCTCTGTCTGGGCGAAGTTGTCACAAAAGGCCAATGTGTGTTCATTTGAAGTTTTTTTGTTGCCATGTTTCCAAGGTATTTGGTTACGCAGAAATTGACTTTTAAAAATATTATTTGAATGTTTTCTCTCTATAAAAATTACAATGTGTATGTGCTTTGAGATCAAAATAAATAAAAATAAGAGTGTGCAGCTCCTGAAATGTCGTGTTCTTGTTTAGTTGGTATTTTGGAATTCTGAACCGCTTTGAGACCCAGAATTTGCTCTTGGCACCTGGAAACGGAATAGGCGCTTTCCTGATGCGTCGCAGCGAAAAAGACAACGTAGGATGCGTGCTATCCGGTAAATCAGCGTGACATCAGGTTCCACCATAACTGATATTTTATAGTCTTAATTAATTATGTTTTGCCTACCTACAGGGCATACAACATCAAAAGTATTCAATTAAATACATTACAAGTATTTTCATGATAGTAGACAAATCTCTGAAGAACTGTTTTTGTTACAGTAGATATGTGCTTTTCATATACAGACTAAAAAATGTACTTTCTGAAAGTACAAGTGTCTCCTCTCTCCCTTCTGTTCTGCAAAAACAACACCTTGCATCCTTTTTCTCTGTGTCTCATTCTGTCAGTGGTAATCAGTGATACTGAAGTGAAACACATTAAAGTCCATGAGGATAATAATGGGAGGTTCTATTTGGATCAGAGTCACATGTTTCCGAGCCTGGAAAAGCTGGTGGAGCACTACAGGAGGTATTCCTTGGACTCTGCCCCCCACCTCACCCACCCCTGTAAACGGGTGAGTGAAAGAGAAAGAGAGAGATACTGTATAAGGCAAGCTGAGGATAAATAATGAACTCCCAAACTACTTTGCAGAAAACAATAATAGGTTGTGAATAGCAGGTGTGTAAGGTTTCTATTCTCACTTAAATATGTGCCATTCAAGAGGAACTAATATAGTGAAACACTTACCACAAGAAAACATCTGTGACAAGTGGAAGAAGAATGTTTGGTGGAAAGAGTAATTCGGCATCCTTTTTAAACAATTAGCCATGTTCATATTGCTGTTCATTAGACATTTCAAGACACCAAACCATACAAACTAATTCAAATCACATGCCTTTATAATCCTAAACCTTGCATATTGGATTGAAGTCCTTATAAAAAGCTCATTTTAGATCAAAGATCTCATGATTATTAAATGGCAATTTCTTTTCAGCCCTAAAATTTTAACTAATAAAATTAACTATAGATTTAACATTTTATCAACTTCTTTCATTATATATTATTTATTTCTTATATTATGCCACATACAGTATATTCTGACTATATACAGTTTTCCCCTATATACTGTGCCAGTTGTATCACCACAAACCAAATGTACAATATGTACTGTACATATTACATTTGTTTTCTGTTTCACTGTGTGCTTCCCCTTCAAGAGTTTCTCTTTGTTTTGTCTAATGCCAACAGCCAGAACCAAAACCACAGGATCTTTCCCACCAAACGGTAGATGACTGGGAGTTACCAAAAGAAGAGTTCACTCTGGAAGAGGAGCTCGGCAAAGGATACTTTGCTGATGTTTACCGTGGAAAGTGGAAAGGCATGGTCAATGTGGCCATTAAGATCCTCAAAAATAATGGTAGGGTTGGTGCATGTGCTTTGGTAATATTACCTTCTAAGGCTAAACTTTTAGCCGGAATCCACTACGTCAGCTTTACCTACTTTTTCTGTTCCTGTAACTGCTTGTGAATGTGAGAAATGTTGGGTTTCTTGTTCTGTGAGTGTGTGAGAGCTGGAAGAATGAGAGCACAGAACACACTGAGAAGTTTTGTAAAGTTGGTCTCAAAACTCCTTGCATGTTTCTGTCTATCAGCCAGTGCAGATAATTCCCTGAAGGAGCAATTTACATATATATACATAATATATTACTCATTCACTCCTTGTTGGATTGATTAGTTGTGGAAGGACTCGCCCTGCTAGTCAGCTGATGTTTATCATCTGTACTGCTTTATTATCTCTCACCCTTCTCCTTTAGAGTCTATAAACCACAGGGAGTTTCAGATGGAGACTCAAATACTGAAAAAGCTCAGACACAGGCATCTCATCACACTGTTTGCCATTTGCACAAGATCCACCCCCTTCTACATCATCACTGAGCTTATGGAAAAAGGCAACCTGCTTGATTTTCTGCGAGGTCAGAAAACTCTATCCTTTCACTCTCAGCTGTCAATATACTTTCCACCTTGGCCCTGTAAAATTCCTGGACACTTGATCAATGACTGAAAAACATATTGCTGGCCATCATATAAGAAATAAAACATATTATTTAGGATTGTTTACTCCTTGTTTGATATGGAAATTACGGCATATATAGCATATAATACAATCAAACAACATTAAAACAAACAAAAAATGTTTTTGCCTATTTTTATACACATTTAATACAAATTTCAATTTCACAACAAAATTCCATCAAAATTAATTGTCATTTTTTTAACAAAATTAAATAAAACTAAATGTTTTATTTATTCATTGTTAAAGATTAATCAATTAAATTTGATGGAATTTTAATAAATTGAAATGTTTTAAAATGTATAAATATGTACAATATGTATAAAGTATAAAGTTGTGAATAACGTAAAAAAAACAATTCAAATAAATGTACATAAACATACCCTCAAGATTTACACTATGCATTTCAAGATTTATGCATTTCAATTTCATAACAAATGTCCATCAAATTGAATTGAGTAATATTTAGAAAAATTAAGTTAAAAAAAATCTTCGATATTTTAAATGTTACTAGTTTAATTTTGATAAGGATTACAAAATCCGGAAACACTTTACAATAATGTTCCATTCATTAACATTAGAACTTAATGTTTCTTATTCTTATGATTCATATGAGATTGTGTTTGATTCTCCTTCTTGCATAATGTGCTAAACATATGTGTAAACACGTCAGGAAAATTTTGTAATTGGAATGGAATTACATTATTCCAGGACAGATGGCCAAAAACCTGGCGATCCTAGAAAATCCTGGATGGGTGGCAACCCTAGCAGTCAACCTAGTTAATACATTTAACAGATCCACTTTAATGTTTAATGTATCTTTCATTAATGTTAATTATATAATGGCCTGAAACAGTATTTGGACACTAAAAGGATTCGGCCACCCCAAAATAAAAATTTGGTCATCATTTACTCATCCTAGTGTCATTTTAAACCTATATGACTTTTTTACTTCACACAAAAGGAGGCGTTTGGCAGTCCACGGAAGACAAAAAGCATATGTGTTTGGAATGACATGAGCGTGAGTAAATGATGACAGGATTTTCATTTTTGGGTGAACTATCCCTTTAAGCCTTACTTAGAAAATGTTTGCATGTTGTTGCATAAGATTACAATTTATCAAACCAACTGGTATGTATTTTAAAGAACAAACGCAGAAACATTTCAAAAGCAAAACATTTCAAATTCATGAGACACTTGGACACTTAATGTGATGAACTACACATGTGGTTCTGTGAATTTGAGACTTAACTGACTTCATACATTCACTAAAAATTACCTTGGGGCCAGTTAGATTAAAGAACATGCAGTGTACACACTCATAGCCTTGTACACATTTCTTTGTGTCATTTAGCAAAACACTTTTTTTTATTGTAACACATTTCATACAAAATGCAGTTTTAAAGTAAATTCCTTCTATTTTTCCTTCCTACAGGTGAGGAGGGGCGGAATCTGGAGCAGCTGGTAATGACAGATATGGCAAGTCAGGTGGCTGATGGGATGGTGTATCTTGAGGACCAGAAAAGCATTCACAGAGACCTGGCAGCCCGGAATGTTCTAGTGGGAGAGAACTACATCTGTAAAGTGGCTGACTTTGGACTAGCTCGAATCGTCAAGGTAAGGATTGACTTCTAGTTGATAAAAGATGGGGGGGGTTGTACCAGTACCAGTGTTGTTCTTTTGCATAATCAGTTTAGAATAGCTTTACATTATTGTGTGGAACTAATTGGGTGTGCTCTAATATGTAAAGAATCATAAACCTCTAACTACACATTATTTCAATATAAATGTATAGCTTATTAAGAAACACTTTATTATTAACTAGTTTACTGGATAATGTAGCAGAAATTGAACAGTAATTTCAGTATACGTCATCAATAGAAAAGAAGCTGAAAATGTTTCAACTTGCATCTGGACTTGATAGGATTCAGATCTCTTTTGTTCAATTTAGTTGTAAGATATCAGCTCACTTTCCATTCACACAGTTTTTTTTTTTAAATCAGCATTATGTGATGAATTTTGTAAACAAATTATAATAATATATTATAATAGTAATCGTGCTCCTTTAACTTTTAAACCCTCACGCTTTTATTTTGACATTCTGAACTCAACAGGATGTCCTGTAAGTGTCTGTTTGTAGGCAAGATCACATTAGTTTAATTCGCTTCTTATTCAAATTCTGGTAAAAAAAGAAAGAAAAAAAAAGGCATCTCTGGTGCCATTATAAATGCATATTATAAGCGAACTGAACCATTGAGCATCTACATCTGAGATGTTGTTCGTGAGTAGCGCTCAAATATTGTGCACCCCGCCCTGGAGCTGCACGTGCATTTGATATATTAAGTTATTAAACAGCCTTTTGTGATTCACAGAGCACGTCAAGTGGCTTCGAATAAAATGCATGAGTCTTATGAACCGCTATAATGGTGTTTTAATGGTTCTTTTATGTCACTTTTTGAGCTTGACAGTAACGAACATGACTAACACACAGTATCGGATTTGGATCGGACTCGTTGGACCGATTCCCGCTCCATATAAAAGCCTCAGTATTGGAGCCGATACCGATTCAGGTATCGGAACGCTGCATACCTGATATACAGCCAAACCCATATTACTTTCTTAAGTAGAATACAAAAGGAGATATTTAAGAAAGATGCCTCACTTTAAAGCTTTAAAAAGTACCAAAAAGTATTATAAAAGTAGTCCATGCAACAAGTGCATCATATTCCAAATCTTCTGAAGGTAGATGATTGGTTTTGGTGAGAAGCAACCCTAAATTTAAGGTGTAAGTCTTGACGTCTGTTGCACATTCATAAGCACTATGAGAGAACCTCGTTCCCAGTGGCTCACATGAGAACTTACATTGTTTTTAGCAGAACCACAAGTTTTTGCGTAAAATAGAAATCCACTAAGAAATAACATTTCTCATAGTGCTTGTGTTCTACAGAACAAAGAAGGTCATATGGGTTTAAAACGACATGAGACGACATAAGGAATTTTAATTTTGGGGTAAATTTTCTTGAATACTTGAATGCCTGATTGCTGTCATAATTGCTGTGACACCCCTCTTTTAAAATGTATGGGATAATTTGTTGGATGGCTTTTTTCACAGGAGCCAATTTACTCATCTGTAGATAAAAAGATCCCGTATAAATGGTCTGCTCCTGAATCTATCAGCCATGGAAGGTTCTCCAACAAATCTGATGTTTGGTCATTTGGAGTCCTTCTGTATGAAATTTTTACATATGGTGGAGTCCCATATCCAAGTATGTATACCACTCTACTGTATATATTTGTTTATGCAGATCTGAGCTTGGTTAGTGTACATCACTTTTCTATATGTATTTTTGCAGCTTACACAAATCATGAAGTGTTCCATCTGATCTCGTCGGGGTACAGAATGCCTGCACCCCATAAGTGCCCATCGCACATTTATGACATAATGCTGATGTGTTGGAATGGCTCGGCAGATGAAAGGCCAGATTTCAGCCAGATTAAAAAACTGCTGGAGAGTGGCTGTTCTCGATACATGGAATTGACCATGGAGAGCTGCAATGACACATCAGATCCAGCAGATGGCAGCAATGTTAAGAGTTAACAACACCAGCAATGCACAGAGACTAGTTATTTTTGCTTAACTCTATTTTCAAATTTTGTAAACACCTGTTTACCCATTTCTTTGATATTTCGTTGCATACTTATTTTCTAATTTCATGTGACATTCACATTTAATTTTATAAGCCATGTCCTCAAATCCAATCAGACAATACCAGCCAATACTGAAGATTATTTTTATACTACTGTGATGTTTCTTTCCCATACAGAGGGAAAGACAGATGTTTCTGAGTGGATCAGATTCTTGGAATAATAAATAAAACCAGTACTGAGCCTTTTGTTTTCACTTTACCAAATGATATAATATCAGCGAGATTCCAATCAACAAATCTGCACTGATTTAAAGAATCTGAAAACATTTAAAGGGGCTGTATCAAGCACTGTTTTATCATTAAAAAAAATTCACTTACAGTTTCACTTACGGGAATAGTTCACCCCAAAAGTTAAAATTATCTCATCATTTACTCACCCTCATGCCATCCCAGATGTGTATGACTTTCTTCTGCTGAACACAAACAACTATTTTTAGAAAAATATTTCAGCTCTGTAGGTCCTCCCAATGCAAGTGAATGGGTACCAAAATTTTTAAGCTCCAAAAAGCACATAAAGGCAGCGTTAAAGTAATCCATAAGATTCCAGTTGTTAATTCTACATTTCCAAAAATTATATGATAGTTGTGGGTGAGAAAAAGATCAATACTTAAGTCCTTTTTACTAGAAATTCTCCTTCCACCCCAGTAGGTGGTGACATGTACAAAGGAAGAAGAATGGGAAAGTGAAATTGGAGATTGATAGTAAAAGAGGACTTAAATATTGATCTGTTCCTCAAACACACTTATCTTCTGAAGATATGGATTTCACCACTGGAGTCGTATGGATTATATTTATGCTGCTTTTATATACTTTTGGAGCTTCAAAATGTTGATGTCACTTACACTGAATGGACCTACAGAGATGAAATATTTTTCTAAAAGACTTTGTGTTCAGCAGAAGAAACATCTAGCATGGCATGAGGTGAAGTAAATGACGAGAGAATCTTAATTTTTGGGTGAACGATTCCTTGAAGGTTCAACAATGATAGCATGTTTGTTTGTCATAATTTAGTTTTTAATGACCATTTTCTGGTGTTTAGGAATAATAGTATGTATACCACTTGCTCTTTATTACCTCACTGCAAGCATGTTGGGCTCATTTCTGAATGTGTTTTGGCCTTGTTGATGCGTAAATGTGGGCAGTCATATGTTAGGGGGAAATTAGTTCCTGGATTTCAGAATAAGACATTTTTGCAGCTTTAGATTCAAGTTTTGATTTCTGTAAGTTAGTGTTGAATAGTACAATTACATTTTTATTTTAGCAATGAAATATAATATGACCCCTTTTACGTTCTCTGCTGCTGATTAAATCCGAGATATAAGTGAGATAGAAAACATGATATGTGCGAACAGAATTTTTGAGGTCAGTTCCTGTGACCTCAAAGGACATTTCGCAATCTGTGAAAACATTCCATTGCAGTTTTAGTTGGTTTAGGACCTGCCAAGTGCTAATGAGTCTGCAGAGTTTCACTGGTCATTCAGCTGTTTGATTGAGAGATGTCAATGCTTTAGATATATAGGCACAATGCAGATACAACATACCTTGAATTCCCTGTTGACATAGAGGCATTGTTGTTACTGCTGAACAAGGGTGGAAAGAGTACTGAAAAATCATACTCAAGTAGAAGTACTGTTACTTCCCAAAAAATGTAGTGTGAGTAGAGTAAAAGTAGCTGCCCTAAAAACTACTCAAGTAAGAGTAAAATAGTAGTTCATTTAAAAGTACTTATGAGTAGTGAGTATTGAGTACCGAGTTGCAAAACCTATATCTATGATAAACACTACATGGGGCAGCTGTGGCTCAGGTGGTAGTGCGGGTCAATCGCTAATAGCAGGGTTGGCGGTTCATGGCCCGGTCCGCACGACTCCACATGCCGAAGTGTCCTTGGGCAACACACTGAACCCCAAGTTGCACCCAATGGCAGGCTAGTGGCATTGGTGTATGAGCGTGAATGTGTGAGCTTTGGTAACCTCTAAGGTTAATAAAAAGGCGCTATATAAGTGCAGACCATTTACATGCAATAAAAGACAAAATAAATGGGAGACATGATAACAGAAATTAAAAGATTAAAAAGTTATTTTCAATACACTGATCACCATTTTAAATCATAATGTATGAAACAATTAAATAAAAATCAGTTTATGTGTCAGGTCTAAATTTCCCTTAATGCTGACAGAGTTATTGTTGTGCATAAAACATGTTCGAATAATGCAAGGAATGCAAAAAAGTGCTAAATAAGCAGGACCACTTGGCACGTCATGTCCTGCACATTGGAGGAGGTAGAGCAGGCATGGGAAAATTGTTTGGTACAGGGGCTACATCACTGTTAAAAAGTAATAATTGACTTTCTTTCTTCTGCAGAACACAAATTAAGGTTTTTAGAAGAATATCTCAGCTCTTTTGGTCCATACAATGAAAGTGAATCGATGATAAAATATTGAAGCTCATAAAATCACATAAATCAGCATAAAAGTATTCTAATCCATGTGACCTCAGTGGTTTAATGCATGACTTCAGAAGAGATATGATAGATGTAGTTAGAAACAGATCAGTATTTAAGAATTGTTTTACTATTAATTCTCCTCCTTGCTCAGTCAATCTCCACTTTAAATTTCACATTGTTCTTCTTGTGTTTTTGGTGATTCACATTCTTCATGCATATCGCCACCTACTGGGCAGAGAGAAGAATTTCTACAAATATTTACTTAAATATTGATCTGTTTCTCACCCACACCTGTCATATCAATTCTGAAGTCATGGATTAAACCTCTTGAGTTGTATGTATTACTTTTATGCTGCTCTTATGTGCTTTTTGGATCAAAATGTAGGCACCCCTTCAGCTACATTGAATGGACCTACAGAGCTGAAATATTCTTCTAAAAATCTTAACTTGTGTTCTGAAGAAAGAAAGTCATAGACAGATGGCATAAGGGTGAGTAAATGAGGAGAGAATTTTCATTTTTGTGTGAATAATTTTTTAAGTAGCACATGGGGGGGCCACATTGTACTCATTTTGAGAAACAATGTTCAACATTGATTTAGTTCTTGTATCTTTTAAGCTAAGAAATAGTTGTGTACTCATTCTAATGCATGATGCTTAATTTTCTGAAGTTTGTGTTTGGTGGAATAGTGGAATGTTCTGCCTGAAGTATTGCTGGACAAATGTTGATACTTTTCTATATTTATAAATGCTAAGCATAATTATAAATTATTTTACCATCTCTACTTTCCTGGTAATTTTTTATACCAATTAACACACTCTCTACACCAGAAGTCAGTATTATTAAAAAATTAACAATATTATTAAAAAAAAATATTATTCTAAATGTCACTGTTTTATTCTATTACATTAATACTTTTAAAGCTACTGAAGTTATTCAGCCAAAAGTAGTGAGTGATTTTCTCGTTTCCTTGTTATTGTTGTTTTATTAATAGCCTTTATATATAGATCACGGCGTGGTGGCGGCGTAGTGGTCTAAAGCACATAACTGTTAATCAGAAGGTTGCTGGTTCGATCCCCACAGCCACCACCATTGTGTCTTTGAGCAAGACACTTAACTCCAGGTTGCTCCAGGGGGATTGTCCCTGTAATAAGTGCACTGTAAGTCACTTTGGATAAAAGTGTCTGCCAAAATGCATAAATGTAAATGTTATATGACATAGCCTACTAGACACTGCTCAATTCAGTTACACAAACACTTCAAGTCTGACATTTTGATGCAAATAAGCTTTTGGTCCACCTGTGTAAATTCACTTTAGACATAAACAACTGCTTTTACATTAAATCCTCACCAAGACGGGCATTGGCAGAATTATAAAGTGTATTTGATCATTTATATTTAAAAAGTACCCAAAAGTATTGTAAAAGTAGTCCATGCAACATGTGCATCATATTCCAAATCTTCTGAAGGTAGATGATATGTTTTGGTGAGAAACAACCCTAAATTTAAGGTGTAAGTCTTGACGTCTGTTGCACCTCATTCCCAGTGGCACACATGAGAACTTGCATTGCTTTTAGCAGAAACACAAGTTTTTAGCACCAGAGCATTAGCGCACAAATATTAGCCACCTGTCAATCAAACAGCGCGCAGCTACAGACGTCAGGAAATAAAAAGTCAATCTTTAATATTTTATCTAGATCAACAAATCAGTGGTGCTCATACTATCACTATTGATGTAATGAACACCCCTGTTTTAGATGTAGAACATAGGCTAAATATAGAAAATTACTCAAAAGTTTGACCGAGGACATCTCTCTTCATCATTTTATCGCCCAGCCCTATTGATAACATTGAATTAATTTCTCAAAGCAGCCCAATAATTTCAGTGACAGATAGTTAAATTACAGGCTATGTTAGACACAGAATCTAGTAAACAGAAATAGGAAATTTACCTCGATATGTTTCTTCAAATTAGAGGCAGGATTAATGCAGATATCGGGCTTGAGTGAGTTAAACTCACATGACACAGTCAAGCAATTGGCCTTTTTCACTGCGAAAAGTCCTTTTAGGTGTAGCCGTGATGTTCAGGTGTTGAACTGTGCTTGAGGCATTCTCCACAGTTGGCGCCAATCTGCAGCTGCCAATTAAGTTTTTTACGTGTGATTCGATTTGACGGGAGTCACGAGACTCTCCCTAGCCAATCATGTTGATAAATAAAAATACAATCAGGACAGGGAAGTAGCAAACACAGACAGTGGGAAAACTGAGCAGTAAAAATACAGATACAGCACTTAAAATGTACTTAAGTAAAAGTCTAAAAAATGTAAACAACTTAAAAAGTACAATTCTTGGGGAAATGTAGATCATTACAGAAACGTGAGTATTTGTAATTCGTTACTTTACACCCATGCTGCTGAAACATTCAAACTCAACACAGTAACATGAGCGTTGCCACAACGTGTTCATGTTTTGGCTGTGTGGTGATCAGAAATAGAAACGGGAACACTCTGGGACTTGTCTGGCAGACCTAACTGGAAAAAAATAAAGGTTATTCGGGATTGGTACTTAGTCCTTTGCACAATGATTGGCTAGAATTACTTTCTTGCCAGAGTATGGGCACCTCTTGTACTCTGCAATCAGACACCCAATGATTCAGACTCCAGAGGGTGGGCCACAAACCAAAGAGTTATATACTTTCATAGCCTCTTTCTTTCTTTTTTCTTTTTAAATCACCAGCTTTTATTTGGGAATTTCCAACTAGTTTCCATCTTTATATTCATCACAGTTTTGAGTCTTTTAAATATATCCAAAATCTGAGAGACACAGCAACACAGCAACAGAAGTGATTCAATCATGGATTTAACCAATGTTGTATAAAGTATCCATTTGTCATACTTGAGTAAAAGTATAGTTATCTTCATGGAAATTGGCTCAAGTAAAAGTTAAAGTAGCGCATGAGAAAACGGCTTAAGTAAAAGTATTAAAGTAACTGATATCACATTTACTTAATTTAATTGCATAAATTACGGAACAGTTCATTAAACCCATGGCAACTTATATGATTGTTGGTGCTCATCATTCTCATGCCATCCCAGATGTGTATTCATCTGCAGAGCACATACAAAGATTTTTAGAAGAATATTTCAACTCAATAGGTCAATTCTATGCAATTGAATGGTAGTCAGACATTTCAAGCTACAAAAAGCACATTATGGGAGCATAAAGTTATCCATACTACTACAGTGGTTAAATCCATATCTTCTGAAGCGAATCATTTGGTTTTGGTTATACCAATCAAAACTGTATTTCATTTTCACTGTATATCTTGACATAGCAATCTCTAGGCACGATCATGATTTCAAGATTGATTTCACGCCCTAGGTGGCGCTACAGGAAGTTTAATTGAACTTGATTGCCAAGAAGACAATTTATAGTCGAAAAAGGAGTTTTATTTTGGTCTATTCTCATCCAAAAACCAATTTGATCACCTAAGAGATCACCTTGATAACTGCATAGCATGCCCTAGCAACCATCCAGAAACCCCTAGTTACCACATACTGTAGCATAAATGTGCTACAAAGCAAATATGACACTTTAAACTAATTTAGTTTAAAATAGTTTAAAATATTTGTACTTTGTTACTATAAACCTCTGGATTTAGCTGATTAGTTTCTTGAACTAAAATAATGTTTTACTGATTTGTTTGGGTTGTTACATTTGACCATGTATATTTTTGGAATAACCCAAAGTTTTACAGAGCAGGTACTCTGAATTTATGATCAGGGGTTCTCTGTATTGGGTCAGTCTTACTAGTACTAATAAATATTCAGAAGCTGTTTAAATGAACGACACTTTGGAGCATTTAAATACTTTGGTGAATTAATAATCCATGTACCTGTGAGGTGTGCGTTCATTCATGAAGGTAACAACAAGGAAAGGTCTTAATAAAGCAGAGAAATATATAATTTGCTTGGTCAGCAATAAACAAATCAGGATCAGACTTCATTGCCAATTATCAGAACAAACCCTTCTACTATAAACACCACTGGTAACAAAGAACAGGTTGAAATAATACATGGAAAAACTTGCTACAGGTGTTTAATATGCTAATTCCAGTCTGCTAAAAAAATATTTTCTGAAAGAGTTCAACATTTGAATGAATAATTTTTCACTGTTTAAATAAATACCTTTTTACACGATCTACATTAAAGCCAGATGCTTTCTCTTTTCCTATTTTACTGTTACCAATAATTGCGTGTTTCATCCTCTGCTAGTGCAATACATGCAGTTTACCCATTGGAACACATCCAGGAACGTGTCTGTTAACAAGCTCATCTAAGTGCATGTTCAACTTTGTACAGAGTAACCTAGAAGTACAGATGAGACTGGAGGAACACATTGCATGAGCATGTTCGCACACAAACACTTGCTGGGAGATTCCACACGCCGTCATGACTAAGGCTGTGTGCCAGTTTAAGGTCTTGTCTCTGTTTGAAGACTGTGACATCAGTGATGGACATCTACTGCCACCAAAATATCCAACTAGGCAAAAGTTCAAGTAATGGGAACATTAAACATTGGCCAAAATGAAATGTTACAAAGGTGAGTGGTGACATGAGGAGTGGGGTTCATGAATCAGGTCAAACCTGATTCTATTGTTGACAAGGGCAATGAAGGTGTGTTAAGTCATTGTGTCATATCAATGTTCTAACCACCTTATAAAGAAATAGTTCACCCACATTTTTTACAAAATTACAAAAATTCTGTCATTCATGTCATTCCAACCCCGTATTTCTTCCTTTCTTCTGTGGAACACAAAATAACTTGCTTTGAAGAATATTATGCTGCTCTTTTTCTTCCAAATAAAGTTCCAAAAAGAACCAAAAAGTAACATAGAAATAGTAGTGCTGGGAAATTTGACAAGTTTCTGCAGTTTCTACAATTAACCTCACCAAATTTTTCCCCACTTCCTGTGGCTAAAATTGGCATTTATACATTTCCAAGAGGTACACGCTCATCTCAACTGCACATCCTTGCACAGAAACTGATTGTGTGGAGCAGTGCACGGTCATTCATAATGCGCAATGATTGTCCCGGGCATAATAAACACGGGAGCGGATTTACTGTTCTGAGAATGGAGAGTTCACCCGCAAGTGGTGAGCCAGGTGTGGGAGAAATATGGTCAAGCTGCTGTATCTCATTGTCATCTGAACCAAAAAGCAAAAAAGAGACCCAGGGTGTTCGTGTACACAAGTTTATCTTGCCAGTAAAGCTTGATATAAACTGAATCTGCCCATTTGATCCTATTATTAAAAAAGTCCACTGAAAATGGCAGAAAACTATTAATTACAGCATGTCCACCAATTTTATGGCATGTATACACAAAATGTGTCTAAACTCTATCCACATTTTTTGTTACATATTTGAATATTTAAAATAAATGATGAGCAATTTCTTTGAGACAAAGTATAAAGTTAATATATTCATGAATATATTTTAATGTTTGTTTTTAATGTTTAATCAAGCACTATGATACATTGCAATTTATCATAGAAAACAATTAATTTCAATTAATGTTTTAAAAAATTAATTGATTCACAACACTAATTTTCAAATTTTCTGAAGCCATATGTTGAAGACTGAAAATGGTCTTAATTTACTGAAAATCTTCCCCTTCATGGTAGCTTTCAAATCTAATAATCAAACTTGACATCAATGAATTGAATATCAAATTCAGTCTTTATGATCCAGAGACTTTTATAAAACATTTGTTACAGCATGCTGGCTCAAAAAGTAATGTTTAGTTTGAGAACAAACAGTCTTTCCTTTTATCAGAATGAGTAACAAGAGAGTGGTTTAAAGATTGTTGCTGTATTATGTAGTTCATGGCAAAGTACACACAGCTGGTTTATTTTTGTCCAATATTCTGCTTTTAAATGAATGCCACTTTTCTACTTTTTCAGGTTTGGGGCACATGTGATTACCCTTCATAAGCCGACTAAGCCAAAAAGACTTGCTTTCTTTTTGCCATTCATGCTTACAAATGGCTAAGGTGTTCTGATTTTCTTATTTACAGTAGCTAAATGTTAATTCTGCTAGCTGTCTGTGATAGATGGAACTTGATGAATACTGCTTGCGTTTCATCACCACATGTACGATAGATGCCTCCAATCTCAATCCTCTGAGCAGGTTTCAGTGTAATATAAACCATATTAGTGACCAGTCTCAGCACGGTGTTTTAATTACACTAAAGCCTGCTTAACTCCAAATGTCTTGCACACAGGCCGTCCATTAAGCTCTCTTTGTTTGTACAACAGCAGAGTCAGTTACCTGTTGTTAGTGTAGTGCTAATCCATTATATATAAAAGTACATATTTCCATTGCAAATATATTGAGATCACACCATAAAGTGGGCTGCAGTCAGTCATTTATTCATAGCAAATATTGCAATTACAAAGTGCACCCAATATTACAGTAGTTCTCACACACACAAAAAGGAGTTTCACAGCTTTGATTTGGTCAAAAAAAAAAGAAAAAAGCGAACAATATAATGACAAAAACACAGCCAATTTTTACTAAAAACAAAAATGGAGCCTCCGTCGCCTGCATCTGCCCACGGGGACTCCCGGATGGGGAGAAAGGGGTGTCATCGGATTGGGGGTGGTTTATGAGGGGAGGGGAGATCCAGGCTCCTTCGTGGAGTCATTGCTCTCACTCAGTTGTCTCTTCAACACAATCTCCTTGGCAACACAGGTCACCTGACCATTTGTCACTGTGTAGGTACCAGCCCTGCAAAATCAAAAATCACAGATAAAAAAGGTTGGCTTACCTAGTATAAACAAAAAGTAAGACTCTTATTAAAATGTTTCAAAAAGAAGCTAGGCAGCCCTCTACATTGCGAGAAAATCACTTGCATATGAGACTTAATTTTGTGCTATTCGACTAAAAGTTATTAGCCACCAGCTAGTAAATATTCAGATTTCACTTGCCAATCAGGTTGTATAGTGACGAAGCACTGAGATCCTTTACTGAATAAATATCTGCCAATTAAAAAGCTGGATTCAGCCTCATCTTTTACTTTAAGTTGTGTCTCATGAGCATGCACTCTAAAGAAATTGGCCTTATTTGGCAGTGGGTTAATTATTTGGTTAAATTTTCCACTGGCTATTTTCACAACATGCTCCATTTTACAGTATCTATAGACTAGTAAAAAATGCTGCAAAACTCGAGAGCTTGAAGATTGGAATTTGAGAACTTGTACAATAAATATTTGTACAAGTAAGTAAGACACATTATGCAAGTAAAATTTTCCTACATTTTATGTCACTTTTAAATATACTTTCTGCCACAGAAAGTATACAATAATTCGAATCATACGTTGCACAGATGAGGGGAAAACAACAGTGCAGCTACTCTCTCGTTAATGTTAGGCAATTCTCACTGAGCTGCAGGTTCTCTTAAAGATTAAAGTACCATTTTAGTTCATTTGTTTTTCAAAGTAGAACTTAAATTATTATTTTTTATATATATTAAATAAATGTTAGATGTGCTATTCTATGTTCATTGTTAGGTTCCAACCTTGTGAACCTTTTGTTAAACAATGTATATTAAATTTCTAAGTGACACCAGCTTGTATCATTATTAAAAATGCAATTTCATGACATCATATGAACTGATCGTATGTGAAATTTGTACATTAAAAAGGCTAAAATGTGGTTAAAATTATGAAAAGCATAAAAACGTCCAATGCCGCATATTACATTGTGCAAAGTCATATATATATGAATATATGAATGAAACTATAAATGTGAAGATGCCTCCTTCTCGATTTGCTTAGTATCTTTAAGTTTTAATTTGCATTCCACTCACATGTCCTCAAAATCTGACGAGTAAAACCAAAAATGTACTAGCCAATGGCAATTCTTTCTCGATGTTTGTAGAGGGTTGCTGGGACTAGCCAAAAACAAACAATGATCTCAAACTCACTTCTGCTGAGATTCAAATCCTGCTGGGTTCTGCTTCCCAAAGAAGAAACTGGACCACCAATGGCCAGAGTCCTGCCGTGTCAGACCTGCCGTAAAATAACTAATTTAGCTTTTATTTCCCTTCACCATTAAAATGCAAATATATATATATATATAAAGTGATCTCAGTTGCTAAAATTTTCAGATGATATACCTGGTGGGTGTGGAATGACCTCCCCAGTGTACTCCGAACTGCCACAGGAACTATTGCTGGAGGTAGATCCAATGCGCCCTAAAACATGAATATAAAATCCAATTAAAAGGGTCCCATTTGCAACTAAGGGTCATTATGAATGTGTTGCCTTTCTGTGCATAACAAGAATTGTTCATTTGTATTCTTATCAATATCTAGACCTCACTAATAAAGGATATACTATTTTATATATATATATATATATATAAACACACCTTTCTGAAAAACAGAATATGATCTTGAACACAAAGTGCACTCACTTCGGTAGTAATCATGAGTGGCGATGAGGGAACCGGTGGATGGAATTGCAGCCATTTTCCCGTCCTCTATGGGTCAACCGTGTGGAAAGATGGAAGACCTGTTTAAAACAAAACGTTCACAGCATTGATGAGGACTATCTGAGCAGCCTTTGAAGATGACCGCTGCATTGCACCCCGCAAAGATTTAATGCCGTTTAAACCATGCCAAGCTCACGCTCAAGATGATCCCAGGTCAACCAACTAGTACTCCGCAGATGTGCGCATAAAAAAGCATTGCATTGGCATTTTCTTGATACTGATAGCGGTGACTGTGAAATTATTCACATAGAGCACAGTTCAGGTTCATAGAAGTGTCATCATGTTTGAGATATGGAGCAAGAAGAGAATGTTCCATTGAAACTGGAGAAATTATACACCAGATTGTAATGATACTTGAAAACAGCTGTTACCTAAAGTATCAAGTTTCTACATTCATCTACACAGTTTGCTTAGAGCAGCGCAGACCCAGATTGGCACTGGAACATGCAGGCATATCAGCTCACGTTTCATGACACTCATACACACTTGATGATTGTATGAAAGTAACTGATTTTACAATAAATTTATCGAAGTTTGCAATGTACTACACACACACACCAGTAGTTTAACTAGTATATACACAATGGCATTAAGTAGTGGAATTAATTTTGTTTGTGTGGCCTGTAGACATCAATGTCATGTTCCAGGTGGGAACTGGGATTTGGTTAATACCCTTCTGTGCTAGATAGAGCGGATGAGACCTAAAGCAGTCAGCCAAATGATTTAAACAGCTGACATGCAATGAATTAAATTTATTTCAAAGCAGATTTACAGAAAATCAGGCATTACCAGAAAATGAAACTGTAATATCTATAAAGTCTTAAGAGTCATCATTGTGTAGTTTGATTAAATATGATTGTACATTCTGTATAAAAATAAATAATTAAATATAATTCCCCTCTGGCTAACAGTATACATATAATGGCAATATTATTTGTGCAGTGCAAGTCATGGTTTTAAAACGTAAACCAAGTAAGTGTTAAGGTCCATTGTTTAAACAAAGATTATATATATGAACTGTGAGATTAATGAGGTCCATCCTGGATTAACTGCATAAATTCACACTGATGAAACAGACCCAGAAAACGGTGAAAGAATTAAAAGTGTCAAGACTATGGGGTTTACTTACCTATGATTATTAGATTAACAGTAGGATTCTTAATTGATTTATATGCTGGTACATCACAAAACAATGCATGACATAAATTCAGTTTTAAATAAAAACAAAAATGTTTAAACGTAGGTCTTCTACCCGTTTCCATTGCCTGTCTTTCCCATGTGATTGGATTATCTTCTAAAATGAGTATATTTATCTTCCTAATGCATACAATTCATATCTAATTTGCTTACCTTTTAAGTGTGGAAAGTGCTGATGATGGTAAAGCACCAAATGCAAGTATTGGTCGGGTAAACGCTAGGCGACGGGGCCCATTTGTAGTTGTGTTTGGGTTAAACCCTCCAAGGTCTTTCGTTCTTCTCCGCTCAGACTTCTACTTACTGAAGAACGCGTGCTATTTATTACAAGAGTGACGATAAAAACCTGTCTCCCCCAAGGGGCGTGGTTTGGTCGCTGGCACAAGTTAGAGGGCGTGGCTTGTTCGATATGGGTCACAACAATGTCCTTTCACAGAAAGAACATGGGACGGGGAGTTCACAGCTGTCATAGACAAGGTCAGATAAGCGCACCCAAAACAACCTCAATCCACATGCCTTGAAAGCTTGTTGGTCAACATTTAAAAACATCTAAAGCATAAATTGTCAGCTATGTAACAAGATTAAAGGGATAGAAAATTCTCTCATCATTGATTCAACCTCATGGTATCCCAGATGTGTATGATTTTCTTTCTTCTGCAGAACACAAATTAAGCTTTTTAGAAGAATATTTCAGCTCTGTTGGACAATTTAATGCAAGTGAATCACGTCCAGAAATCTGAAGGTCCAAAAAGCAGATTATGGTGGCATAAAAGTAATCCATAAGACTCCAGTGGTTAAATCCATATATTCAGAAGTGATATGATAGTTGTAAGCGTGAAACTGTTCAATATTTAAGTCCTTTTTTACTATAAAACTCCACATTTGACAAGTAGGAATAGCTGCAGGCTGGAGAACTCCAAAATGGGGAATCACTTCCACTCATGGTAAAGGTTAGGGAAAGGGTTATGTTTGGGGCTCTCTATATCTTCAATGGCGATTTGGAGTTCACACCCCCTTTTGGAGCAATGCCTTAAGCTATACCCTTCTCACATTTGACCAGCTCTGACCAGTAGGTGGTGATATGCATGCAGAATGTGAATTACCAAAAAACAAAAGAAGAATGTGAAAATTAAATTCAGTTAAAAAAAAAGGACTGAAATATTTATCTGTTTCTCACCCACAGCTGTCACATTGCCTCTGAATACATGGATTTCACCACTGGAGTCATATAAATTACTTTTACACAGCCTTTACGTGCTTTTTGGACCTTTAGAGTTCTGGCCACCATTCATTTGCATTGCGTGGACCTACAGAGCTGAAATATTCCTCTAAAAATCTTCGTTTGTGTTCAGCAGAAGAAAGAAAGTCATACACATTTGGGATTGCATGAAGGTGAGTAAATTATGCGAATTTTCATTTTTGGGTGAACTATCCCTTTAACAAGAATATTTTCACATTCCAATTGATACCATTTAACGCACACACACCCAGCTGTCCACATGATCTAAAAGAAAATGTGACCAGGCCATCTTCTTCCATTGCTCCATGGTCCAGTTCTGACACTCACATGCCCCACTGAAGGCGCTTTCAGCAGTGGACAGGGGTCACCATGAGCACTCTGACCGGTCTGCAGCCATGTAGCAAGCTACTGTGTGTTCTGACACCTCTCTATCAGGGCCAGCATTACGTTTTTCAAGAATTTGTCCAACATTAACTCTTCTGTGGGGCTGGACAAGATGGGCTAGCCTTCGCTTCCTCACGCATCAATGAGCCTTGGGCGCCCATGACCCTGTCGCCGCTTGTCCTTCATTGAATCACTTTTGGTAGGTACTTACCACTGCATACCGGGAACACCCCACAAGACCTGCCGTTTTGGAGATGCTCTGACCCAGTTGTCTAGCCATCACAGTTTGACCCTTGTCAAAGTCCCTCAGATACATACGCTTACCCATTTTTCCTGCTTCCAACACATGAAATTTAAAAACTGACTGTTCACTTGCTGCATAATATATCCCACCCATTGACAGGTACCATTGTAATGCGATAATAAATGATATTCACTTCACCTGTCGGTGATTTTAATGTTGTGGCTGATCAGTATATATTTATAGATGATCTATCTTGTGAATGAGGTGCAAGGCCTTAACACATTTTTGTCGCCATCTGCTGTCTATTATTATAGTTGCTGATATTTGGAAATACAGTTACCGTGATGTGAAGCAACATGAAAAATAAGGTTTACTCTGAATGTGTGTATACACACAGACCAAACAATGATGTTCACTTTTTTATTTCCTTTAATTAATTTGTCTTTAGTAAACCCTGAACCATCTAGTATATTACAGCTGTAAAATCATTCAACATGTATACAGTGTTTAAGTCACCATGGTAGCATTCTTATTTCACAGACCTTTGCATTTCATCAGTCCAGCGAAGTACCAAGAATCAAATGCAAAACAAACTTCTCATAAAAGGGGGGTGTTTCCATCACCTCACAGTGAAGTTGACCTTTTGCCCACAACAATATTTAAGGTTAAAGCATTCCAAATCTAAATGAGAACAATATCATTAATTAATTTTCTGTCTTTAGATTATATTGAAATATAAGTCTGGCATCTGAATAGTAATTTAAATATTTCATCCATCATCCCATCAAATGCCTTGACTGTTGCAATTATTGTAAGTCACTGACAAAGAAAAAAAACCTAACACACCATCTATATTAAATACAGCACTCAAAAATATAGACAACCAAAGGAAAAACACCAATAGTAAGAAGCCTTTCAGATTAACAGAGTGTGTGTGTGTGTGTGTGTGGGGGGGGGGGGGGGGGGGGGGGGGGGGGTGATTTGGTATGCCCCAAAATAACAATTCAACTCATGTGTTGTGGGAAAAGGAATGGGTAGTTAATGCACTCTTAACATACATGATATCTTTTTTTTTTAACTTTGTTAGAAAATGCCAGATAGGCTGTAGTTTCTTGTTTTCATTCTGACTTAGAAATCAATCATGAAATCATTTAGTATACATCTTCAGAGAAGCTTTAGTATTTTTTGCCCTGAGCAACAAGCATTTAATTAGCAGGATTATAACCAGTGCAATATTTAATATAAGAAGCATGTAACAATAATAAACAGTGGCAAGATACTAGGCCTTGCAGTTTTTGCCCATACAAAGTGAAATGGCTGATCTTAAGTACCACAGAAGCCCTATTATTAACAAAGAAACCACTACATTTAAAGAATTTTGTGCACAGAGTCTTTCCTCTAATAACAAACAAAACAGGTGTTTTCCAGTTTTTCCAAATATGCTGTTTTAAAAGGTTTTGTTTAACAGTTTGGCTACAATAAACTTACAAGTGTGAAGGTCAAACTCTTCAGCTGTAGAAGTAAAAAGTAGAATCTTTGCATGTTGGCATCATAACTTATTAAAGCATTGTTTTCTGTTTATACATTCAGTTGAGGTTAACAGAGCTGTGGTCTGGAGTGTGTAAGAGGTTAGACGTTCGCCACAGAGGTCAGTTCTTTGCCATGAGGTTGCACTTCCTGCTCAGAAGGGTGTGTTGTTGCCATGTTGTGGAGAATGGTCACTCTCACCATTTGATCGTCCCATTACTTTGTACTTTTTGAAGCAAAAAAGAAAAAGACAGAGGACTGTAATGACAGTATTATCAACATGCACATATTACCCTAATTTTAGAGACAGAAACAGACGTATATACGTCTAGCAAGAAATTAAACAACGAAGAATGCCCAGCTTTTACTAGGGTTGGGTGATTTGGCAAAAAAAAAAAAAAAAAAAAATTCTAGAATTTCTTCAGCCTATTAACGATATTCGATATACATCTTCTCAATAATTGTGCATTTGCTCTGAAATGTCTCAAAAGTACAAATTTAAATCAGAGGAACCATCATTTCATCTAAACCGCCTTTGTAGCAAAGCAGATTCAATATTTTAAAGGCATTGAATAAAAATATATTTAAAAAAAATAATAAAGGCATGTTTCTAAAAGTTATTCACAAAATTAACATAAGGGAGAATGAGATTTAATAGTTTTCATTAATATGCACTTTTATATTTTATATACAATGATTGATAGAGTCTTAATAAAAGCATTATTTACCTTTATATATTTTTACTAAAACATTTTTGGTGAATGAACAAGGTGTACAAAAATTACTCCACTTATTTTTAGTAACTCAGTCGAATATTGCATAATACTAAATTATTACCGTAGGACCCAGTCAAGTTTTTTATTATTACAATATAGTACTTAATTATCATCATTATTTTGAGGATTTGATTTATCAAAAAGCACTATTTTTTCTGTCCTTTTTATTTCACTTTCAACTGGGGCTTCTTTTTGCCACTGAAAGTGCTGCGTTTTTAACAGTTTACTATGTTCCACATCTGGTGAAATGCTGCATCTCCTCCTTTTCTGTTATACTGTCCCGTGTTTGTACATTTGTATAAATTGAATGCTTGAATGCAAAGCAATTTTCTTTCACAATGCATGTGCACTGCTCTAAAGCATTAAAAAAAAACGAACCATTAGCCCTGCATGTACGCAGAACAGCACGTCACCCAAATATTTTGAAGAGCACACAGACCAAGTTTGTCTGTCTTTAATCAACGCCTTTTGCAATTTACTAATAACATATTACTATATCATATGATTAATTGTGCAGCCATGAAGGAATGTGAAATTAGTCTACTGATACTCTTTATGAAACTTAATGGCCAAATAAAAAAGCACACTGCTTTTTTTCAATATTTATATTGCTTAAAATATCATTATAATTTATAGCATATTTTTCTAATTTTAAATACTTAGCAAAATGATCTCAAATATATATAGTGAATATTCAATATATCACCCAGCCCTAGCTCTTACCTTCATGTTCTCCACCTTGTCCTCGAAGGATTTAAAGCTTGGCGAGCTCCTGAGAAAATATTTTTAAAATGGTATAACTAATCAAAACTAATAATTTCAAAAGATTTTGGTGTGCATGGTCATTTTTATTTCACAAAAGAAAATTTCAGGGCAATTTATGCTTCTAAAGGAAAAAAAAATATTTTGGTTAGGTATGCAACCTCGGTTCCCTGAGACGAAGGGAACAAGACAATGCATCACTAAGCTGATGCTACAGGGAGTGTCCTTCTACATGACCTAGCAGAAACCCTTCTACAATAACGGCAATTCTAAAAATGGCTATGATGTTTAAGTGCCGCCATTTTAGGCACGGAGCTGTCTGGTATAAAAGCGTTTGTGCAAACACCATTCCTCAGAATTTTCTGATTGAGAGACAGAGCGCATCGCATTCACCTCAAAGAACTCTGATGCTGTAGTGCGGCCAGCCTACGCAATGTCTTGACATTGCGTCACTAAGCTGACACTATGGGGAACAGAGTCCCATCATGCCGCACACCATGAAATAACCCTCCCAGAGTGGAAACATGACGCCGCAGTCCCAAGGGATGGTGACTGACCATAGTGCAGCATAGTGAATAACCCTCATAATGAGCCAGGAGGGGAACACTCAGAATGGATATATGAACTATAGTCATAGTATGTATTAACCCTTTCACGAACCCAGTTGGGAAGAATGCTTCATTTATAATGAAATTGATTGTGACTTTGGTAAAAACAATGGTTTGACAATGGCCCCAATTTGGACATTTTCACTAGGTGTGTACTCACTTTTGTTGCCAGTGGTTAAGACATTAATGGCTGTGTTTTGAGTTATTTTGAGGGGAGAGCAAATTCACACTGTTATACAAGCTGTACACTCACTACTTTACATTGTAGCAAAGTGTCATTTCTTCAGTGTTATCACATGAAAAGATATAATAAAATATTTACAAAAATGTGAGGGGTGTACTCACTTTTGTGAGATACTGTATGTCTTGTAAGGACACACTGTTCATCCTTGCCAATGAAGAGGCCATTTATCTAGTTGGGTATGCTTTAACACAAATTGTAAGCCAGGGCGATCGCGTCAACGATCCAGTGAGAAAGTTTTTGCTTGTAGAAGGCCATTCCTTTTATGCGTCTTCCATAGCACACAGAGTTGGTCAGACAGTCTGAACTGACGGGTGCACTCAACATATGTGTGTAGCGCTCGCACAGGGCATAACAAATCTAAAGACTGTTCTTCATCCGAATTAAAAGGAGGAGGGAAAAAGGCTTGAAGGTGAACCACCTGCGTGCTGAAGGGTGTGGTTAAAACCTTAGGCACATAGCCTTTTCTGGGTTTAACAGTGGCTTTGAAAGACCTGGACCAAACTCCAGACATGAATTGTTGACAGAGTGCTTGCAAATCACTGACCCATTTTACTGAGACTAAATTTAGCAGTAATGCGGTCTTAAGAGAAAGCACATGCAATTCAAGGGGGGCCCAGCGAGCACTTTTAGAACCAAAGTTATGTCCCAAGTCAGGACTGTATCTGGACGAGAGGGATTTAGCCACCTAGCTCCGCTAAGGAACTTTGAGGGTAGTTCACTGGGTCTTTGCTGCGTGAAAAGCACTAATTAGTGAACAAATTCCATTTCAGTGTGTATTTGCGTCTCGTAGACTGCACTCTAGCCTGTAAAAAGGTGTTCATAACCTACAGAGTCAGTTCTGGCATGTTTAACGCACTCCGTTCAGAAGCCACACATGCAGGTCCCACAGCTTGGGCTCGGGATGTCAGATTGTGCCCTGCCTTTGTTTGGGCCATGGCATGTGCAGCTTTACCGGCAACACTGAGGCAGCAGGCATGGGGTTTTTAGCTGGGTCCTGCCCGAGTGGGAGTGAGCCGGTTGTGATGAAGAACTGCTCCGTTAGGCATAAAATGTCTCATAGCCTGCAAGCGCTGCCGAGTCGTGATGTAGCGCTCCGCAAACCTATCCACAGAGCTGCAGAATAGGCTGGTTGGAGACACTGGAGCATCAAAGATGGAGGCTTTTTCTGTGTCACGCATTTCCATGAGGGTCAGCCAGATGTGACGATCCAAATCCACAAGGTTCCCCATTGACTTGCCAATGGCCTGTGCAGTGACTTTAGTGGCTTCTAGTGCCAAGTCTATAGCAGTGCATAGCACTTTGGACACCTCTGGATTGTAGCCTTGCTAATCCATTTGCTTGAGAAACTTAGCTTGGAAAACTTGGTCTAGCACCATCGTGTGGAGTGCTGAACCAGCTTGGTCTACCTCAGATTATGCTTTTCCAGCCAGTACGGACGTTAATCGACACGGCTTGGAAGGATGAACAAGGCATGATTTCCAAGCCCTGCTACTTGCCGGGAAAAGATGTGCTGCTACAGCCTCTTTCACAGGGGATAGTTAGGCATAACCTTTGACTTACACATGATCCACTCTAGTGAGGAGAGTGGAATCGTTGGACGAGCAAGCTGAATAGGGCACGTGCCAGGATTTTGTCAGTTTGTTATGAACCTCTGGTAAGAATTGCTGAATTGTCCCTTAGAACAAGGGGGATTTGTGAGCGAAGCGTAGACTGTCCTCACAGCAAAGGCAGTCTGTCTCCATGAATGATGCCTCTGCGTGGGCATTGCCCTGACAAGACAGCTTTGCACCTAAAGGGGCGTGGCTTAAACACATTAGCCAATTTTAGAATTGCCGTTATAGTAGAAGGGTTTAAAATTAGGTTGTGTAGAAGGACACTCGCCATAGCAGCAACTTAGTGACACAATGTCAAGTGAACTGAATTCACTTAATTTTTTTTACAGTTTTGAAAGTTTTATGTTTTTCATCATAAACAGTGGACTGTGAACCGGCAATCATTTTTGTTCCTGATACGTTTTAACTCTTTTGCGTCTCTTGTACTGTATATTTCTTTGAGTTAACATGAAGCAAATGAGACATTTTCTGATGATAAACTGTTTAAAGACCTGTTACAAATTAACTTTGTATAATGAGAACTTTACCAGAACATCCAGGAGCTCTTTTCCATTCAATGAAAGTGAATGGGGACAGGCACTTTCTAGCTCCAAAAAGTAGTCATAAAACTAGTCCACATGAAGATATTGCATGGCTTCAGAAGGCTTGGAATACAGTGCACAGGTCGTATGGACTACTTTGAAGATACATTTATTCTGCTTTTTGTCATGTTTGCAGCTTGAAATCCCATCCCAGTTCACTTAAATCGTATGGAAAAGAGCACCCTAGACATTCTGCTAAACTTCTCATTTGGTGTTCCACAAAAGAAAAAAAAAATCAGGTTTGTAATAACATGAGGGTAAGTAAAAGATTACAATTAAATTTTTTGGGTAAACAAGCCCGTAAAAATTATTCTCATGCCAAAAGTAGTGGAACAAAATGTCCATCTAAACAAATCAAGAATTTACATATGTGCACCAACTGGTGGAAAAGAAAGATATTCATATGCAGAGGGAAGTGGAGGAGAGAAGTGCTGCTGGAGCTAGAACTTTACCTCATTGCTGGCATACTTAAAGAATGATGCATGGAAAAGTTGCTACTGCAGAGAGCAGGTTGGAGGCAGAGAATGAGCAGGCAGCATTAGGAGAGCACAAAGCAGAGAAAAAGAAATTGCAAAGCACAATGGCATTAGAACAAAATTTGACAGTACCATGACAGTACAATTAAAAAATAAAGTCTACAACTGGGACAACAGCTCTGAATACAGATATACAGTGGCCTCAAAGTATTTGGACACTTAAACCACACTTAATGTATGAATATCATTACATAAACAAAATATCAAACCAACCACATGATTTATTTTAAAAGATATAGACATACTTTTAAAGTTGAAAACTTAACAAAAAAGTATTTACAGATTTAAAAAACAAAACAATAGATATACTGTTCAAAATGAAGACAAAATGTGATTGGAAATAGTAGACCACATCTATATTACTTGTCTTAATGCTTGGACACCTGAGAGAAACTTGCCTATTGCATACCTTAAAAAATGACCATAAGACTGGTTGGTTAAATAAAAGTAATAGCAAGTATGACTCAGAAAAGTTAGTTTTCTTAAAAATGCTGAAAAAATTTGATGTTTTCTGATTCAATAGAACTAATACATTTTAAAGTGTAACTTTAAGTGTCCAAATATTTTTGGGGCCAATTCATGTGGTCTTCACAGCTACTATCGAATGTTTTTAAACCCTTCTTAATTATAGGGAACAATACAAAGATGATGTGCGGCTCTCATTAGCTCTTACCCAGAGTTAGAGTACGGCAGAGCCCTGAGCAGCCCAAATGCAGCAGTGTGGAAAAAAACACATCAATAAGCACAACAACCAATTGAAACCTCTATTAAAAAAAAATAAGACTTTATAGCGCAGGAGAGTGTGTGTGATGGAAGATGTGAGAAGGGTCAAACAAAGGTAGAAAATTTGATTAGTTAAAAAAACAACATATAACACAGTCCTGTTTGTTAGTTGGCTCTAAGCTAAAGGAGCTAGTTAGTTAAACAGCAAAAAGTACACAGGGAAGAGTTACACAATTTGAGATGTTATGCAAATATCAAACCTGTTTGCTGCAAAAACAATAAGATTGGGGAACTAATCTTATTTTGATAAGCTCTGTTCCTTGACATGATGTTCAAAACAAACTGCTCTGAGCAATACTCAACACCACAGAACAGTGTATATGCTACTGTAGCCTTCTGGTGATTTCCCATGACAAAAACACCTCATTATTACAGCTACTGAGTTTCAATTGCTGTTCTGAAGGACTGGTATAAAGACAAATGGCTGTTGGCTAAAACATGTATTAGAGGAACATTCCCAGTTTGATGCAATTTCAGTTGACAACATTTGTGGCATAATGATGATTACCACAATAAATCATTTTGACTTACACCTTTTCTTTATAAAAAAAAAAAAAGAAGCAAAAATTGAGGTTACAGTGAGGCACTTACAATGGAATTTAATGGGGGCCAATCTGTAAATATTAAAATACTCAGTTTCAAAAGTATAACCACAAGATGTAAACAATATGAAAGTTAATATGATATTAGTGTGATAAAACCAAATACTAATTTACGCCATAATGAAAGTAATTTAGTAATCTACCACAAAAATGGTGATTTAAACAACTGTACAGCTCAAATAATGTGTTTTAACAGAATAATTAATGTAAGTGCTTTTATAAAATTATAAGCTTGACATTTCTGCCTTTAAAACCTCCAAAAATTGGCCCCATTAACTTTTATTGTAAGTGCCTCACCGAAACCTCGATTTCAATTTTGTTTCTGCTCAGAACGACCCGAAATGAAAAACATGTAGTTTTTAGTCCCCGCTTTTAAAACAAACTCAATGAATCAGAGAACAGATAATGTGATGGAAAAAGGATGAGGTTTGAGGGATAGATGACAAGAAAGACAAATGACTGAGAAAAGAGTTAAAAGATGGAGATAGCATGCTGAGATGAAATGTAGAGTTCACCTCATCTCCCCCAGCCTGTTTCTGATGGCAGAGCCCATTGTAGAGAACACGGTTGATGTCATCTGACCAGCCTGAGACAGAGTCTCCTGAGTCCTCTTATACCTACAGAGAGAGATTTATATTTTATCTTGTATTTTGATCACACCAGGTACTGAACTACAGTAACTAATGGCAACCCAGAACCATAACACCAACACACAATGACATTTCAAAGGTCATTGTATTAGACAAGTTAAAATAGGGGTCAATTATAATCTCAGAGGAAAACGTTCACCTAAAATGACAAACTTTCAAAATAGAAACACTACTTTCAGCACTTATGTCTATTACAACTGCTAATATGTATTAAGTTAGGAACCTGACAAATCAGCCCCCCAGATAGGCTCCAAATCTTTTTTGGCTACCAGTGTTTCCAGTGAAACCCTCTCGGTTTCTGTCTCTCTCACACTTTCATGCATGTAAGCTCTAACACAAACAAGTGCACAGTCACAGACACTCCATCACACTGTCCACTAATGGCATTACCTCTATGGTTAAGCCACTTTGCGTCTCCAAAATCCCATCATGTGTTCTCCACGTCAGCTTTCTCAACACATGGCCTGAGCACAAACACTGCACCCTTCCCAGACTACCTGTCCTTCCTATGCAGGTCTGAGATCAGACATTATCGCAAAGCACTGAGACCCTGTTTACACCTGGTATTAAGATGCATTTCAGGTGATCTGATCACAAGCGGTCAGTGTTAAATACAGGTATAAACGGGGTGTAAACCACAAATGGAGGTAGTCAAAAACACATGTGCCCACATCACATTTGAGGTGTAAATGCCGATTCATCTCACCTGACCACATGTGATTAGATCACCAGAGGCACATCTTAATACCAGGTGTAAATGGGGTCTAAGATCTCATCAAACACATGTCTGGGATATAGAGGGATACATCATGGCTTAGGCAGTTGCCATGGAAACACTGTTAGTGTCCCTGGGAACAACAACATGCTTCTCAGTGACACTAGTGCAGTTTCTTAAACAGTAGTGACAATAATGCTGTTACAAGTTTTAAGTCTCTCAGTCTAAAGTGAAGAGAAATTCATCCCAAAAAGGCAGAAGTTTGTACTCTAGTCTTGGATGAACTGCTGAGAGTATTGTGTTAGTTGTATATTATTATTATTATTGTTGATGTAGGAGGTCTTGAGACTTAAGGTCTCAGTTTTACATTATGGACTATATCTATATAATAAAGCTGAGCTGGATGTTTTTACTTAGGTTATTTATGGACAAACAGGCCAAAGTTTGCATGGAAAACCTGCCAAAATTCTTAGTGTAAATGTATTTACTTCAGAAAATAAATATTTTTTCAAGAATCACTTCTTGTTAGAGCAAACCTGAACTGTAACAATGTTATAAAGATAAAAATAAAAAAATAAACAACTGAACATATGAATCAAACTCACGCATCAGAACGGCTAATGTCCTCCAGTGTGGCCGAAGCTGTAAGATATCTGCAAACAAAAATTTCCACATTATTAGCATTTAATACATACAAAGGGTCTGTTTAAATGCTGAGAACTGAGCACATTAAGACAAACTTCAAATAAGGAGGACTGCCTGGCTGAAAAATCAACAACAGCTAAAACCAGCATATTGGTCTCATTTCAGAGTCACTTATGATCCTTTCAAACCCCAGGGCATTTCTGTAATTGTGGCATCATCACAAACGAGCACAGTACACATTGAGGACAACACAACTTCGCTATACTTGGGGGTTTGTGTGCCATTATGCGTACCAGAATTTGGGAAGGTGAATGCCGTAATTCAGTAGGATAAGCATATCAATAAAAAGGTGACTTAGACCATTTCAAGGATGTAAACAATACATTTACATTTATGCATTTGGCAGACGCTTTTATCCAAAGCAACTTAGTGTACTTATTACAGGGACAATCGCCCTGGAGCAACCTGGAGTTAAGTGCCTTGCTCAAGGACACAATGGTGGTGGCTGTGGGGATCGAACCAGCGACCTTCTGATTAACAGTTATGTGCTTTAGACCACTACACCACCACCACAATGACAAAGAAATTAGAATTGTACTGCGCATTTTCGGTAGCTGCATTTTTCTAATGCAGAACTGTCAAAATAAAACGACTAGCGCAAACTTTTAGAGTGTAGTTAAACAGAAATGGGATATTTGCAAAAAACGGAAAAAAAACAATGAGGTGTCATTATCAGATCCTTAAAATAAGACTCCAAGTCAACACATTTTCACATGTACCAGAAGTAACTTATCCAGACGTGTTGTTGATACTGAGAGCATGTACGTCAAGAGAGGCGATGAAAGGGTATCATAGATTAGATGCTTACAATAATTTCCTCAGTGGCAAGGTCAGGAATATTAGATCGCTCCAGTTATAAATAATGAAGCTGTTAACGCTGCGAGCATGTGACTTGCAGACACGGCAATGGTTTTCTTTTTAACTATAACAAAACCTTTCCTTGTGTGTCTCCTCCTTCAGCAGTAGCTTCTATACTACTCCAGCAACTGAGAACTTGGCAGTGCGATATTGTAGATATTATGTAGTTGAATTTTGTATGACAAAACACTTAAGTTCCTCATTTGTAAGTCGCTTTGGATATAAATATCAGCTAAATTTCTGTAAATGACTTGCACAACTTCATTCATTATAATGGGAGCGATCTATAGTCACTTTGAGTCCTTAAAGAAATATGAGTTAGTTAATTATCATATCAGTTGGCAAAAATGTCATTCACCTAACGATGTGTGCTCCAGTTGTTAGTACTGCACATATCCAACTAGCCGTCTCACTTCAGCAGTTCACGCGTTCATTTATGGTTGCTTTTATTGAAAATTGAAACACTTTACTTTCCATTAAATCCAGGCACCCAGGGAGCATCCAGCCACCGAACAACATGGTCCACATTTTAATAATGACATTCTATAACAATCGTATTAATGTAGTAATTGTGTTAAAGTCACAATGAATAAAGCGCCTCCTGCTGTTGTTTTGAATAAGTTTGAAAAATAACAGGAAATGCTCAAGGAACAAAGACATCACTTCCTTACACCAACAAATAGCCCCTGAAATGGTCTATATCTGCTGCTGCATCTTTTTTTAAGGAGACAGCTGGTTGCGAGCTACGTTTTTGCAGCCCTGTTTACATTTCCCTGACACTTATGATTGCAAGTGTGTGTTTTTGTGCCACAGACCAAAACACATGTGCTAGTTATTTTATTTCTTGAACAAGCTGTGGACCCTAGTACAGGTTGCATTTTCACTCATTAATGCGAACTGTACCACAGTTCCATTTCAACCGAGCTCAGACCACCTTCTACAGGTAGTCTCAGGTTCGGTGCCATGGTTCGAAAAAAGCTCTCATATTAACAATTAACGCAAACCGTACTCTGATTCGGACTAAACGGCCAGTGTGAAAAGGCCTTTTAAAGAAGCAGCCTACTGCATTTAAAGTTTAGACTTGCAGAACTGGATGCATATCACTTCAAACACAATCAGCCTGTGATGACGATGGCCTCTTAAAACAGGTCTGAACTCTCCTTCAAGCCAAAATACTTTGCCACACCCTTAGCTATCATTAAAGCCTGTTTCTAACTATAGGCATGTCCTAACATAGAAAGCTTGTATGTTACATTTACACATCATGAATGAGTGCTGTGTATACATATTACCAGTTACTGTTAGTATTACAGTGTACCAGTTTTGACATATGCTCTGTGTCTCTGAACCACAAAGACTAAATCCAGACAAATGGCCAGCTGATCTTCGCATCAATAGCAAATGAGAGAGAAATGACAAAGCTGATAGTTTGTACACTGAGGTTACGTCATGTTCCCATGTGCACTTCAGAGAGCTTTAGAAGTTAGTCAGGTTAATTTTTATAGCAATATAAAGACCATTTCTTACTAATTTGGTTGATATGTGAACTGATGCTACTTATATTAAGGATTTATGTGTCATGATATAAAGGTAGTACAGGTAAACATTTGCAGAAAGTAGTATAAATATGTTGAATGAACATTACTGTAGCCAAAAGAAGGTCAACCACAGTGGCGGGTCGTGCGTTTAAAGTCTAGGCCTTCAGTGTGATTCAAGCCATTAAGAAAATACAGTTTCACAATGAATAAGACACCCTATGCCTTTGGGCATCATACATTGTCACAGCTAAATAGTAATACACATTGACACACGAAAGCCAGAACTTGAAATGAAACCATGCTTAAACAAGCCTAATTTTAACTCCAGCATGACCGTTCTGTGAAATGAACGTCTCCCGAACAGACATTAAAAATATTTTTTTTTCATATGAATATACCAAAGAGGTCTATAATACCTGGACAAATCTAGATTTAGTTGCTCATTCATTTGCACTGTTGAGGGATTCTGTGGAAATTCTGAAGGCCTGAGGGAGTGGAGCTCAGACTCACGTGCTGCTTTGAGCATGCGATTAGTGAAACAGTTGTCACACTTTGCTTTTAAGCATCGAGGAATAAATTCTGACTGGATAAACTTAAAATTTTTCTCTATTTGTTTGTTGATTAATTAAGAGTGGAAAGCAATTAAAAATATATAGGCAAAAAGGTGATTGAGAATGAAAGGAGGAAAAATATTTATTTATTTGGCATGTTAGTCCAGCAGAGAAGGCTTTGCTGGCACTGAGAAATCGCCACTGGTCAACCAGTAAAATACAAGCGTTCTTTTGTGTTTTTGCAGTGCATTATTGTATTTGTCTATTGGTGTGACTTAGTTGAAGATCAGATCAAATCAAGTAAATCCAAAGGGTTCACATACTTTTTTGTATTTTATGTTTAACTGTATTTTTGTTAGGGCTGCACGATTTGGACAAAAAAATCATATTGCGATTGGGATTTGAACTGCGATTATGATGGTCATGTTTTCCACATGTTCAACTGCAAAAAGGCTACAGGGGTTTTCACACTTGAACCCTCTTAAAAAAAATCCAAACTGAGACCCTTTTCCAAGTTCACCCACAAACAAATACATAAACAGTGAAACAATGTCTTCTTCATACCTGTTTTTGTCCACTTTGTGATGGGGTCACAGCCCACTAATCATCAATATTAGTTTTTGAAACAGTCAACTTGAATATCAGGATGCTCCAATCAGGATTTTAACATCCGATGCAGATCTCATATGTTCTTTTCATCTCATCAATCGATGCTGATCATTTAACTTTTTATCAGCAGCTGTCAAAAATGGTTATATATAAGCTTTCTGCTCAATGTCACTGTAAACTAAATTTCCCTGTTGCTAAAACCATAGTCGTTGCCTAGTTTTTGCTGCCAGTCAATAATTCAGTATACACAAAAAATATTTTTTAAATATAAATGTTACTCTTTATTCTAGGCCTTAAAAACTAGTAGCCTTATACAAACTATTATTTACTGTATACAAGATAGTCCTAAAGAATGAGGCTTAATGAAGCTGAACTGATAACCCATTGGTGTAATTCAATTTAAAGTGAAAATGTTTATTAGTTTGTCACCATTTAATTTAATTATTTTATTCATTATTTTATTATATTTACCAATACACTATATTATAGTAACTAAATATTTGATATAGATTTATTATATGTATGTTCCTTCCTTTTCATTTTGGTAATATTAGTTCCGCTTTCACTTGTTTCTGCGGAGAGTGTAATATGGGCAACACACTCTCGTGAGGTCAACAAATTACAGGAGAATGAAGAGATGTTTCTAGACTCTACAGGTGTTACTTTTAATACTGTTTGCCCAGCAATCATTTAATAAAGATGTTTGAATTATACCCCATCTTGTATTCTGCGATATTATTATGATACCTATGCCTTGCGGAGACTGATGCTGCTACTGCAGATAATAATGAAAAACGCTTCACGCATGACACGCCAGTTTAGTATAAATAAAGCGTTTAACGCACGCAAGCAAACGGAACCGAACTCCGAGCACTTCTGTTACTCTAAGCATTAGAGGGAGTTGTGGAGCACAGAACCGCTCTGAAAACACAGTAACAATACTCTGATTTAATATAGTCTGGACAGAGCAGCGCAAATACACTTTAAGGGAGCAGACTATTTATTTAAATCGCAGCCCTTTGCAATTTAATAAATCGCACAAGGTCATATCGCAGTTTCGATTTTATTTCGATTAATTGTGCAGCCCTAATTTTTGTATAACAAAAGAGGGCTGGTTTGACTCATTAGACTTGATTGAGAGCTGGCAAACTCCTAATGGTGGAAAGGGAACACTGAAACATCATTCTTTATTTAGGAAAGGATCATGGGAACGGGCACTAAGAATAGAAATGAAATAGAAACAAGAGGGTTGCAGGTCCACACATAGCAAGCAAAATCACAAGACCAAGCAACTACAAGCAAATGAGAGAGAACTCACAAATTAGAAGAGGAAACTCTACAGTTTAAGTCTACAAAAGTTTGTGAAGTTCTCATACAGTTGAAATCAGAAGTTCACATACACCTTAGCCAAATACATTTAAACTCAGTTCTTCCCAAGTCCAAATAGTAGAAAACATTGCCTGTTTTAAGAATGTGAAATGTCAGAATAATAGTAGAGAATTATTTTTTTCAGCTTTCATTTCTTTCAACCCATTCCCAGAGGGTCCGAATTTACACACAATTTGTAAGTCAAGTCATTTTTATTTGTATAGCGCCTTTCACAACACATCTTTTCAAAGCAGCTTTACAGTAGATCAGGCATTAACAGAAGATAAAACAGTAATATCTATAGTGTCTTAAGAGTCATCATTGTGTAGTTTGATTAAATACGATTGTGAATTGTGTTTAAAAATCAGTAATTCAATAGTAATTGTATTTATAATAAAAATGTATAGTATTTGGTAGCATTGCCTTTAAATTATTTAACTTGGGTCACACGTTTTGGGTAGCCTTCCACAACCTTCTCACAATAAGTTGCTGGAATTTTGTTCCCATTCCTCCAGACAGAACTGGTGTAACTGAGTCGGGTTTGTAGGCTTCATTGCTTGCACACGCTTTTTCAGTTCTGCACACAAATATTCTATCGGACTGAGGTCAGGACTTTGTAATGGCCACTACAATACCTTGACTTAGTTGTCCCCAAGCCATTTTGCCACAACTTTGGAGGTATGCTTGGGGTCATTGGCCATTTGGAAGGTCCATTTGCGACCAAGCTTTAACTTCATGGCTGATGTCTTGCGATGTTGCTTCAATATATTGACATCATTTTCCTTTCTCATGATGCCATCTATTTTATGAAGGTCACCAGTCCCTCCTGCAGAAAAGCACCCCCACAACATGATGTTGCACTCCCCATGTTTCGTGGTTGGGATTGTGATCTTCGGCTTGCTAGCCTCACCCTTTTCTCTACAAAAATAACGATGGTCATTATGGCCAAAAAGTTAAATTTTTGTTTCATCAGACCTGAGAAAATTTCTCCAAAAAGTAAAATCTTTGACCCCATGTGCATTTGCAAATAGTAGTCTGGCTTTATAGCGATTTTGGAGCATTGGCTTCTTCCTTGCTGAGCAGTCTTTCAGGTTATGTCAATATAGGACTTGTTTTACTGTGGATATAGATACTCATCTACCAGTTTCCTCCAGCATCTTTACAAGGTCCTCTGCTGTTGTTCTGGGATTGACTTGCAACCAGTTAATCTTGTTCATTACGTTCATCTCGTGCATTACGTTCATTTCTAGGAGACAGAATGCATCTCCTTCCTGAGAGGTATGATGGCTGTGTGGTCCCATGGTGGTTATACTTGTGTACTATTGTTTGTACAGATTAACATGTAAGATTAGCATTTGGAAATTGCTTACAATGATGAAACAGACTTGTGGAGGTCCACAATTTTTTTTTCAGAGGTCTTGGCTGATTTCTTTTGATTTTCTTATGATGTCAAGCAAAGAGGCACAGAGTTTGAAGGTAGGCCTTGAAATATATGTATCCACAGGTACACCTCCAATTCAGTACACCTCCTACCAGAAGCTAATTGGCTAATTGTTTGAAGGCTTGACATAATTCTCTTGAATTTTCCAAGCTGCTTAAATGCACAGTTAACTTGGTGTATGTAAACTTCTGACCCACTGGAATTGTGATAGTCAATTAAAGGTGAAACACTCTGCCTGTAAACAATTGTTGAAAAAAATGACTTGTCATGCACAAAGTAGATGTCCTAAATGACTTGCCAAAACTATAGTTTGCTAATATGAAATCTGTGGAGTGGTTAAAAAATTAGTTTTAATGACTTCAACCAAAGTGTATGCAAACATCTCAATTCAACTGTGTGAAAATTATATATATAAAAGATATTAATTAGATATTTTTAGCCTATGCATTTTATAGATACATAATCTGTGTATATAGCTGACACTTAAAAACACAGCATGAGGTCAGAGATGATAGGCCGATATTAAGGTGAATGTCAAACAGAGTGGGAAATTTATCAAACAGAAGGAACTCACGCATTGGAGCACTGAACTTCGTGCCAGCCCTTGGTGAAGTTCTGTTTAAGTTCGGTGAGAGGACTGAGGCCAAGCCTGCGTTTCAGCTCTGCGGCGTGCCTCTCTTTTGCAGTAAGAACCTGCCTGAGTGTCTGAATCTCATCGTCCACCTAACATAAAAGAAATGCCAAAGAAAACAAAATATTCTTTACAAATTTGATAATTAAAGAATAAAATATAATCTTCCCACTTAACATCCTTTTGTGTTCCATGTAAAAAAGAAAGTCATAGGGATTTAACATAAGGGTGAGTAAATGCTGACAGAATTTTAATTTTTGAATGATGTATCCCTAAGATGTCTGCATAATATATTCACACATCTTCCACATTTATTATGGTAGATCAACAAAACACAAGGGATGAGGGTTAAGTGCTTGCTACTCAGGGTGCAGTATGTGGTACCTTGGTGAGTTCCAGCTGTAGTTCTTCTGCCTCTTCCAATGTCAAGCCTGGTGGCAGAGTTCCTCCACTGGCTACATCTGCATCTGTAGAAGTCATTGAAGAACCTAGACCTAAATTGAAAATGGACATATGCCGACATTAAAGCAGGGACTAAAAATGGTTCAAGGAACAAAAACAAAAACTCAAATTATCTAATTATATTTTGCAGGATGCAACTGAAAACAGGAACAAAGTCCCTTTCAATTGTTCAGGAGAGAACGTTTTATTTTTTGTTGGTAACCAGTTAATAACCTGTTAATTTTGTTCCGATAATTTTTCACAGTAAATTTTCAGAATAACACCACTTCCTGTTGCCACAAGTGGCTTCACTATTTAAAAGTTGAACATGATAAGCATGTGCTTTTATCCTAAAGGAAAGAACTGCATCACACATTTCTTTGCCTAATTGTATGTTCTGTGACATGCAGAAGACATTTTTGGCAACTTATATATATATATATATATATATATATATATAAAATTAATACATTTATTTGCATGATTTTTTATTTTCTCCCCAATTTGGAATAACCAATTCCCAATGCGCTCCAAGTCCTTGTGGTGGTGTAGTGACTCGCCTAAATCCGGGTGGCGGAGGACGAATCTGTTTCCTCCATCTGAGACTGTCAATCTACACATCTTATCATGTGGCTTGAGCGTGTTACCGCAGAGACAAAGTGCGTGTGGATATTTCACGCTATTCTCCACGGCATCCACACACAACTCACCACGCAGTTATCCCATGTGACTCTACCCTCCCTAGCAACCGGGCCAATTGGGATGCTTAGGAGACCTGGTTGAAGTCACTCAGCACACCCTGGATTCGAACTCGCGACTCCAGGGGGGGGTAGTCAGCGTCAATACTCGCTGAGCTACCCAGGCCTCCTACATTTATATGCATGATTAATCCAGATACAAGGAAAAATATCAAGATAAAAAGGTACATTTCTCAGATGTTTCCAAGTCTTCACTGAATTATTATTAGGTATGATGCATTAATAAAGATTTGATGCTACCTGGATTTGACGGAGAAGCAGATTTGTAATTAAAACAATTAATTAAAATAAAATACGTTATTGTATATAGGCTTATAGGCTACTGTATCCCCCTGAGAACCCCGCGTGTCTTCCGAGTGCATTTTCCATTTAATTTTTATCTAGTAGCACCTAATAAACAAGAAAAAAAATCTATAATATTTTCATTTATTTTGGGTGAGGCAAGTTTTTCCCTTATTTTTATTTCAGACCAGTCGTTGCTTGTTTCGCTTGTGAGATATGGCAACACTGCAACTGGTATATTATGTTATTTCGTTCTAACCGTTTACCAATAGGAAAGGAGTCTGCGGAACGCCGAAACCGGAGCGAAAATTTTTAATTTCTGCTCAGAATGAAACGAAATGAAAAACATAACATGATCAGCTGCCCCAAACTGGCCTAATACAGACCTGGAATGTAATATAACAAGAATTACACAGCGACGCTAGAACTAAAGAGTTTAAACACACCAAATCAGAGCCAATTTAACCAAAAACCAGCACAACATATATTTTAACAGTTTGGATAGCTGTAACAGATTCACTATATGACACTGTCTTTATAACTCTTTGGCAGACTCTTTGTTTTGCACTTTTTATTAGCGCCACCAACCCAACAGACGCACATATTTACTGCACCTGCTCAAAAATACACAAATCTCTCCAGCGGACGACACCTTACCATGCTCAGAAGAGTCCATTATTTGATGCAATATGATCCTAGATCACGTTTACTAATGAGTAAATAAATGTCTAGGAGTTTGTTATCTGGTAGATAGAAAAAGAGAGTTGACCCTCGTTGAATTCGACCACGTACACAAGAGGATTTCGCGACAAGCGCGAACTTCCGGAGCGCTGGAATGACGTCACTACGCTCTGCGCTTGCTTCTTCTTCTTTTAGTATGTTTGGCAGTTGGCTAACCAGCTTGCACTTGCATTACCGTGACCTACCGGACTGGAGTGAATGCTGTGTCTGAAATCGCACACTCGTTCACTCATTCAATATTTCCGATATAGTGAATGACTGTGAGTGCACTATATTTCAGCATTGAGTGAACGAAATGAGTGAGCGATTTCAGACGCTGACTAGATTCTCTGCGTTTTCTTCTTCTTTAGATTTTATGGCGGGTTGCGAACCAACTTCATAGGTGCATACCGCCACTTTCTGTGATGGAGTTTGAAGATAATGAAATCTATGTTTTTCCCTATATCCTATATTTTAATCCACTGCTCCTAATAAATCTTATTATTGCATTAATTTGTTTCCCCTCATTCGGACCATCATATAAGATATTGCTTATTATGTATTATTGAGTTCCTAAGGTTTGTAAGTCTTCCTTAAGACTCCTCCTTTCTCTTTCATATGCAGGACATACCATCAACACATGCACTACTGTCTCCTCTATTGCACCATCCTCACATAAACTTGTATAATGTTTCCCTATTATGTGTAATGTATAGTTAAGATTTGAATGTCCTGTTCTTAGATGTGTGAATATAACTTGTTCCAATCTACTTTTTATTTATTTTTTATTTTTTATTTACCTTATGATAACGTCTGCCTGGTATGACATGAATCCCAATAAGTCTGCCATTTCCTATTGCATGCATCCAATACCCTTCTGATCTGCTAAGTGAAACATTTTTACTTGGTTCATCCATCCTTGATCATCCATGATTCTTTAGCCATTTTGTCTGCTTCTTCATTGCCTTGAATTTCCACATGTGTTGGTACTATCTATTTTAGACTGTATAATGTCGATCCCCACAGCCACCACCACCATTGTGTCCTTGAGCAAGGCATTTAACTCCAGGTTGCTCCAGGGCGATTGTCCCTGTAATAAGTGCACTGTAAGTCGCTTTGGATAAAAGCGTCTGCCAAATGCATAAATGTAAATGCAAATGTAAGCTCATAAACTGCCATTGATTCAGAACATATTATTACTTTATCTGCTCTTCATAAATCCAACCTAGAGTCATTAAGATTGCTATCATCTCTGCAGTGTATACAGATGTACCATTTCTTCCAAACTTCCTTACATCAAACTCTGGAACATAAACTGGAACATGCCCCTGTCCTTCCAGTTTATTGGTTCTTTGAGCCATCTGTGTATACAGATGGCTCAAATCTGTAAAGAAAATCTGGAAGAAATGAATAATGCACACTTTTTATATATTCTTTTACACATGTTTTTGTGTTATATTCATCCCTTTTTCCCTTAATTCTTTCATGCAGCTTTAAAACAATTTCAGGTTGTGTGAATAGCCAAGGTGGTATTGGAGGTATTGCAACTATTAGAGCAAATTACTTTGTATTTAGACCATTTTCATTAGCCCATTTCTTTATTTTCCATGCAAAGCCTTTACCTGGTGTATTTATTGTTTCCCAACTTTCAGCAAGTACTCCCCTAACTGGATGATCATTGTTTTATCCCTGAAGATTAATCCAGTATGGCATAGCTAGTTCTCTCTTCTTATATACTGTGCAGTGGCATTTCTGATGTTGGTGTAGTTTTAACTGCTCCAAAGTCTTAATGGTTTAGCTTGCATGATATCTAGTTTCTTTAGCATAGTTGCAGATGCAGATTCACAATACAGCTATAGTCTAGTGCTGATCACATAAGTCCAACATAAATACCCTTTAATGATTGTTTGTCTGCACCACAGTCTTGTACTGCAACCGCTCTCATTAAGTTTAATACGTTACTAGATTTCTTTATAATATAATCTATATGATCTTTCCAAGTTAACTTTTCATCAAATCACATTCCCAGATATTTAAACATAGATACTTTTTCAAATGATGTCCCATGTAATTTAAAATGTTTGATCTATTTCATTTTCTTCTTTTTAAATATCTGATAACATGTTTTGGATATTGAAAATGTTAACCCCTATTCTAGAGACAATTTTTCAAATTTCTCTATTGCTTCTTGAATTCTCTCCATATTAAAGGATATATTCCTCCCTCTTTTCCACATTATTCCATCATCTGCATAGAAAGCTGTGTTATTTCCTGATGACACTCCTTTAAATGTCATTAATCATAATATTAAATAATATAGGTCTTATCACACTTGCCTGAGGTGTTCCATTCTCCACTCTTACAATTTGAGACAATTCATTACCTACTTGAACTTGGGTAGTTCTTTCGAATAAAAAACTTAAAACCCAATTAAAGATTCTTCCCTCTATTCCAATTTTCTTCAATTTTAATAATGCACCTTCTTTCCACATCATGTTGTATGCCTTCTCAATATCAAAATAAACTGCCACTAACCCCTCTTTCATTGCTTTCTTAACATCTGTTTCCAATTTTATTAGTGCATCCAATATTGAGCTACCTTTTCTAAAACCATTTTGATAAGGTGCTGACAATCCCTTTTCCTGGTGCCATTTGTTTAATTTGATATAACACTTTTAAGTTCCCATATTTCAAATGCAACATACACAGTCAGGCCCCAGACTTATCCATGCCACGTCTTAGGCCCGCCTCCGCTCCACGGAGCACTGAACTGCACTTGGGTTCTACAATTCACGTCATCGCCATCACCATCACCATTGCCAGCTACAGTGTAATCTTTGTTGTGGGGCCTAATTTAATCTGTTAATATATCATTATTCTACTTGTAAATATGCTCTCTGTTATAGTGTAATTTACAATCATTTAGGTTTGCTCCAAGAAAAACACTAAAATAAAAATGAGTGTTTTCTATTGTGGAGCTGCATCTTTTTGGTTTAATTCACACACACACACACACACACTTAAAGATAGATCAAACCGTTTCACACTTTTGTGGGTGGTACTGTTCTGCCATGCTTAATGCCCTCTAATGAGCTTCCCATCGATTCTCTTTCTAGACCCCTTTTTATTTAATTATTTATTTATTCTTGGTTAGTTTTTGTAGCATCTATTTTAAGAAGACTACTCTTAGCCACAACAAAGGTTCAGAAACATTTATTTTACACCAGCAAATTAATGTTTTTTTTTCTTTCTTCTTTTAGTCACAATAACCATGCTACAACATAAAGGTCTATTATTATTCATTTTAATAGTTCATTCAGTGTATGTACAAGAGACCTTCCCATAGAACCATGAGTAGCATAGTTTCAGTCAAATTCATGTAACATACCATTTAAAACAAGGACGATTCATTATAAACATGACAAAATAATCTCATAAATAAAATAAAAATGCATAAAATTACCATTTCACTAAAATTACACTAAACATTTTCTCTTCTTTCTGAAGACATCATTTCCTGACCATTTCACACTCCAGTATATTTTTTCTTCTCTAAGCAATGTCCATTCAACTTAAAAATAAATCCAATATTTCAACAAAGAAGCCATACTCTTTATGAGTGTAGTTCTGATACATATAAATGCACAGGAAAAAGGGACCACAAGTAGCTAACATCCATTAAAAGCCATCTAGAGCAGAGGAGTGTGGAAACCAGAGAGAGAAAGTAGAAAGAGAGCAGATAGTGAAATAGATAACTAAATGTAAACTCAATGAAGCATCACTGGCAATTTGAAGAGTAAAATAAATGTGAAGAAACATGGCTGGTGATATTTGTATTATGCTTCCGTCTGAGCTGAGAAGGAATATGAGAACACATAGACAACAACAGTGATTTGGAACTGCCTATGTGCGAAGATAAGCATGAGATGTTAGAAGAAAAAAAATAACAAAAACGACGATAGAATATGTCATTAATGGGCATCTTTGTTTAGTTAATTTTGCTGATTCAAAAAAATCAGTTTAGGAAGGCCATTAAAACACTTTCAAATGTATATTGAGAATGACTCAAACCCGCACCTAGGCTTGCGGTGATGTCGCCATAGGCCTTCTAACTCACAATTTCACAGACAGCACAAAACGTAAACGAGCGATCAGGATCCTATCACTAAAAGTATGACAAAAATTGTTTAATCGTGGTTAAATATTTTTGAAGCATAACACCACATCTCTGAGACAGTTTAGAGGAGAACCTATCAAAATAAATCTTAAAATATTTGTGCTAACAGCTTTTATCTTCTCATAACATGTAGCATCAAACCTTAACTGGACACAAAATATAAAACATCCATGACTGCAAGTGTGTTCTATCAATTCAATTAAATAAAAAAAAAGAACCAATGTATCCCTAAAGCGATGGACGATGTCTAGAAAAATTCACATACATGAGTCTAGCACTTGCATCATTTTAAGCTGTCCTCAAGTAGAGGAAAGAATTAAAATATTTAAGCATTTATGCAGATGCTTATAGTATCATGAATACTTCATTGTTTGCCACTTTAATAAATAAATAAGTAGAATATACAGCACCCAGGAACGAATGACTTCAAACTAAAAAATAATAATAATATCTCTCACAATAGACAGAATATCTTGGCAAAAAGGGGCTCAAATGACAGCAAGGGGATGGTACCACAAACACAATCTTATTATATGCATCAAAAACGAATGCACAAAATATACATATATATTTTACATACACATGTGTGTAGATTGTATATCTATATAAAAATGTCTCATCTATATTAGCTTCAACCTTACGTACACAAGATTTGACATCAGATATGACACTGTGGGAGTTTAAGTTAGTTTGCATTCATGACTCCCTTTCAACGAGAGACACAACTGGGCCAAATGGAGCCGAACACTAAGAGCAAAGCTGAGTTCCCAAACATTTATCGCACATCACCGAACAACCGCAGCACACTATGGCAAAGTCCTCACATTACACCGCCACACACAAAGATGACTTTTAAATCCATTCCTAATATATAGAAGAGTCCTAATTTTGGCTCAGCTTGTTGCAAACAGTCCTTAAAACAACACAGGAACACCAACATCGACAATCAACAAAACACTTAAAGAGTAAATGGCATGTAAATGGCATCATTTGCATCTCTCTCTTTCAGAAAACAAAAAGAGTAACGGAACAGAAAATTACAGTATTGATTGATGAACAAAGCAAGCGAGTCCATAGAACCGGTATGCTTTTGTTAATTGCCTCAAAATTGTATAATTTTACAGAAAAAAAAGGGACATTGAGAATTCCATCACACGTTTCTCAGAGGACCTTCGTTGGTCTTTAAACACCAATGGCAAGTTCACAGAGTCAAATTTAAACCACACTCAGAAGTACTTATAAATGGGAACAAACATTGCATATCCATAAATATACCTACAAGAAAGCCGAAATTGTGAAAATTTCATCTAACGAAGTCAAGGAACAGTGCATGCCACAGGACGACAAGCAAATCTGGCTGGGGGAAGGAGGGAACAAGTGGAAGGCAAGATTGGAGGTCAAAGGCAACAAAGAGAAGAGGGCAAACAACAGATATTTTTATCTTTTTTCTCAGACTAATTTTTAAGCTACATTGAGGCGAATGTGTGCCGCTCTTGTGTGGGTGAAGGAAGTGGTATGTGAATAAGGGACAGGATATGCTTAAGAATTCAGCTATCATTCCACCAATGCTGGCTTTCCTCCTCTCAAAAACAGGCTTTTTTGTTGTAGCTGAAGGATTCTTTCCATAAATTTTTTTCCCCTCAGAGAGGTGGTGCAGAGTGGCAAGAAATATGCCACGGGTGGAGGTTGAGGGGGAGGAGCTTTTAGTTGAAGCCGGTGTCAGTGTGGTAGGTGGTGTGGTAACCGTCGGACGTTAACTGGGTGGTTTCTGTGGCCGATGAGGGCTGCATCACGATTGGCTCACCTCCACCTGCCTCTGTGTAGAGATCAGGAAAAAACAGATGTTTCAGACAATAGCGCACGTTTTGTTTCAACAGGATTTTATAGTGTAAACACAAAGCATCTGGAACTGTTTGACAGAAACATCCTAATTCTAGAATCCTACCTTGTCTGTTTAGATCCTAACATTAACTAGTAAGATCTTAACTTAACTGGACTAGTTCACCCCCCCAAAAAAAATCTTATCATTTACTCATCCTCATGCCATCCCAGATGCATATGACTTTCTATCTTCAGATGAACACATTTGAAAAAAAAAACAGAAGAATTTCTCAGATCAGTAGGTCCTTAAAATGCAAGTGAATGGTGATCAGACTTTTGAAGCTCTATAAATCACAGACAGTCAGCAAAAACATCATCTATATGACTCCAGAGGTTAAATTAATGCTGTCTAAAGTGAAGTGAGCGATTTTGGTGAGAAAAATATCAATATTTAAATACTTTATAAATCTACTATAAAAAGAACTATACATTATCGCTTCCAGTCAGCAACAGTATGCGCATTCTGGAGAGGGCAAAGTTCACACTATTTTTCATGTGACACTCACATTGGCATGTTATGGACTTAATCTCATGTTTTTTTCTCAGTTGAGACATCCATGATGTGCACACAAATGCCACATTGTGAGCAGGGCTGGACTGGGAAGAGAAATCGGCCTGGGATTTTACATAGCAACTGGCCCAAAAGTTGAGCCAAAAGTTGTTGAGCGGGGGAGGGGGGCTGGCCTTTCTACATATCGCGCGCTGTTTTGTGGTCTGTTCTGCATAACGCGGCGGCTCATTTTAGCTGATTGCGGCCCATTTGGCATGTTTCGCGGCCGACCCACCAGCCCACACGGTTCTCCCAAAGGCCAGTCCGCCCCTGATCGGCCCCAAAGTGCGTCGGCACACCGGAAAAATGCCAGGCTTCTGTACAGCTGACTGGAAGTGATGATTTATAGTTAAAAAGTACTTAAATATTAATTTTTTGGGGGGCCTGGGTAGCTCAGTGAGCAAAGACGCTGACTACCACCCCTGGAGTTCGCGAGTTCAAATCCCAGGGCATGCTGAGTGACTCTAGCCAGGTCTCCTAAGCAACCAAATTGGCCCTGTTGCTAGTGTGGGTAGAATCACATGGGTTAACCTCTATACCACTATAATGTGGTTCGCTCTTGGTGGGGCGCGTGGTGAGTTGTGCATGGATGCCGCGGTGGATGGCGTGAAGCCACCACATGCGCTATGTCTCCATGGTGGTGCGCTCAACAAGCCATGTGATAAGATGTGTGGGTTGATGGCTCAGACTGTGAGGCAACTGAGATTCGTCCTCTTGAAATCCGGATTGAGGCGAGTCACTATGCCACCACGAGGACTTAAGAGTGCATTGGAAATTGGGGAGAAAAAAGGTGGGAAAAAATAAATAAAATAAAATATTTATCCTTATCACAGCAAAATTGATAATTTAGCTTTAGAAGACTCTACTTGGCCCACCATCCAGTAGAGTTGTACGGATGATGTTTATGCTGACTGTCTGTTCTTTTTGGAACTTCAAAAGTTGTATCCCCATCCACTTGCATTTTAAGGACCTACTGAGCCAAGATATTTTTCTTCAAATGTGTTATGATGAAGAAAGACAGCCATACACATCTAGGATGGCATGAGGGTGAATAAATGATCGGAGAATTTTCATTTTTGGGTGAACTATCCCTTTAAGACTTAAGACAAGAAGTTTCAGTAATACATGTTAACATGAAAGGTCATTCACAACTAATTTTAAATCAATAATCATGTATTTATGAATGAAAGAGGATATTTAACCTAAAGTGGGCATTACATACCAGAATGGGAGCAAGGAGGTAGGAGGGGAGGGGTTGAAAGGAGGAATTTGTGATGTCATCCAAAAAAAGAAAGTTATTTTAGAGGCGGAGCAAGTTATTTACATTTTTATAAATATTTAAAAAACAAACATTGTTTTAAATGTAGAATAATGTGCACTGATGAATTGTGCATAGTAGGGCTGGGTATCGTCAACCACCTCATGATATAATTCAATATATGCAATATATCAGTATTATAATTGGATCACTAATTAAACTGTGCAAGGGACTCAAAGTGTATGTGAGAGAGGTGAATCTGCAGGTTCAGTTTCAATCTCTTGTGATTCTGACCGCACTGCAAAACAAATTTGTGCTAACTTAGCTGACTTGCTTCATTATTATTGAACTGATGGACATTACATGCATCAGTGTCTGAGGTTAACTTTTCCATTGAGGGGCAACATTTGCCACCTACATTTTTTTAATCTTCAGAGGCATTTTTTTATTGATATATAAATCAACAGTGTGTCATCTTTTATGTCAAATACTTCATTGTAATCAACATAAATTCATAATATTAAAATAGTTGATCTCCTGGAATTTTCACACACAACAGTCTCTATTTTACTCAGAATGGTGCCAAAAACAAAAAAAAACATCCAGTAAGTGGCAGATCTGCAGACGGAAACACCTTGTTGATGAGAGAGGTCAACAGAAAATGTCCAGACTGGTTCGAGTTGACAGAAAGGCTACGGTAACTCAGATATCCACTCTGTACAAATGTAGTTAGCAGAATAGTATCTCAGAATGCTCAACACATCGAACCTTGAGGCAGATGGGCTACAACAGCAGAAGACTACGTTGGGCACTTTATTAGGGCCATACTGTTCCTTATAATGTGCTCAGTGAGCATACATTTAATGTTTTATATTATAATATGATTTTCTCAGGCATTTATGTCACTTTCAATGGCATTTTTCACAAATAGTTGAACAAGTTTTGGGATATGTAGACATTTGATAGTATCGGCACAGCCCTAGTGCACAATAAGATCAGGAAAATGCATTAAGAAAGTACAGTATAGACTCAATTTTGATTTCAAGTTGACATAATATAGCATTCATTTATAGAGCTTCATTCATGCAGGACATGGAGTCAATATATGAGCTAACCTCTCTCATCGGATTGCAGCTGGGCCTCTAGGTCTTCAGGGGAGACATAGAACTCCTGCTCTTGTCCTTCAGGTGGCCGTGGTTTGCACTTTCCACAGCAGCAGTTACAACAACAGCACAAGCAACAGCAGAAGTAACAGCCTGTAGCCAGACCACAGAAAATAAACAGAGCCTGTAGGGGGAGATAAAGAGCAACAAAACAAATTAGAGGTTAAATAAGTTTGTCAAGTATGCCTGTTTTCTGAGATCTATATTACACTGATGATGATATCATAAAAGCATGTTATTTTCTGATATCAAAACCCACCCATCCACCAACAAACATACCACTTACCTTGGCCCACCAGCTGGAAAGGACAAAGTAGGTGTTGACATTCTCCTCTCCAAACTGCTCAGCTACGTAAAGCCCCAGAGAGCCATACTTGTCATAGATGTTTCGCTTTGTGGGGTCATTTAAAATGGCATGAGCGTTGTTTATCTCTTTAAACTTATCTGATGCCTCTGGGTTGTCAGGATTCTTGTCAGGGTGATATTTCAATGCCAGTTTCCTGAAATAAATTATAAAATTGCACATAAACTACATTAACTTTTTTTGACTACTTAGATTTGGTATTCAGACATAACAAATGCAACAAAGCATTCATATTTACTGCCAGAATTAAATTTTCTCAGGGCCTGCAGTGAATGCAGCCTGAATGACAATCCAAAAATATTATACTTATGGATGTCCCGGTACCATGTTTTGATACATCACAGCCCAGCACAGGGCAATGGTGACATCAAAATAGAAATATTAATAATTCTGCCCAGCTGAAAAATACATAATTATGTTAGATACATATGCTTGTATATGGTCACTGATTACATACATTTGAAGTATTTTAAATTACTATTGTAAGTTTTAAAACTTCATTGTCACTGATTACATGTTTCTAAAGTATTCTTTTCAAAAATAAATTTTTAAAAGGTAATGCTTATCCAGTAAATCAACCTTTGCCATAGTATAAATTTACTGGTGAAATCAGACATTACATTTGGTACTATCAGGAATATCAAATATCAGGACCCTTAGCAGTATTATACATTATATTCAGTATTATATACAGTTTAATATAATATAATCATCTGCAAACGCAGTGCAAATTCACTCACGTGCTGAACAGTACATGATGAGAAACGATCTAAAACACTTCAAAACTGGCACACATGAAATACATGAAAGCTGCATGATTTATTACATTGAAACTGAAAGCGTGGTAAGATGTTGTAAGAGTTTAATCAAAATGGTGGCACTCCCTTTCTCCATTGCGATCGGTTTGCTTGTCGCAGATGCACGCACTCATTTGCTCAGTGAAGTTTGTTTTATTTTATTTTTCTATCCCCTTTTCTCCCAATTTGGAATGCCCAATTCCCACTACTTAGTAGGTCCTAGTGGTGGCACGGTTACCTCAATCCGGATGGCAGAGGACAAGTATCAGTTGCCTCTGCTTCTGAGACAGTCAATCCACACATCTTATCACGTGGCTGGTTGTGCATGACACCGCAGAGATTAACAGCATGTGGAGGCTTATGCTACTCTCCGTGATCTACGCACAACTTACCACATGCCCCATTGACAGCGAGTACCACTAATTGTGACCACAAGGAGGTTACCACATGCGACTCTACCCTCCCTAGCAAACAGGCCAATTTGCTTGCTTAGGAGACCTGGCTGTGCTCAGTGAAGTTTAACGGAGGCTCGCATGTGGTAAAAACGAACAGTTTTGTGAAATACCCTGAAATACGTGTCTGATTTTGAATCCATAACATGTATACATTATAAAACATAGGAAATAGCAGTAAAATGTAAGGTATGCCCTGGAGAGAAACAACTCTTAAACGCATCAAACAACAGCACACGCCCTCTCAACACAAATGATTCAGCAACCGATCCACATTAAACGGTTTGCTTACTATGATCTTTGAAGTGTTTATAAAGTGCTCTTGTGCACTGGACATCTTAGGTCTTGTTTTTTCTGCTTCAATTTGTCTCCGTAATTTTTCAAATGGGTTTCATCATGCAACACATTTTCACTGGACTGTAAAGTGACGTCACTGGCAAATGATGCCAGAAGGCGCTGAGAGCAAATTAGTAGAGAGGGGGGCATTAGCTTACAAATGGGAGGCGTTTATCAGTCATGTTAATTATATTTATCGTCAAGTTCCTGTTTGCATTAAAATGTTTATCTAGACTCCATTATTTGGGTTGGTATGCATCTATACAGCGGTTCATCTGATTCTGAAGTCTAGTGACACATCTCAAGTATCTGATTTAGCAGCGTCAAATAGAGAGGTGAAGTTAAAACCTCCGCTAATGCACCTGTATGGCTCTGTAGGTGGATACACGCGAAGCGTGTGCGTATTTACTCACAGACCGGTCTCAAGCTCTTAAACGCGCACCTCTGATTATTGCAGCACTGCGAGAACCAGTGAGAAGCACGGCACGAGATGCAGAAACCATTCGAATTCAGCATTGAAAAGAACTTTTTCACACTCCGGGTTTTGGAATGTAGAAGTAAACATTTGCAGGGTAAACTTCGACAGTGGTGAATGGGAGTGAATGAGAGATCACAGCAAAAATTATTTCACAAAAAAAACCTATTGACATTTGAATGACTTTCCAGAATAATAGAGAGTGGTGGATTAAGACATTGAGATGGGAGAAGATGCCAAATTTACTGTCACTCTCTCAGCAGCTGCAACAGAACATCCCTCGCAGTTGTGGCAATTAATTTCTTTTTTAACTAAAGGGTAATATAACACAAAAGCATTATGTTATAAACTTCACAAATATTATATTCACTCAATGTTTAAAAAAAATCATATAAAAAGGTTTGCTAGATTTACATTGCTAAATAAGGCAGAAATGCTTCATCACAGTCTCTGAAAAAGGTCTATTCTACATGACCACCCTTGAATGTTAACTATAGTAACACTAAGTGTACTTTAGACAGAAATAGATTCATAATATTACATATTATCACTACTTCAGCTCTATTAAATTTGTCATAGGTTACATTAGGGACAACTTTTAAATGTTTATATAAATACATTTAAAATAATAAAATACATATTTTGTATGTATTCATTGTACATTTAGAGTAGGTCTTCTGTTTTTAATGATAAAAATGCCATAATTAGTTTTTTAGAAATCATGTTACATCTAACCACACTAGTGAAGGAGATTCATGTTTTCATGTGCTTACTATGGTCATTTTACAAATACCACTGTTAAAACTATAAAAATAAATTTACATAAGGGCAAATGCAAAATACATACATATACAATCTTTTTTTTTTTAGATTAAATAGAAATGCGTAACCACCCCCCCCCCCAAAAAAAAATAGGCTGAAATATATTTATTTGAGTGTAAGAAAATAAAACTGGTTTTATTTGCCTTGAGAAATTCCAAGAGATGATAGAATTTAAATCAATAAGAACCTGATGAAAGGATTTCCAACTCAGTCACACTGTTAGAATAATTTAATCACATAATAACTTTTTACTTTTATCTGTGTTATACATTAAGGATGTACTGGTTGATACCTGTACATCCAACTCAAAATCAATACTGTAATGTATAATGAGCATTTCAATGGGTCTTTTCACTTATTATTGAAATATAATATCAATATCACTTTCATTATTAGTTTATATCTTTGCATTTTTATTTTATATTCCCAGATATAGCCCTCCGTCTGCTTAAAATGAAGAAATGCAAGGTTTGGTCTCACATTCATGACATAAGCCTGCTCAATTCATTAACAAACTTTAAAATTATTTAATGCATCGAAGTTGCGTTGAGCAAATTAAGCAAATTATACAAATATTGAGTTTTGTGTTTTTTTAATTTTTTTTGGTAACACAAAGTCTCCGATTTAAAATTGCCACATTTGGCTCAAAAAAAGGTTGAGAACCACTGTGTTAACTAATGTTAACAAATGGAACCTTATTGTAAAGTGTTACCAGGTTTTCATACCAAGAAAATATCACCCTAACATCTCTTAATGGAAGACTATTTCCGAGTAGTCTAACAGTAAGATAAAACTGTGCATGGGAAATGGTCCCTGAATGCACTTAACTTTATTGAGCCGTGGGGTCCCACATTGCTGTCTGCTGCATTTAGCCAATAAGCATTTTATTAAAACCATTAAGATTAAAAGCAGTAAAAGTGATCTGCCAAATGGTGCAGAGCAGAACACCGTGAGAGGATGCTGAGGAAGGGGTGGGGCTTTTCAAACTCGCCTGTATGACTTCTTGATGTCATCAGCAGTGGCCACTTTGTCGACACCCAGCACATGGTACAGTGATTCTCCAGAGGTGGAGAGAGTACGCTGCCTCTGCTGCTCAGCCATGACAATTTAGCTTCTCGACAATCTGAACACACAAACACACCATGCAGGATGATGACATCATAAAACAGGAAATACCTTGCTTGTTTACAGATTTAAATGGCAAATTTTAGAGGTAAGATAATGAGCTAGAACTATATCTTGTTTTATTTGTAAGGACATCTTTACAGATCCACCATACAACTATACAGCAAGGATTTTCATGTACTGAAAAAAACATGCCAGATATCAGGGTACCATATACATTCACATAATATTTTTTGTATAGACATGGATGTGTCTATGCTCTACACTACATTTATGACTCTATGATTAAGTAAAGCAGAAAGTTCAGCACTTTTGGAACAATGTCCTCATGCCTCTTGTAATTTTCATCACCATAAACACAAACAAATCATGGATCATTAGATAGAGGACGTCAATAAGCTGCAGAGGGTCAGTCAGTAGTTTTAGTTAGTTTCATTAACGGTTTTGCAAGTTAAAGTATAGTTTTTATTTTGTGGACCATCTCTATTTAGTTTTTATAATTTTTTTAGTTTCAGTTTCAGTAATTATGGATTAGCAATCAATATAACACTTCTAGAGTTAACAAAAAATAAACCACAAACCTGTTTTACTCCATCTATCTACATATAGGCTTAAGTCATTTTGCGCATCTCTCTCAGCATTTCCTTTACACGCTGAGTTAATGTTTGCATTTTTAGCACAATCATGGGATTAATTTGTGCAGTGCTTGGAGTGATGAATTTGGGAGTCAAGAGCAGCATTAAACGTTTTGAACGCAGCTGAATCACACAGTCTAGCGGAAATACCAGTCTCAACAAACAAATTTACAAGTGCATTTTCATGTTTCTTATATTCATCTGATCTTGTTGTCCAAACCTAAGATCTTTGGAAACATGACGTCAGAGTCTGATGTTTCACACGTTGAGAGATACTGGCTCAGGGAATGCACTGTATTTATTCTTTTAATTTCAACACCACAAATCATATTTCATCAGTTTCATAATTAAACTCGAAATAGTCCCACACAGGGCTCTGTCATTCCTACCAGCCATCAGTCATGTCCCTGACTTCTTTATCGGTATCAGATAAAATTTGTGTTATATAAATAGAATTGGATCGCTGACGCAATGGTAAACTGCCAGCAGGAGGAGAGGAGCAGTTAGAGCAGCCATCTTGGTGTGCCTCAACTGCCATAGAGCCTCAATGACAGACAGGCGATAACACCACCATTTCACCGTCTCCGACCACAGGATACAACAGTCGCAATTCTCACTCTAACGAGAATCATGATTAACTTTTTATTTGCTCTAAATGGATAATATTAATTACAAGGAAGAAGACATATTCAGATCATGATGTCAGAGCATAGTAGCATCAGTGTAGCACAACGATCATCAAAGGATGTGGAAAAACAAGTTGTACACAAGTTGTAATGTTAGTAGGAAAAGCTGTAATATCTGCTTGTTTTTGGGTGACAACACACTTTTTCCCGTGGATGGTCCTTCAAAATTCAGACCATTGTTTCTAAATCACCTAAAATGCCTGGGATTTGCCCGTTTTCATACTGAAGTGCTCTCTGTTGTCATATACTGTATAGATAAATGTCATATATTCCATGTGCATAAGCCATTAAAAAACATTTAAACCTAGCTTATCAGTTGAATTTTAACCATCTCGGCATTGCTTGTCAAAATTTCTAATAGCTAAGTGAGCAAAAGTTGCCATGATTTCCAAAAGGCATAAAGTTAAAGATGACACATTTCTTTAATATTTTAAGCAATTTAACTTTTTTATTTCCATCTTTTACAGTTTAAAAAAAAAAAAAAAAAAAAAAGGAAAAGGGCCAAAAAAGATTGGGCACCCTGCATGGTCAGTATTTATTAACACCCCCCTTTGGCAAGTATCACAGCTTGTAAATGCTTTTCGTGGTCAGCTAAGGGTCTTTCAATTCTTGTTTGGGGGATTTTCGCCCATTCTTCCTTGCAAAAGGCTTCAAGTTCTGTGAATCTTGGGCTGTCTTGCATGCACTGCTCTTCTGAGGTCTATCCACAGTTTTTAGATATTTAGGTCGGGGGACTGTGGCGGCCATGGCTAAACCTTCAGCTTGCGCCTCTTGAGGTCGTCCGTTGTAGATCTTGAGGTGTGTTTAGGATCGTTATACTGTATACTCCTCTATTCATCTTCAGCTTTTTTACAGATGGTGTGATGTTTGCTTCCAGAATTTTCTGGTATCTAATTTAATCCATTCTTTCTTCTACAAGTGAAATGTTCCCCATACCGCTAGCTGCAACACAAGCCCAAAGTATGATCGATCCATCCCTGTGCTTAACAGAGGTGTTCTTTTCATGATATTCTGCACCCTTTTTTCTCCAAGCATACCTTTGCTCATTACGGGCAAAACAATAGATTTTAAATTCATCAGCCCACAGGACTTGTTTCCAAAATGCATCAGTCTTGTTTAGATGTTCATTTGCAAACTTCTGACACTGAAATATGTGGTGAGGGCACAGGAAAGGTTTTCTCTCATGACTTTTCAATGAAGGTCATATTTGTGCAGGTGTCACTGCACAGTAGAATGGTGCACCACTACTCCAGAGTCTGCTAAATCTTCATTAAGGTATTTTGCAGTCAAACAGGGGTTTTGATTTGCCTTTCTAACAATCCTACAAGGAGTTCTCTATAAAAATATTCTTGGTCTCCCAGACCTCAACTTGACCTCACCTCACTGTTAACTACCATTTCTTAATTACATTATGAACTGAGGAAACAGCTACCTGTAAACGCTTTGCTATCTTCTTATAGCCTTCTCTTGCTTTGCGGGCATCAATTATTTTAATTTTTAGAGTGCTAGGCAGCTACTTAGAGGAGCCCATGGCTGCTGATTGTTGGGACAAGGTTTGAGGAGTCAGAGTATTTGTAAAGCTTTGAAATTTGAATCACCTGGCCTTTCCAAACAATGATTGTGAACAAGCCATAGCCCTAACAAGCTAATTAAGGTCTGAGACATTGGTCAAGTTATCTAAGTGCCCAAATTTTGCATGGTGCTCCTTTCCTTTTTTCACTCTAAAATTGTGCAAAACAAAATTAATACACTTATCTTGCTTAAAATGTTGAAAAGAATGTTTAATCTTTAACTTTATGACTTTTGGCGATCAATTCATCTTCTACTCACTTAACTATTAACAGCAACAGAAAATTTGGCAAGGGGTGCCCAAACTTTTGCATGCCACTGTATCTCTGAAGTTGTCTGTTTGTATCTTACCTCAGTTTCAGTGACCTTGTTTACATTCAGCTGATTTGTTTGCCACTGAATTTACTGCTTGAACAGGAAAAATGTTGCATAATGATTACAAAAAAATTATTTTTGATAATTGTTATTCTAGTTCAGTTAGTTTTTGCAACTGTTGTTTGTTTCATTTAGTTATATACTGTATAATAGTTTTCGTCTACGTCTTAGTATACAAAAATAACCCTGGGTTGAACGCAGTAGACTATAATAGCCTGGTGAATAAAAATGGCAAGAGGACAGAGAGAGCTTTGACAATTCTGATAGCAGGCATGCTGGAGTAATGGCAGTTTACTAAGGTCATCTGCTGACTATATCATTTTCCTTTTCTCTTTCTCTCTCTCGATCCTTGTATCTCCAATTAATTTAAAGAGTCTTTTCTAGATAAGTCAATGTGGTATAAAGAAATCACAGTGGTGATAAGGAGAGGTTTTATTTCACAATGACAGTTCAAGTGAACATAAAACAATTTACAACTGAGCTAATAAGTATATTAAGAAAACAGCATTAATCTTCCAAACTGGAGAACCTTTCCCACTCCCAAGTATATTGATGTTAATTCTAAACACACCATAAATGCATTAAATACACTGAACTGAAATGTAATGAACTGATTTATATACATCATAAACAGTAGGATACATGCACATACTAGGGTTCAACTAATTATCAGCCTAGCTGATAATCGGATCCGATATTCATAATCTTTCTAATTTTTGGAATAAGCACATTAGCCCATATAGCAAACTGCTTTTCTGGAGGTGAGAAGTCTTCAATAACTAAATAAATAATGATATTAAAACATTTTGGGTTTTTGATTGTGCTGTGAGGATCACTTTAGAACAGCGCTAGTCAACATGCGGCCCTCGGGACATTTTTACAGGAATTTTCTGTATCCCTGAATAGTTAAGAGTGCAAAAAACTGCTAAGAATGTAATGAATGATTATAACAAATAATATTTATGTATAGCTGATGTCACAAAAGCATTGATGGATTTAGGCATGGGCAACTGCAGGGTGGCATCTTGCAAGTCTAATTAGGTCTTGCAGGTCTAACTTTGGGGGCGTGTTGAAGCGGGTTTCACCCAGGGTGCCAAACAAGCTAGATCCCCTACTGCAAATAAGAGCGGTGGTCAATCTGCGCATTCAAACATGTGCTTGTTCAAGTCACTTATCATAGTGCGAATCTGGTTACTAAATTCATGGTTACTAAAAAATGACTATACAATGGCTTCTGCTAAAAGACCAATGTTATTACAATCATGGTAACTACAATATTTATATAGTAAAACCATGGTTCATTTTAGTGAGAACTGATTATTTCCGCTTTCTATATTGCAATGAATGTAGCAGAAAGTGTCTCTTTGAAAAATGTTAAATAATCCATGAGAAAACTGAACTGTTACACCCCTAATTTAGATTTTATACTTTAAGATATAACTATCACTATACAATTGTTAATATAAAATTAATAACTACATTTTATATTTATATAAGAATTACTAACATGAAGAGGGCAGCCCTCAAGGCTTTAGGGGTCCTGCTTTGCGGGCCCCTGAGCTTTCCAAAGTTGAGTAGCCCTGCTTTTGAAGCTCTACATTTGATAAAAAATAATGCATACTATCCCCAAAAATCGAATTCATGACGCATTATATTCACTTCTTAGCCAGTCTACTTTTGAAATGTTTATCTTAGCAAAGTTTATTGACTGTTAAAACCTCTTTGAGTTGCTAAATACGTACCGATTATACATTTGCCTCTAAAAACTCAGAGGACACCAAAATGCATTATCAGATGAATAGCCAGCAAAGAGAATGTCCAATTTTCTCCAGATTACAGTTTGAGGTTTAAACACTTATACCACTTAGGATAATTAGTATGTTAAATTGATCAGAACAGAACAGAGCAGTTGGATCCTGATGGTATATCGGCTATAACAGTGTCCATACAACATTGAGTTGCTACACTTTCTTTTCATGTACATTTGTATACCTCTTCAGTTCAGGAGTCACATCAGGATGTTCAGGCTATTCAGAGACACAAAAATAACATCAGAAAGATGTTTCTAATTGAATACTTGCTCAATTGCGCACCAATTTATTGACTTTTGAACAAATCCTACTTTCATTATAAGCAGGCCTCTCCGGTGATCAGAAGCATTACTCATGTTCACCAGCTGACTCACTTTTCCTGTCAGCTGATTCTTTCATGCTGGCCCCCTGAACGAGAAATCAATACCAATCACAGGTTTGCTTTCAGCAGATGTCATATTCACAATTACAATCTATCAGAATGATGACGCCTTTTACGAGTGTTACACTGTGAATCAGTCAGATCCATTTTGTCATTTATAGGTTGTGGTTTAAGGACTTATTTATTGTGTACCAAACAAACTGCATCTAATACAAAGACATGAGCAACATTTTCAGAATGAAATACTAGCATACTACAGAGTGGATACTGTGTAGTATACATTGTATGTTAATCCACAGAGTAGCGTCCAGTTTTAATCTTTGAAATACAAACAGTTGTTATCATAGACTGTAAAAAAGAATGGACGTAGTGTCCGTGACATCACCCGTAGGTTTCTGAAGAGCGTTTTTGAAGCCTAAAGTGGGCGGGGCCGACCGTCGCCATCTTGGTAACGCGTCACTCCCGGAAAAACGAAAATGGGCAAAGAGGCGGGACATGGGTGGAGCCGAGAAGCCTGCTGCTGAAACCACGCCCGCCTAGCTCGACGCGTTCAAGTTGTCTTTGGATGGAAGATATTGGCGGTTTATTTTGAAACGATTCAAACCAAGCTTACTATTGAGGTAAATTAACCTGAACCTACACAACAAAACTTGAAATAACTATTTATATGTTATTGATATTAAACTACACAAAGTTTAAAATGCTGCAGCACTTTTAATACATGTGGTAACGTTTATTTGCAACACTAGATGACTTGCAGAAAACGTTAATAGTTGTCATGAATAAGAATTAACATTATAACTTTACTTAAAAACTTGCATCTCAAAGAATCAATTTGAAGCAAATTAATTAACTTGCATTTATGAGTGTGTATTGGATGTCAACTGAGTATAACGTTATTAAGATAGGGTTAGATTCGTATTAGGTAACATTAAAAATGTTATTACCCATTTACATTAGTTTGCGTACAAGCTGTGTATTGTTTTTTTAGTGATCGATTTTGAGGTGATGGCCACCCGTGACGGTCTGTTAATACAATTAACCCCACAGCAAGACATTATAATTGTGAAATAATCTCGAAAAATCACAAACACGGCAGAGATGCCAAGTTTAGTGGCTAAAATGTATTTATTTTCACAGTCAGACAATTAGCTGAGGTAACGTGAGCAGCGGGAATCCACCTGTCACTCAAAAGTGGCCACGCCCTTAATTATGCAGAAATTAAAGGCTTAATATAATTTAAACGGATTTGTTATAAAAAAATTCACCACCCTCACAGTTGTCATGAAGGGCAAAATAAGCTGTATAGATCCAAGCCACTTTTTGCTCCAGGCTGTGAACATGTTTTTTTCTGCTGTAAAGTAAAGCATTTTAACATGGGGGAGATACAGATTTGACTCACTTTTGCAGCCTGCCTCAAGCGGCCAGTCGATGAATTGCAGTTTAATTCACTTCCATGTTGGTTTCAAGAGAGAGACGGGGAGGTTGCCGCTTGGTTGTTATGCATTTTAATAAAATGTTGTGTAAAATGTCTGCTTTTGGCATTCCTATCAAACAATGAGTCAAAAAAAGAGATACTGAAAGTCACAATATTACTTTCAGTTCGCCCATCACACTAGAAATGCAAAGTCATGTTGAGCGCTGTTGTATACTCCTTAAATTAGCAAATGTAGTAGGTCATTCAGGTATTCTAATATGCATTACGAAAATGTGCATAAAGTGCACAGGACAGATCCTTTATACCGCAGAAACAGTAAGAGTGGTGTGATGCTATTCCAAAGACATCTGACATTATTTTATACAAGTGGGTATTCCATTTAAAAATAAAGCTTGTCTCATTATGTCAGAGGGAGCCCTGAGTTTGTGTCAAATGAATTTTGTGCACACTGAGCTTTCCTCAGCTGACTGTAGTACATCAGCTAGTTTACTCAGCACTGCCAGACACCAATAACTCACACAAGCATTCAGGGCCCGAATTCACAAAGATCTTACCACTAGGAGTTCTCCAAAGAGTTCTTAGCTAGGATTTTTTGCTTAAAACCTATTCACAAACCTGTTATCAGCAAGTTTTAGTAAGGAAATCTTAAGATAAGTGTAAGGCGGAGTTGACCTTGTTGCTATGATGATGTCACATTTTATAAGCACACTCTTTTAAAACAACCACAGTGATTGGTAGACAGGGAACCGCTATTTGTCAGCCAAGACAGACTAGACAGACAGATATTTTTTGTTTGATGAACATTTCTTCATCCTGTGTTGATGTAATGAAATGAGTGTGCATCCCATCAAAAGCATAAGAAATGGCTTTGCCGTGATTGCCTGTGAATGCCCCTTTTTATCTCTGCAGCGAGTGCGCATCTACAGGAAAAATAGTCTATGAACTGTCGGACGATGTGCGGTCTGGAGAGGGCAGATGTATATACAGTTGTATATATAATATGTACATACGAATGACAGAAATTCCCAATTCATCCACACAACAGTTTTATTTGGCCAGCGAGCACAGAGTTGTCAAAAACTTTATCACCAGTGTAATTTGGTTGTTTCCATTTTTGGGAGAGGTAATTGCCTCTTTAAGTAAGGTTACAATAAGGAAAACACCCTCGTGATTCAGGCGATAAATTATTTAAAGGTCAATGTCAACATTATAACATTTAGAATATTTTAATATTATATTATTAAAATAATAGACTCAATTGTAATTCAGGCGATGCCTTTTTAATCAGTCAATGTAATAACAATATTCTAATTAGAGCTGTAAGCGATTAATTTAAAACTTTTTACATGTACATTTTTCTTAATCGCGATTAACGCATTGACGGTTAATACAGCATAAACACTGGTGTGAAGTGCGGAACCTTTGTAAAGTGTCTACCCAGAGTCATTACACTGACACACATTCCACGAAACCAGAGCCCTTCTACCATGTAGAGCTTACAAGCTAAGCATAAAACAGTAAAGTCATAACACGCTTCTTGACCGTTACACTTTCTCATATGATAGAGCCACGGAGGTTGTTATCTCAGTAAATAAAAGAATCTGTGACAGCGCCTCCCTGTCAGTGATAAAATGATGGAGAAAGGAGCTCTTAGTGCTATTTGATGTACAAAACCTGCCCAGATGGGACTTCAAGTATTCAAGTAATACTAGAAATCAAGAATTTTTAATCGTTTGTAGGTGTTTGTTTGCAAGCAATTTTCATGGTGATTTGAAAGCGGCGTGCAACGTTGACACTCTGACGTAAATCATGAACCGGCAAATGAATATTGTTTGAGAGAGATTTAATGCCCATTGCACTGAATATGCAACCTATGTGGGGACTAGTCTTTTCAATTAGTCAAACTCCCACTTAGACTTTGGGAAACATTTAATGTTACTTGTATTGGTACTGGCATTGGACTAAGAGGTCCTCAGGACGACTTATAAGCCGTTGTGTTTTTAGGAGCTACTTTTAGCGTTAAAATGCTTTATGCATCACTCTTAAAAGAAAATTTTATGAGTCCTAAAATTAGGAGTGACGTGCACCTATTATTTTTTATTTATTAGAGTTGCTACTAAATTTCTGTGTTAAGAGCTACTTTTAGCCATTTTCAGCTGAAGAACAAAAGTCAGAAAATCTTGGTTGAAAATTTGAACAGAAACAGAAAGCACTCACATGGAAAGTGAAGTGATCACTCTCTTGGATATTAGAGCATTTTTAAAGAGCGTTTTCCAGTGCTCTGGTTATTATGCATCACGCTCTTTACTAAGGTTGTAAATCACCAGTTTCATCATGATACAATCTTATATTGAACCTTTTAGCCAGCGATCCGATATTTGTCGATTCCTCAAAGTCTGCCATGATACGATTTCAATTCGATTCGATTTAGGGGCCTTGAATCAATATTACGTGCTTATTTTACACAATCAATTATATTTATTATCACATAAATGCAACCAAAATATAATTTGAATATTTTATTGTGCTCTCTGTATAGTGCAAATCCAGTATCCACAATGGGACTTCCACAACAAAATAAGGTACTTCAGTTATTAAAAAAAATACAAAAAAATAAATAAATAAACTCACACACATGTGATCATAAATTGTTTGATGTCAGCTCATTATCTTGTGAAATAAGGTAAACACTATAATGACAGTTTGTCATCTCTACAACAATCAAGCAAGTCTTTTAATCCCAAAAATTGACATACCCATGACAGTATGTGCTACTGTTCAGTTGTTCTGAAATATTCTGTTACAATTTACTGTGATAAATGTTAGAAAGGCTGTTGATGTGAAGATATGAAAAGTCTTGTAATCTATGTTGGTGCATGGCAGGTGTTTTCTCTTTCCCTTGTCAGCGCTGTTCAGAATATTGCGTCCGTTTAGCCATTTGAATTGCTCCATAGCGCTTCAAAATAGATCATTCTCATCTAGAAATCAAATATAATATGGCATGCACCACAATTAAATCGTGCCTGTGATCAGCACTATCCTGTAACAGGAGCTTGCAGCCCTGTTGACGTGCATGCAAGAAGAGAGTACAGTGCATCTTTAGGCTTCAATAACTCTGCGCACATCTGTGTGGCGACTAGGGGTGTAAATCGGACTTTTAATCAGGAAACGTTCTTGTATCGATTCTCTTGGCCTGCAATCCAATATTTGCCGATACTTCAAAGTCTGCCACGATACGATTCGATTCAGGGGTATGCGATCAATAATTTGATTATTTTATTCAGATCTCTGTATTAACATTGGGACATCCACAACAAAATAAGGTACTTCAGATGTTGAAACAAATTATACAGATAAACAATATAAAAATACATTCACAGTAAGTGATCATCACTCATTTGATGACAGCTAATTTTCAGTTTAGCCCAATTCAAAATACTTACATACCCATGACTGGTTTCCAACTATCCGTGCTATCTGTGGTTTTCTTGGATACAACTTCCACAGTTGTAATGAAAATTTCTGTTACAGTTAAGTGGCATAAATATTAGTAAAGTTCTTGATGTGTAATGTGTAAAGTCTTATAGCTGATGCTGGACCTGAGCAGGTGTTTCTCTTTGCCTCGTTAGTGCTTTTCAGAATGTTAGCGTTGTCAAGATATATTACATGGTTGAACTTCTCCATGGTACTTTAAATTAGTAAATTGTCATGTAAAATTAAAATGGGTTTCATGCCCTGACAAAAGATTTTCCTAGTCAACTAGTAGTCATTAGTTTAAGCCATTAGTCGACTAGTTGTCGCACATTTATGATATTAATTTAATAACTTAAATATATATATTTTGGTTTGAGTTCCAGAGCTGAGAAAGAATATTAGAAGTAAAATTGCTAACACTGTTCTACATTACAGAGAAATACTTCACCGTAATAATGAGCCTTTAAAATATATATTTTTTTCATACTAATTAAATTTTCTCATCGACTAACGTTTGACTATTAGGTGGCAGCCCTAACAAATTACAATAAAATTGAAATTGGCCGAATGTGATATCCTTTCACAACTAGAGTGAACACAATAGAGATCCACTTACAAATCCATTCCACATTCCAGGCCAACATACAATGTGAAACAAAAAAGTGCCATTAGAATTAGCTTCATGTTCACTGATGATTTTAACTGGAATTACAGTTAATTTTAAAACTGTTAACAAAAAAAATATATTTTGGTGCATCTCTAATGCATCATGTTAAATTATTGAAAACAAAGTCTAATTTAAAATAATAATTTTCGGGTTTTGGTTTCCGCCAGGTCCAGACGTTTTGGTTTTTGCCAATAATTTTTACTTCGGTGTATCACCTACCACCAACCTTGAACAACTGTGCGCAAGTGTGCTTAAAGGAAAACTGGTGCTGTTTTAAAAAGATAGTTCATCTAAAAATGAAAATTCTCCCATCATTTACTCACCCTCATGTCATCCCAGATGTGCATGACTTTCTTTCTTCAGCGGAAAACAAATGAAGATTTTTAGAAGAATATTTTAGCACCGTAGGTCCTTACAATGCAAGTGAAGGGTGACCAGAGCTTTGTAGCTCCTTAAATCTGTATCTTCGTAAGTTATATGTTAGACGTGGGTGAGAAACAGATGAAAATGTAAGTCCTTTTTTATTCTACATTTTCACTTTCACTTTTACATCTGAAAGCCACAAGTGGTGCCTGTTTAGTTTCACTTTCACATTTGAAAGTGAAAGTGGAGATTTAGAGTAAAAAAGGACTTAAATAGTTATCTGTTTCTCACCCATATCTATCATATTGCTTCTGAAGATGTGGATTTAACCACTGGAGTCTTATTGATTACTTTTATATTTCCATTATCTGATTTTTGGAGCTACAACAGAAATTAGATATTCTTCTGAAGAAAGACATACATATCTGGGATGACATGAGACTAAATGATGAGAGAATTTTCATTTTTGGGTGAACTATCCCTTTAAATGCATTGGGTGGTCATAACAAATATTGATTTACTATTTTATGTTAACTGCACTTTGTATGAAGTTAATTTATAAATTAGAATTATATTCAAAGCCATTTATACATTCAACACACTGATCTGTGGCTCTGCAGATGGATATTATTGAACACACAGCATGAAAATCAAGCATTCATAGTGTGTGTTGCATTTGTGTGTGTTTTCGAGTGCATGTGTGTGTGTATGTGTGAAGGAGATGACAGGGCAGATACTGTGGCGCGCAGCGCATTCTGCTGTTTAATGATCACACATAGACATATAGGGGCTTTTTTATTATTATTTTCAAATGGTCATCTCAAAACTCTCCCATTCCATTACATTTTGCTAATAACTTTAAAATGGTACCAAAAATAACAACAAGATGATATTATACCATTTAAACATTTTTGGTATCATGATATTTCGTTAGTACTTGTATACTGCGGAACCCTCGTGCCCGGGTCGCAAGCTGTCTTTACGTTGTCACTTTGTTCTGAGGTGTCTGGTTGGATTGTGGCCGAACTCTCGCATAGGTGTCCTGTCTCATTTTGTCGCCTGTTGCATGCATCGCGTGATGTTTGCCTCGTGATGTACGCTCAGGCGTTGTCTAGTGTAAGAATGCATGGCATTGCTCTGTCGGTAGGCATGAACGCATATTGCCTGTTGTCTTGGCGATATGCGCTCTTGCTATTTGGGTTTTTGTGTCTAGTGAGAGCACGTGGCTGTAACGGGGTAAGGTAGGAAAGGAGGAAGCAGGATCTGGCAGAACAGTCAACATAAATTTTAATGACAAAAAATTTAAACAACATAAAACACATAAAAGCACATGCACACACAATGGCCGCATGTGTCTCTCTCTCTCGAACTGGTACCTCTAGCTCATCTTTATCCCCCTCCCGGAGGAATAGCCCGATTCAGGGCAAGGCATTTGTCCTCATGGCCTGGCCCCGCTCCTTGTCACAGTGGCTTTTTGTTTTGTTTCTGTTTTGCCTCGTGTCTCTCTGTCTTGTGTCAAACCCCACCTCCTTCCATGGAGGAGTTGGTTCTCACTGTTGTCCACCAGGAGGCAGAGGAGCCTGCTGCTGACTGCCAGAAAGGCAGAGGAGCCTGCTGCTGACCAGCAGAAGGGTGGAGGAGCCCTCTGCTGAACTCCAGGAGGCAGTGGAGCCTGCTGTTGACTGCCAGGAGGCAGTGGCCATTACCACAGCAATATTTCTTATTACATGGAAGAGGAGAAGGGCACCTACTCCTCTGATGTTGCCAGCGTTCACGACCACGGTGGCCGTTTCCCTGCCGCTGTCAGCGGCCATGGCCATGGAGGCCATTTTCCTGCTGCTGCCAGCGCCCACGGCCACAGAGGTCAGTACCCTGCTGCTGCTAGCGCTCATGGAGTACATTCCTTTGCTGCTGCCAGCACCGCGATGGAGGCCGTTCCCCCTTCCCTGTCAGCGCTCACGGCCAAGGAAGTCGTTCCCCTGCCTCTGCCAGCACACATGGCCTCGGAGGCCTTTCCCATGCCACTGCCAGTGCTCACGGCCATGGAGGCTGTCCCCAGTCCCTGTCAGTGGCCACTGTGGCCGTTCACCCGGCGTGGCTGGCGTTACCGACCACTACAGCTGTCGACGAGCCTTCCCAGTTCCATGTAGTCATCGAGTCTGTCGATGAGCCTGTCCCCTTGTTCGTCTTGTTTCATGATGGTCTTAAGTCGGTCCAGTTTCTTGTCTGTCGGTTCCGGTCGGTCCTGGACACAGTTCGTCTGCCCCCAGCCCAGCTTCAGTGGGTTACCAGCATTGACTGCGTTTTTGTTCATTTTTACATTTTTTGGTTTGAATAAATTACCTTGGTTTTTACTCTGAGTTTGGGTCCTGCCTCCGCTATTCCTGACAGTTTTCTCTTAATATCAAACGGAAAAACAAATCAAATGCAGAAGGAAACAGTGCTATCTGCTACCCGGATCAATTATCAGCAAGGCTCAATGGACAGAACAGCGCGATCACAACAGGGTGCGTTCACCCACAGTACCACCGCTCCCTATACGCATACTACGCAGTCTGCGTAGGGCACCAACTCCCAAGTCCACCGGTCTTCGTCAAAGACTATCGCTTCATGCTCATGTCACGTGAACACTGCATAGGGCATCAATTTGGCCAGCGGCAGCACAGCTTGCGGAGCATAAATAATTACAGCGCTGCAAGAACCAGTGAGAAGCACAGCGCGAGCGCAGAAAGTTGCATTTACTCGCTAAACCGGTATCGAGTTCTAGACGCACACCACGAATCATTACAGTGCTGCCTGCGAGAACCAGTGAAGCTTGGCGCGAGTCACGGAAAACATTCAAATTTGGCACAGAATTCTCAGGTGCAAACCACTATGAAACCCTCTGTGAATAAAGTTGTTTAAAACCACTTTAAACGGGCCAACATAAAAAAGTAGATTACTGACGAGATGAACATGAACACTGATATGAACAAGACTTTTCACACATCAGCGCCCTTAGAGAATTACCATATATTTTTGACAGAAATAGATTCATAATAAATATTATCATTTATAATGGGCTACATTAGGGGGTTATTTTTGTTACAACTATGGCAGTTTATAAATGTTGACATTTGTAATTAATATTTGTTCAGAGTTTTCATACTATTTTTCATGCTATAGTTTGTTTTAAAAAATCATGTTACATCTAACCATTGTAGTGAAGATGTGCTTTGTTTTACCTGGTCTTGTTAACCACTGTTAACTATTTAAAAAACTATGGGGAATTTTCATAAGCGCTAATGCAAAATATAATCAAGGCAAGGTGAATTATGGACAAAGTTAGTTTTCCTTCCATGTAAAAATCTGTTCTCTTCAAATGCTCTATGAGTGTAGAAAAATATAATTGATTTTGTTTGCCTTCAAATTTCCAAGAATCAACAAAAACCTGATGAAAGGAGTCCTAATTTAACTGCACTGTCAAAATAATTTAGCCCTATATAAATTAGGTGTTAACTGTTTAAAGATGTTATAGATAGCCTTGTTGTTAATATCACTAAATTGAGGTTGATCATTGTAACGGTTCGAGATTTTATGTGCGACACGTCATAATGATGTAATGATATCACGACAATCCCTATAATAAGGCATTAGCTTTATGATACAAATGTAGTTGTTGCAATTTGCAAAAAAGTGTTTTGACTGTATGGCAGAACATTTTCCAGTATTATGAGGATTTTGGCGTTGGGGGTAATCAGTCACGAACGGGCCTGTTCGCATCCAACATAGCATCCTGTAAGGGAGTGATGGCTGTGTCTCAAAGCCCAGTGGGCTGCTAGACATCGTTTTTGGAGCATTGGAAACGGAAATTGAGCGCGCCTATCCACCCATGATGTTGTGAAATGTTTTCGTTTGGCTTACGTTCAGAGAGACACGAGCATCCGAGCAATTCAATCTTCGCTCGTTTTTAAAACGATAAATTCCGCACTGCGTGCGACTATCATCGCTATCCAATCCCTATTTAAATGCAATGGCAAACCGAGCAAATGTAAATGTTATTCGTTCATTCATTCATTCATTCATTCACAATATCAACAACTGAGGAGGGGTCGATTTGCTGAATATGACAAACGTCTGTGGCACGAGACAGTTTTTTCTGCTCTTCAAAATGCCATTTGCGCTTTATTGTGTTACATACTACAGATTCCTTCAATAAACGGATATGATTTAAAGTTAATCTATGGTTTGTTACGCCTGCGCATCACTAGGAAGGGCCCAGGTGCTTTGCTCTGCGCTCCAGCATCCATATTCCTCTAGCCTGTTAGCTCGCGCTACCATTTCAGCGAATGAGCCCAGTTCAGGCAAACCCATTGATTAATCAAATTGTGGGAAATGTGGCTTCTCCAGAGGTGTAAGGTTGCTTTAACAGATGCACCGCTTACCGTTTCGTCGGCCCCAACACACGGCGTCTTGATTGAATTTCAGTGCAGTAAAGAAGACGATGTTAAATTTGTCGTTGCATCCCCGGGACCCGCGCGCGTGATCACGTAAGTACCAGAGATGCAGCAGATCTTGCTTGACTCCGCCCACACGTGACGCCAGCATAACGGCGAGCCCGTTTCGCTGAATAAATAGGTAAAAAGGGGTACTGTATTCACCAGAAAATGGCAAATTATGTATACAAATATACGCCATGTATCATATGATGTCAAATTTGTTTAAGAATGTCTTATTAATTAACTAGTCACTGATAACACGTATTATGCTCTCTGTCGCCTCCTTCCGATAAGTAGAGCTTGCATCGAATAATCAGAAGACATGCAACCCAACTGTTTTTTACAAGTGCTCCTTGATCACTGGCCAGACGCATTTGAGAAAACAATTTAATGATTCAATATTTCATACAAACTATAATTATTTGAATAGAAATTCTAACGACTAGCAATGGTCATACATGCTACCCTGTCTACAGATCTAGATTTAAAAAAAGATTTCCCTGTTTCAAAATATTCAGATTAAACTAATTGTACATTTCATATACATATTTGTTGTAAACAACATTGTTTCAGATCCTCCGGATCAGTTCCTGTATTATTTCTGACCCTTTGCTATGACACATGAAATTTAGCTCAGGTGCATCCCATTTCTCGGGCTCATCTTCGAGATCTTTCTACACTTTGATTGGAGTCCACTTGTTGCAAATTCAATTGGTTGGACATGATTTGGAAAGGCACACACCTGTCTATATAAGGTCTCACTGCTGAAAATGCATATCAGAGCAAAAACAAGCCATGAGGTCAAAGGAACTACCTGCAGATCTCAGAGACAGGATTGTATCAAGGCACAAACATTTTAGCTGCACTGAATGTTCCCAAGAGCACAATTATGGCCTCCATAATTCTTAAATGGAAGAAGTTTGGAACAACCAGGACTCTACCTAAAGCTGGCCACTTGGCCAAACTGAGCAATCAGGGGAGGAGGACCTTGTTAAAGAGGTGACCAAGAACCCGATGGTCACTCTGACAGAGCTCTAGAGATCATGTGTGGAGATGGGAGAAACTTGCAGTAGGACAATCATCACTGCAACACTCCACAGATCTGGGCTTTATGGCTATAGTGTCCAGACGGAAGCATTTCCTCTGTGCAAGACACATTAAAAAGCACCTAAAGGACTCTCAGACTGTGAGAAACAAGATTCTCTGGTCTGATAAAATGAAGATTGCACTGTTTGACCTCAATTCCAAATGTCATATCTGGTGGAAACCAGGCACTGCTCATCATCTGCGCAATACCATCCCAAAGGTGAAGCATGGTGGTGGTATGTTTTTTTGTTTGTCACATCAAGCAAGAGCTAAGTAATCAACAATTATTTGTCAGATGTCCCAAAAATATCACATTTCACATTTATGTTTTGAGGAGTGAGAGGTGGACTCACCAAACAGGACTCCAGCACAAGATGGTGCCAGGTCATGCACATATGTGGACACCCCACTGCACACAGAAACACAGAGTTTACTAACTCTTCTCAGTACAATCAAAAGATAGACAGTTCGGTCAGTTGGGAAAATCATCAACACATTTACATTTGATAATGTAAAACAAATACCACACAGTATATAAATCACTGCTACAGTAAGAAGCGTATGAAAGTGTATGATAACATTCATGACTTAGATATAACAGTTCATTCTAACCTGTTGTTAAAGGTGGACAGGCCAAAAGCAACAGACACACAAGCAACAGCCTGGATAAAATTGCTCATATTACAGAGAAGGAAGATGAACACACTGGCTACTCCCATTGCAAAGAACTAAATAGACATATTCCAAACAGAAACATACAAATCACAAATCTGACGCAAATGCATACTTTCTGATTTAGATTTAAAAAATAACCATTCATTAAAATATGTTTAAAAAAAATAATTACTGCAAAATCTAAATAGCCAGAGTCATCTATATGCTAAGCTGTGCTGCATATTTCTAAATACATATACAGTATATCAAAATATACTATATATATATATATATTTAGCATAAACTTAAAGCTTAAAATGATTGTGAGAAACACACTGTACATTAAGTCAGGTGTGTCCAAACTTTTGACTGATACTCTATATTTTGCAGGCATAGTAAAGTTTGTAGATCATGTTGTGTTACCTGCATCATTTTCCTTACAGTTGCTATTCCAAACCCTGAGATAAAGACAAATGTTCAAATGTGTGACTAATTAGGACAAAATATTTCCTTATGCTTACTAATTGAGACAATGAGGGTTTTTGCTCCACCAACTGTCATGTTTAGACATGTTAAAGGGGTCATGTCATTAGGAATCAAATTGTTCTTGATATATTGACATACAAGAGGTCATTCTACTATAAAAACATACTGTAAATGTCAGAATTTAAAACTTCATCCCCAATGCATTAAAATAATTTATTGAAACCAAGCTGCAATAAACACCGCGGTCTCTACTTCTGCCACTTCCCTACGTCACTGGTGGGTACCTTAATTCATGGCCACCTCTACATCAACAACATCAATGCTTACTTTACATCATTGCACCCTTGGCCCTACCCACTGGCGCCCAGTCGGTAAACAGAGAGAGAGAGCAGAACAGACAGGCCTAGTGTGGCCTATTAACTATTCCTGAACACCAAAGGGGACCCATCTAGACTCTTTTGAATTATTTTTGTATATAAACATGCACTAGACAGATGTCTTTGACCGTTGTCAAGGTACAATTCTGAAAAAGAGACCCAGTCTGTTTCATTCAGCTGAACTGCATCTTGCTTATTTGTTTCATCATGCTTTGGACTATGTATGTGCATTTTTTTTCCCAGCTCATATCAGCGTGGATTGCTTGAGAACCAGTCATAATACTATTCAAGCAAAGGAACTTTTATTGAAAGATAGGGGAGTTAAAAAACACTATTGGACTCGATCGCAAAACCGTAAGTAAACCATATAATTAATTCAAATGTCATGTCTGTTTGATAGTTTATTGTGCTGCTGTGCTCGTGTAAACATTTTATATATTTGGATGCAATGTGATGGATGTGCTTTATGTGTAAACCCTGAAATTTAGATTTATAATGTTGTGGAGCTTATTCATTCTCTTCCAATTTATATAAAATATGGCTGTATTCAAGGGCCTGTACGATGTTAGTCAATCATAACAGAGGGAATTAACTTTGAAATTTAAAGAAAGCGCTGAGGCCAAAACTGAGTGTTTCAGACAGAGGGCCAGAGACAGGGTGGAAAATGTTCATATAATGTACGTTTATACCATAAAGAAAATGGTATAATGCAAAAATGCTTCAATGACTATATGGTACCTTGGCATGAGGAAATGTCTATTTGAAGAAAGTTGGTAGCCATGACATGAGGGTGTAATAGGTGCTACTAAAGCAGAGATGAGCAATGACCATGGCCCTGACATACAAACACACACACACCCACACACACACACACACACACATGCATTGAGTAATTATTTGCAAAAATACTGCACCAACACGTGTATTGGTCGAAACATTTTTAAACACAGTTACTGGCCACTTAATAGGTCTAGTTTTGCTCTAGGAGGTTATACAGTAAATAAAAACTTTAAAATCAGTATTTAAAGCAAAAAATCTGTCATTTTATTTATTACACACTTCACTTTTAATTGCCTGACATATACACTACTATATTGATTTTCAAATCTTGCTTGGGCCCTAAAAATTGTTAGCCAAGAAGAGAAGCCTTTGGAAGTCTCTCAGCCTTCTTATTTATTGGCATTTACATCAAAAACCTTTTTTCAAGACAAAGGAAATGGACAACCAGGACAGGACAATGACACAAAGAGTAAGAGTGGAGAGCATGCACTGTGCAAATGAAGGAAGTGTAAAATGTTAATTTTTCTTAACCTTACCAGACACAAGGCTCTACGAGATTCAGCCAATGGGTTCTAGATGGCGCTGGTTGAGATTCAGATACACAACTTCAAAGGAGAAAACTAGACCTGTGCGTTCAAAACAAATATAAGCACAAACAGTGTGTTTGATATTCTAATGCTACTATAATGCTCTAAACACTGAAAAATGCATCACTATTTTAGATAATTCTGTATATAATTCTGAGGATAACTGAAGATAAATAACCTCAGTAGTGATTCTCTACTGCAGTGGTGTTGCATGAGGAGTCAGATTTTTAAATCTGTCATGAAACAACACTGGCCAAAAAAGGCCAGTGTATTCTATCCACAAAGTTGCTATAGCAAACACAGTTGCTGGAGTTAAAGGTGCTGTAAACAATGCATGGAAAGGTATCCAAATCCTAATTAACCATGAGTGGAAGTGATGCCTCTTTTTGAGTTGGCGCAACCCAATTTTGGAGTAACTCCACCCTCTTTTGGAGATTTTGCCCCATTTGGAGGTCTCCAGCCTGCAGCTATACCTATTTGGAATTATTGGGGATTAATGCCATTTTTTTGCCATGATGTTCAGTTGCCAGCTGAGGGCACTATTTTGCTGCTGTAAGCGATTTCAGCCATTCTACTTTCATGAGACTCAGCCATTCAAAGGGGCCATGGCTAATTCTTAAAGTGGCTAAGACTAGCTCAGTCTCATGGATGTAAAACGGCTAATATCGCTTACAGCACCTTGAAACAATTATTATTTTTGATGCAGCTTTTCTGGGAGAGTTAATCTAGTGTAGAAAACCTCTGCAAAAACCCAACTCAAAGAAATAGTTCACCCAAAATGTAAATACATTTTTTATTGCCATTATTTACTTACCCCATTTACTCAAAAGACTTATATTTCAGTATAAATTTCGGTATATTACACAATCACTATCATATGGCTTCAGAAGACTTGGGAAATAGTGTTGTATGGACTACTATAGTTGGAAGACAGTCAAATAGATTTGTAATTACATGAGGTTGAACTATTTCTGTAAATACTACCTGTAAAGCCTTATACAGAGTGAAGATCCCTAATAATTTGGAATCATTACCTCGAAGAAGATATTTCCATACACAATAAACCCAGCAAGCAGCAAGGAGAGCAGCTCCGTAAAACACAATCTCCCATCCAAATAAGTCCAGCACCAGAGAACCCGCATCTCCAACCATAAGCATCCTAAGAAAGACAACAACTCTTGTAAAGTGGATCGATCTCACTTAGAAAGTAATTTACAGTGAAACCTACACTATGAGAAAATGTACTTCAAGTAAACTTCTAAAAAGAACTCTAGTTTATCAATTAAATTAACTAGGTGTAAATAGCACCTGCACACAGTGAGGCTATTTGCACACCAATAGTCTAGTAGAAACACACAAATTGAAGATAAAATGCCCTGTCCATTGTTACTGCAGTGGTGTAGGGCAGGGCTATTCAACTTAATTGACAAGCTTCTATCAGATATCATGTTATAGTAGGTCTACAATATTTGTTTACAACATAAATAGAACATCTGTCTTTCTAGCTTTAATATTTGTAATAATTTTTTTATTAATTATTAAAAAACATGTATATCATGAGAAAAGTTTTCCAGCAGGAAATTCTGAAGAAGAAAGAAAAAAACAATCACCTAAAAGTGTTTTATTAATTGGTCTATAACAGAGAGAGCGAGAGAGTAATTATAACTGATACTAAAAAAATTTGTAAACAATAACAGTGTACATTTTGTTATATATGGAGAAAATTGTTCTTGCCATGCACCTTGTTTGTTGGTGAATTTGCACCAAACGTTACCCAAATCAAGTTTGTTATGTATGCAATGATTTAAACTTTTGACTTTTCAAAGCGAATGTTTTCTTGACCAAAGTAAAAAACTTATCGGCTTCTCCAAACTCCATTATATTAGTTGTTTTATCTTCCATTCTGTCAAAATTACAGATAATCTCTGAAAGAGTCTAAAAAACACAGCACTCCGGCACGAGACACTCATCAAGTGGTGGTGCGAAGTATGTTTAACACAAGTAAAACAACTAAAAAACACAGTGAAGAGACACAAAACGTGGTTGGTGTGAACAGCGCATAAGACAACTGGTAACCTCACGTAGGCCACTGAAAATTTCAAACAGGTCAGATTTTGCCTGCGGGCCTCCAGTTGAATAGCCCTGGTGTAGGGTGTTACGACAGTATGGATGTGCTTTTTTCATGAGGACGACCCGGGTTCAATTCCGCATTTTTTCCCATCCTGTTTCCTGTATACACTCCTAATATTTATTTCATCCTTCTTATAATAATGAATATAATAATATAATAAAAAATGTATATAAAGGTTGATTGCCTCGCAGTGATTTAGTCAAGGTAAAGGTTGGGATTTGAGAGAAAGTAAGAGAGTAAAATGAACCATGGTGTACTTTAGTAATGTTGTGTTAATATAGTAACAATGTTTAATTTTGTGGTTACTGTGATTTTACTACAAAAAACATGGTGATACTTTGGTCACTGTTGTAAAACCATGGTAATTTTGTAAGGGACAGTTAGGGGTGGGGTTGATGTAAGGTGTCTTTGGGAGTCTAAATAAACACAATAAACACATTGCAGTAACACCCCTATATTGTATGTTAGTTTTTAATTAGGTGCGCCACTATCTGCAACAGAGTGTAAATTGCATCTAACAAAATTTGCACTTAGTGCAAAGAAAAAGCTTTTGGTTGCTATTTACACTTGCAAATAGCCTCTGGCTTGAAATATTACTTGTCAGGTTAAGAAAGATCAAGAATCATATTTTACTTTTCAACCCTCAATAATTAAGTTTCTGTGGAACTTCAGTACCCTGTCTGTTTCGTGGAGTTTGTTGAGTATTATTCTCACCCGAGCTAGCATCCACAGGCGAGAGTGCTCATCATAAAACCTTGCTCTTCCTCCGTCACACGCTAAGCACATATACTGGCTAGAGAAGGGTAATGAACCCCTAAAAACATAACAGAGACTGAAATCATAATCATGTCCTTCCCTGAAGAGCTTACTTTTTTACACCAGTCTCCGTTACTTCATGACTATACAAGTAATATACTAAAATAGTTACTTTGAACTTCTTACGTAAAAGTTTATTTATTTTAAAAAGGTAAAGTTGTTGTCATTTATAGTATTTCACAATTTTTAATCACTTTTTTTCCTTCACTAGTTCATTTTAAATGAATGAATTTTTAAAAGTACAAATATTCCATGTCTCTCAATTAATGTGAGGTTATTTAAGTTGCATGCATAATAAATCTAAAAGAATTAGCAAAATGCTCTTTACACCCCAGAGTCACACCCCAGAACATTTCAACTTTCCCCAAAGATTATAATGTCAACTACTCAAAAACAGTTATTGACATCATCATTCACTCGCCATAACCTGTCTACAACCTGTGGATTAAACAGAAACTCTCACCTGTCACTGGCATGGCCCCCAAGAATCTGAGTAAAACAATAACCCCAGAAAAAAGCACCTAGAACCATGCCAGTCCCTGTCTTGCTCCATCCAAATTCTTTTGCCATGGTGACGGCACAGATTGGAATGGCCATCCGTGACCAGTAGAGAAGGCATGTAACCAACAGCAGCATCAGGGTCCATGTTCGGGCCAGTGGCCTGCCGTGGGTAGAGCAATACAATCAAATCTCCAATCATTAAACCTGTTGTTTCTAAAACCTGCCCCTAATGGCCCCCAGCACTAGCCTATATATTTAAGGAGTCTCACTCAAGGGCTCCAGTTAGCCCCTACTGGTAGATGACATAACTACACTATCTAGACCCACAAAGCATCTTTCTTAATTAATGGTCATCCAAGAATAGCTGTGTATTCTGATAATGGCAAATTATGACATTTTAGCTGCACTTTTTCAGCATATTCAGATAGATGTAATACTGTAGTGTTAAATGATAACAACAATATGATAACCATCATGTATTTTCAAGGTATTCTAAGGTATGTAAAAAAAATACCATGGCACTACCTGATAATATTGTAGTAGTTTTTAAACAAAATAAAAAATTTAAACAAAAAGCATCACCAAGAGGGCACTAAGACAAGAGTACATGAGGTTTAAAGGGATAGTTCACACAAAAATTAAAATTCTCACATCATTTACTCACCCTCATGCCACTCCAGATGTATTTGACTTTCTTTCTTCTGCTGAACACAAATTAAGATTTTTACAAGAATATCTCACCACTGTAGATTCATGTAATGCAAGTGAATGGTGGCCTTTGAAGGTTCAGAAAGCATAAATGCAGCATAAAAGTAATCCATTTGACTCCAGTGGTTAAATCCATATTTTCAGAAGCGATATGATAGGTGTGGGTGAGAAGAAATCAATATTTCAGTCCTTTTTTACTAAATATACCTCCACTTTCACCAGCCCTCCTAAGCACTCTTCTCTCCTAAGAATTCTTCTTCTTTTGTTTTAGTTGATTCACATTCTTGTGCATATCGTCACATATACTGGGTAAACAGGAGAATTTATAGCAAAAACTGACTTAAAGCTACACTCTGTAACTTTGGGCCCTCTAGCAGTTAAAAAATAAAACTACATTCGTCTTGCAGAAAAACTTTGTTTTGTAATGATGCAAGTTGTGCTTTGGCTCTGCTCCTCTGAGTGGATGAATGTGGTTTGAGGCACCGGTGTACACATGGATACAGGACATCTTATCAGAGCGAATGAGCAAATAAATAACGAAAGAAAGGACAAGACAAATATTCGAAAATATGTCATCTGAGCAGATAAGTGCAATATCTTATGCTGCTGTTTTGACTTGCTGGAAACATTGATGTTTTGAAATAAATGACGCTACAAAAGTTAGGAAACGTTCGTTCACATTAGACATAACAATTGCTAGTCTGATAAGGTCAAACTTTGTAACATTTTTATAACTGCTGGATATTCTGGCCAAATAGACCACGGTAGTAACAAATGTATAGATTGTCATTGTTACCAACCAGTAGTCAACATCATTTCAAGACTCACATGTTCTTGGCAAGCCAAAGACTAAATGATTTATTTATATAAATTATTGCTCTTATAAAGAAAAATAAACACATGTGCCAGCAAGTGAAAGGTTCTGCAATGATTACAGTATAATTATTGTATTTCACTAAACACACACACACACACACTTCTGTGTGTGTGTGTGTGTGTGTGATTACACAATTTACATAAACAATATCAATAAAATATCTTACCTGTTGAGTAAGAAAATCCATCTCTGGGTCATTTTTTAATCCTTTCAGTTGTCACCACCTCTGAAAAGTCAAGCCGATGTTGATTTGGATTTTATTACGGACTCTGTCGCTTTCCCTTTTTTGGCTTGTAGACTCTACTTTGTTTGGGGTTTCTTAGTTTTTGCAACCGTGATTCCCCGGAGGTTTGCCGTTTTGAATGATCCATGGTCAGTTTTTGTAATTCGTTGTGTTAACAAACTTTCAGCTTCACACTACTCCCACACCATACACGTGCTATAGTAGTATGGATATGTACGATATGACGTGAACTCGCACGGGTAAATGACATATGCCATTTCCCACGAAATCCACCCCGACAGCTCTAAAATATTTATAATATAAAAACATTATTATAGGTTTATCAAAGTTTACTTGGGTAAAGTAAAGACATGGTTTGGAAGATGGATTTTTGTTGCACTCTCTCATTAATAACATTTTGGGGGTTTTTTTTACAAAAAGAAGTTACGTAGTGTAGCTTTAAATATTGATCTGTTTCCAGGGTTGGAGAGTAACGGAATACATATAACGGGATTACATATTTAAAATACAAAATATAAGTAACTGTATTCCACTACAGTTACAATTTAAATCATTGATATTAGAAAACAGTTACAATCAAAATGTATTTTGATTACTGAAGAGATTACTTTGCATTTTATTGTCATTTGTTTCATTTAATATTTAGTCCTTTCAGATGGAAAACATTTATACATATAAATGATGTGATCCAAAGTGCATTTGAACAGCAACACTTTCTTATGATGTGTATGATGTGTATGTTTCTTATGATTCATACAAGCAGACAGAGAAGTAAGTTTGAAGTAAGTTTGGAGCACAAGAAATAAATGCTATTTGTAGCCATTTTACATGCACATGTTACCAGACACGATCATATTTTTTTATCAAGAAAATTCACGTTGGATCATAATTTGAAAAAAATTATTGAAAGTCCTTTGATATTAGGGCAAAAATCGCATTCTTGGTTATAATTTTTGTATTGTTTTCCTGTAAAAATGTCTAAAAATCCTTAAAACAAGATCAATTTTATTGATCTTTTTTAAAAAAGAACACAGCACAAGATATTTAAGTTTTTCAGAGAATGTATTTTTGTATATTGTATTATATATATATATATATATATATATATAAGATGTGTATTTTGTCTTACCGTACTAGCAGAGTTTTTATAGTCAAAACAAGTGAAAAAATCAGTCATGAAGAAGTAATCCAAAGTATTTAGAATATGTTACTGATCTTGAGTAATCTAACAGAATATGTTACAAATTAAATTTTACAGCATGTATTCTGTAATCTGTTGTGGAATACATTTCAAAAGTAACCCTCCCAACCCTGTCTGTTTCTCACCCCACACCTATCATATCACTTCTGAAGATATGGATTTAACATTTGGAGTTGTATGGATTAATTCATGTTGCCTTTATATGCTTTTTTGAGCTTCAAAGTATTTGTCACCATTTACTTGCATTGTATGGATCGACAGAGCTGAAATATTCTTCTAAAACTCTTTGTTTGTGTTCAGCAGAAGAAAGAAAGTCATACACATCTGGGAGGGCTTGAGGGTAAGTAAATGATGAGACATTTTTAATTTTTAGAGTGAGCCATCTCTTTAAGACAGTTGCCAGTATGAGAACGCTTTTACTAATTAAGATTAAGATTCAACTTTATTGTCATTGAGCAGAGTACAGGTACACAGCCAATGAAATGCAGTTTTTTCGCATATCCCAACTAAACTGGGGTCAGAACGCAGGGTCAGCTATGAAACAGCACCCCTGGAGCAGATAGGGTCAAGGGCCTTTTCAAGGGCCCAACAGGGTGCTGGAACCGCTGAGCAACCACTGGCCCCATAATGTATATGTTTGCGTTTTGACATTAAAATGAGGTCATATTTTATTCACTGCAAAAACTGTTACCGATATACCAACAACGCTCACGTAATAAAAGCCCAGTCAGGGGCCGTTCACACATTTGTTTTGCTATTTAAACACGCACTAGAAGGACATCTTTGACTAGTTATTCTTAGTGCAAGAACGACTTCTGTGTGAACGGCCCCTTAAGGAAACGTAAAGTCTTTCATCAATGTTTTCCAACTTGGCCATACTGCTGTCTCGTCGTTAATTTCAGTAAAGTTGTTTATCCCGGGCGTGGCGCATACATTTCTAAAAGGTGTTTTCAGAGTCCACAGGAGTTAGGAAGCTGTCCAATTCTTTTTTTAGCGGCCATTAAATCCAGTTGTTGTTGGGGCTGCTGTGGAATAAGAGCAGGACATTGATCGTATCAGACTGATAAGTAAAATGGTGCATTACTTATATATATCAGAGGTACAACTGCATTTTAAGCCATACATGTAAGAAGGCGGAGACGACTGCTGCCACGCCTACAATAAGATGCGCGAAGCTGTTCACTCTAATTCCTGACCAATAGAATCCATTCATTCACAAGCAGATATAAGCTATCCAAAGCACAATGTTATAATCTCATTCCAAATAATGTATTTGGCACTACCACTATGGTATGTGTAACTACTATATCAACCATGGTTTTACTACTGTATCCACTTTTTAACCATTAAATCTGTAGTGAAACCACAGTAATAATACTGGAAGACAAAAACTATGGTTAAAAAAAACATGTGTCTACTATTGTTTTACTACAAACCATACTTTCCACCAAAAAAACATGGTTATATCAATATAAACAAAGTAAAACCATTGTTAATTTATTGCAATTATTAACCATTTATTAATTTTTGCAATAAATTAAAAACTTATTGCATTTTCTCATTTTTTCCTATTTCTTTTTAAATGAAAAAAAAAAAATAAAAAATTCAAAGCACTATTTATATTTTGTATATATAAACAAAAAACCCAGAATGAACATAACATACATGGACCCTAATGATTATGGTCATTCTTATAAAAATGCTAACACAAGACAAAAATAACACAAGTTATTATTGTGTATCAAAAGGATCACTATGGAATCTTGAGATTTTACCTAATAAAATGTAGATGTTGGTGAATAAGTAACAAACAAGTCTATTGTGAAATCAACTTTATCCCAAACAGGCTGTACACAATGTGAACCTAAATGAGACAAAATCCCAAGTGCAAGTTAACTCTTAAAAGTTTGTAGTAACAATAGCATTAGCCATTTTAAATTAAAACAACGTGACATTACCAGCGTCTGTGCCAGCTTATAAATTCATGCAAAATTTTGTTAGGCCCTTGATTAAGATAGAATTACTCAAATGAATAAATAAAACCCACAGAGCTTTAAGAGGACACGTCAATAATAGATAATTCTAAAAATAATTAAATGAAAAGCAAGTAATTTTTTAATGTATTATGAAACATTTTGTGGCATTTTCAGCCACAAATAATATCACAGTCTATAGGGTATAACCACTGATCTATATATATATATATATAGATCAGTGGGTATAACCAATATTACATTTGAAGATGTATTGGCCCTTTGTCTTCAAAAAACAGCATCAATTTGGCATGAGGATATTGTGTGAACAGATAATCTCACTTTAAATTAGCAGCAAAAAAGCAGTACCAATTGAATATTCTGTTCTTCAGAAAATAGACTAGCAACATAAAAATGTAGGTTTACAGTTTCAGTATAGTTCTGTAATATCATATACAGTTGCTTTAGTTATTTTTTAATAGAGGCATCAAGAAAAAGACATTATATATAGATATATCCATATCTGCCATCAAATAACTGTTTATAAATAGGAAAAAAAATTACAAATGTGTCCATATGGGTAGACTAGAGTCTCTACTTGGAGTCCTCAATGGTGCCCTTGCTGAGGTCTGTCATTCTGGAGTATTTCACTTTTTTCTGGTCCAGTTCATTCTGAGCCCACAATAAGAGCTTCAGAAGCTTTGCTAACTTTGGAGTTGATTCCCTGTTCTCGAAATCTAGAACAGCCTGGTTCACCTCACTCCACACCTATAGAGGGAGACAGAAACCGGTATTAGGGAAGGATTTACACTAGATACAGTAATGCAATCTACGGTATATAAAAAAGGAGAATAGACTCATGGAATTATAATCATAATAATAATAATTTTGTCTGGTCTCTCAAAAAAAGTGTTTTGTGCCAGATTGTACATAGTACCAACAAATCAAGAACAACCTGAAGACATTATACACTATATACAGTATATCCATCCAACACAAGCAGAGAAATCATTTAAAATGAGAAATTACAGTAACAAATCAAACATACAAAGCAGGGTTTCCGTTAGCTGGTAAATACCGGTTTTTGATCTTTAAAGTAATATTCCAGGTTCAATACAAAATAAAATTAAATCGACAGCATTTGTGGCATAATATTGATTACCACGAACATTTATTTTGACTTGCCCCTGCTTTTCTTTCAAAAAAGCAAAAATCTGGGTTACAGTGACACTTGCAATGGAAGTGAATGGGGACAATCTATAAACGTTAAAATACTAACTGTTTCAAAAGTATAGCCACAAGACACTATGCGTGTTTATATTATACACAATTTTAGTGTGATAAAAATCGCTTGCTAACCTTTTCTGTGTAAAGTTAAAGCCAAATTTCCAACTTTGCTGCCATGACCATGTAATGTCAACAAACCCTAGGATAACTGTAAGAATTATGATTTAAACAACTTTACAACATGAATAATAAAAAATGTTAAGAATTAATTGGTGTTTTTATAAAATGAAGATTCACATTTCTGCCTTTAAACTCTCCAAAAATTGCAAGTGCCTCTTGACTGCAACTTTGTTTTTTCTTTTTTCTTAAAAAGGAGGGATGAGTTTTTTGTGCTAATCAACATTATGCCACAAATGCTGTCGATTGAGCTTAATGTGAATAGTACCCGTGAAATTCCTTTAAAGTGTCCCAATGTCTGACAAATTCAAAATGTCCAGTGAAAATATTCACACGAAGCGTTAGCCACCCCTTTAGTTGATGCCACAAGTGTACAGCGTGACACCAACACAATGACAGCGTTTCACTGACACAGGTTTAAACTTTATCAACAACTTGCAAAATCCTAATCAGCGACTGTGCATTTCAAGCTGTTCAGAAACACTGCACACGTCTGACAGCAAAACACTATGGAAAAATAGTCATAAAAATTAAAAGAAAGAAATTAGCTAAGATTTATTTCCATTTTAATATTTCTTTGTGAATGAAAATATATGTGGCAAACTGCTGATTAGCTTTTCCTTTGCTTTCTGTTTTTGATTTGAATGTTTTTTTTATTCATTTGACTTGATTGTGTCATAATCATATTATCACATACTACGCATAGTTCATCATATTACAGAGAAAATAAACGTCGAAATGAGATTATCAGATTTTTTACAATTTGTCAGGCAAACTTTATAATTCCCAGACACGTTGGCCCACACCAAAGTTTCTAAGTGGACAGTCTGATACAAAAAAGTCTGATATTTTCCAAAACTAAAATAATTAACCCTTTGGGATGATTATGTCCCATTCAAATAAACACACACCTTTTGCCTCTGCATCATGTTGAGCAGGTCTCCAAACGGCGACTCTTCAGGGTTGTCAAAAGCAAGCAGCGCCAAGGTCCGCTCCATCTCAGTAAGACATTCTCTGCTCTCCTCCCCCTGTTCAGCAAGCTGTGACTGCGCGAACTCCAGTGCTGCCTCAGTCTCGCGCAGACGGATCAGCTCAATCAGATGCTGCTGCTACAAAAGAGACGACAGCCAACTGATAAACACTACTGTACTTTGAGCAATTTGAAGCGTTTACTGGAAACATTAACAAGGTTTCCACACCTCGATAAATTTCCATGAACTTCCCATAACTTTTCCAGTTGTTTGTGATTATTGGATTGGGGTTTAAAACATTGTTTTTTATAGAGACAGTAGGGCTGTAACGATACGCAATATAAAATCGAAATCGCGATACTCAGGTCCACGAACCGTTATCGCGATGTGAGAAGGGAGAATCGCGACACACACACCCCTTCCAACTCCCAGAGTTATCCTTTCCGTCCAGATCCAATGCTACCGCATCTTTAAATTACTATTAGTATTATTTGAAGTTAACATTATAAAATACGTAGACCTACACCACAAAACTAGTTGAGGATAAATTATTTTAAATTGGGCAATTTTAGCGTTATGGACGTGACATTTGCAGTCAAAACTTGAAATATAAATTCTCAGAAAATGCATTTAATACCAATATATTGAAACTTCTGTTTATATATCCATAGCCTACTCCCTTAATAAAGTCCAGTAAATGTCCAGACATTAGAAAAATATAAGTCTACACATGCATTTTATATTTAATATGAGGGAAATACACATGCGTTACGGACGTGACACAAAACATCTTTAGCGTTTAGGTGGCAAAATATATATTTTTAGAATTCTGTGAATTACACTGTACAAACCAAAAGTAGGCCTAATACTACCCACCAGATGAAGAAGGGTTGGCTCTCCCCAGAACATAGAATATTTATTTTATTTTATTTTTCGTGTTCGCATTTATGAGGAAAAAACAATGTAAGGACGTGACAGTTCTCCGGAAGCGGCACTAAAACTTTCACAGAGACCTCAAACAGAAAGCACAAAGCCTTTCTTTAAAGTGAATTTAATTTTGCATTAATTGTATCTCAATTTTAATCAATGTTTCATCAACCAATTGCCTGGATTTAATAAATAAGAAGTAAATATCGATAGCTAATCACGGAGTCGCCGGCGCCTGAACTGGACAACCGAAACTCATCGTATATAGGCTACTTGCCTCACAGACCAGAGAAATATATTTATATCGAAATGTTTACTTTTAAAACGAACAATTCAAAACAAAAGATACAGACTGCTTTCTGCTTATGTAATCCGTATGAAAAGTGCATTTCTCTCTGGCGCGTTCACTGAAGATCGCGAGACAGCATCGTCAACTTCATCTTGCAATAGACACTGACAGAAAACACTTGTTTATTAATAAACAATTAAAATGTCTCCTTGCTATATTTGACATATTCATAATCATTACTTTTGCCGGTTCTTTGTGACAGCTTTTTGGTGCTTTATTGGCAGCGCCCCTTATCATCACCGCATTAGCACCGAAAACATGGAGATTTTTTTTAGACAATAATCGCACAACCTATTTGATATTCTATAATTAAATACTCAGTGACTTATCCCAACCAACTATTAAAAAAAGTTTACTTGTAAGCGTCTTTTTACATGTTAGTCTAGTAGCCTACGTATCATGTGACTATACCTTTCCATGTGACGCGAGCTAGTTAAATAATGTGAGGAAACATGGAAAACAACCCAGAGATTGCGGACCCTCCCAATACATTTAAGTCAGCAGTATGGCAACATTTCGGCTAGCGGTGGAGAATAAGGATGGCAATCGTGTAGTCTACAAGACCCACACAATTTGCCGTAGGTTAAGTGTTTTAAGAAGCTTCCTCAAATGTGAACCGGTAACACGTCCAACATGCAGATGCATATCCTACGGCACCATCCCGAAATCAATTTAGTTGGAGCACAGAAAACAACCCAAAAGCAGCAGCCTACACTGCCTAGTTTAGTTTAATAATTTGCATAGTTAATATTGTTCTTTGGTGTTCAGTTTATACAGGTTTTTCAAATGTTATTTAATAAAAATACCGGTATATTTTTTTCTCTCAAAATCTCTCTTTTTTTTCACCCCCAAGCCCCGCCCCCGTGATCGAATCGCGATACGAACCGAATCGTGGCTCAAAAATCGTGATACGAACCGAATCGTGGGTTTGGTGTATCGTTACAGCCCTAAGAGACAGCAATTAAAAGAGCAATTTCTAACCAATGAAATATTTTAAAGCCAAGCATATTAAAAAAAAAAAAAAAAAAAATGCATCGCCACTATAGAAATTTCCATGACCTATTAAGATTTCATTGATTTCCTGGAAATTACCAAGTTTAAAATTCTCTGACATTTCCTGGTTTTCAATTACTGTTGAATATCCCTCATTAACAACACTTCGACGGTTTTGTGTTTATTTTATTTTCGGCACCTTTTTTTTGTCTTCTGGGCTGAACAAAAGGCCTTCATTTATACCTTTGCTTGTGTAATGTAGATAAATGCAATTGTTTCAGGATTTTGCCAGTTAACAACTAGGGATTTGCATGTGTAATCAAGCTTTAAATATTTGACTAATAAAAAAAATTTGATTTTCCTTTGTACCTTTGCCTGCTGTGTGCAACAATGAAACTGCTTCTTTCACCTAAATCTTGCTGTTACACTCAATAGTTGTTGTCAAAATGTTGTCATTATTTAAAGATATCACGTCATAATTTTTTATCTGTTTATGCATAGTGCTCATTTTTTCATTCGTTTCAAAAGTTGAAGGTTGACCTTAAATTCTAAATTTCAATTAATTGATGATAATTTTATTATGTGTAAGAGTAATTGACTACAACATTATACAAAATGCCCATCTCTATTAATAGAGGCTCTGTTAGATACTCTCTTCCTCCCAGCATGTCCATATGAGGTCAGCTGTTCACCTGAAGGTGAAAGTAGAGGCATCGATTGGTGTCAAGGAGCTCTGGGTGGAGACCGTTAATGAGTGCAATGGCTTCCTGGATCTGACCTTTCAGAACCATCTCTCTGATCTTTATCCTCTCATCCAGAGAGTCCAGATCCACGTTGGGTTCAATCCCAGATTCAATACGGAATTTCTCTGCAGCTTCTTTAAAGCCCTCTGTGGAAAATAAATATTATCAGAGTAAATATTATCATATTGCTTAAGATATTGGTTGTGATTTGGACCGACACCAAGTAAAAATTGTGAGAGCTACAGCTTAGTTCAAGCAAATGTGTCTTGTCTAACTATACTGAAAATCCCATGTATTAGTAGTGTTTATAATCTGTCCGATTACTCTTTTGAGCATGTCTTTGTATTTGACCTGAATCTAGCATCTTGCAACCTGGACTAATACCGTGTTAAAAAAAAAAACTGACATACCCGTTACCAGATAATTCATGATGAGCCTGTTCACATCCGCCCTCTGGATGTGCACATTATTCAGCTTATCCATCCATTCCTCCTTCGAAATATCATCATGCTTTTCTGAATAACTCATCGTGAATGCGCTGTGGTAGATATGACATATAAACAACATTTTACACACATAACAAATAAATTGCACGTTACTCGACTTCGAATGTAATAGAGAGCAGATGTTTGATTTAGTGTGTGTGCACGTCAGGTCCAACAGTTCATGTCATCAAAAAACTATAGTAAACTATATTACCTTTAAGCGGTCTATAATTGTGATATTGATGTTTGATGGCAAATGAATGAATGAACGGCATAGTGCACGTTCATATTTTCGCGGTGTTTTTTGTGCTCCCAGAAAGCACAACAGAGCAGCCAGTGGCTCACTGGCCAGAAAACTCGTTACGCGACGTAAAAGTCGTTGTAATTGCGACACTTTTGAACCTTACATGCTGTATTTAAAACTTGCTATAAATTAAGATAAAATGCAGCATTTCTATTTTTGTCAGGGCTTAATAATAAACGAGCCCATCGAGTGCATTTTACATCAATAGAGCGTGGTACTCGCGAGAAACATTGTTCAGCCATTTTCTGACTACACAATTTGCCAAATACTAAATCTCAGAATAAAATACATTTGAATGATATTAATTTAACTATTGTTTATTCACCTCAGTTATTAATATTTTTACAAAATAAAATGTTGATAAAATACTTACTGTTTAAAACAAAATAGCGGCGGGCCTTAGTGAAGCTCACGCGATAACAGAGCTGAGCTCTTAACGAGACTTCAGTGATTGGACAGATCAATGACGTCACGGTTGCTGTGGCAAAGCTGGAAAGGTTGCCAGATCAGGTAAACATGTGCACAGGATCATGGATTGATCAAACACATTTATTTTATTTCCCAAACATTAATATCTGGAACGGTTGTTTATTTATCACAAATAAAATAAATGTATTAGAAATGATATATTTATTGATCGATTAAAATATTCCAGGTTCAATACAAGTTAAGCTCAATCGACAGTGTTTGTGGCATAATGTTGATTACCACACAAATTAATTTTGAAGTCCTCCTTTAAAAAAAAACAACAACAACAAAAAAACAAGCAAAAACCTGGGTTCTATAAGGCCAAAGTAAATGTTAAAATGCTCACTGTTTCAAACTTATATACTCGCAGAAATAACTTTTTTAACTTGATTTTAGTCTGATAAAATGGCTTACCTTTTCTGTGTAAAGTTAAAGCCAATTTTACTATGTTGCCATGATGATGTAATGTCAAAAAATGACGATTTAAACAACATTACAGCTGAAATAAATACATTTAGACATAAGAATTAATGTAAATGCTTTTATAAAATTATAAGCTTCATATTTCTGACTTTAAACCCTCTAAAAATTGGCCCCATTCACTTCCATTGTAAGTGCCTCACTGTAACCTCGATTTTTACTTCTTTTCTTTTTTAAAGAAAAGTATGGACAATATTATATTTTTTGGTAATTAACATTATGCCACAAATGCTGTTGATTGAGTTTAAGTTGTGTTGAACACGGAATATTCCTAAAAACAGAAAAGTGCCTTTGCTAAGTGAAATGCTTTTCTTAAATATATCTTCTTGATTTTAGCAACAGTGATCTGAAACATTTTTGTATTGACTAATGTTCTCATTAATTAATTTCCAATGTTCTCTAAATTTGAAATACTAGATTGAATCTCAAATGCTGATATTTTCAGTGTTCTGTGCATGCTATAAAGAGAGCCAACAGGCTGGCACAAGCATGACTTTGGGTGCTTTACCTTGATACTCTCTAACCTTCCCAAACAAGCTTTAATTTGTCCAATCCTTTTAGATTAAAACAATACTGTTATTACAAAAAAGGGCCAAAATATAATTGATTGTAGCTCAGAGATAAGATAGGACTGTCACCTTTATTATGAGGACCACATTCAAAACAATTTTTTTTTAAAACAAAGACTCATGCAATTGTTTCATACTCAAGAGATTTCTACAAAATAATCAGTTCGCACAGAGACCATGGTCTTCTTTAGTATTCACAAGGCTTATCACAAGAGCAGGCAACAGCAAAGGAAACTATGCCACAATGTGCATTTTTTCTATGCTACTAGTTTCAATTTAGAATGACTGCACCATGAGAGGGACAAAGTTTCACTAATAATTTGTTTATTTTGCACAAGGCAATAAATGCTTTGAATTCATTTAGTGTTATTGGAATACACTATATTTACAATATTTAACAACTATTTTATCTGTATTTTGTCTTACATTTGCTGGCAATCAATCAGTTATGCAGAGAATTGGATATTTTTTAAGGCTTCTGTCATATAAACTGACTTTGTGAGAGATGGAAGAGACTAGCTGGCTTTGCTGTTGGAAACTGGGTCATCACGCCAAATTACTACTGGAAGACTGTTCATGTATCCAGTGGAAAATAGTATGCATCCTAGAAAGTGCACACATTTGCTATATATAATATATCCCTTAAAGAGTCAGAGGGAGACTGGACAATGCACAAACATAAACACACACTTATGACAATAAGGTAAACAAAGATTATGCAAACATATTTAAAATTAGGCTAATTTCTTTTGGAAACTAATGTATCAACCAAGTTAGCTCATTCTTTATTGGGTGATAATAAAAAGCTTTATTATTTGATATTGTTGTAGTATAAATGATGGCTTAATTATTCAAGCACTCTCCTTAATCTTTGTTTTCACAAAAATGTTTGTTTGCATTATTATATAACTTACTTGTATCACTTGACTGCCCCTGTAATTTCTATGACTCTTTCTTTTTTTCTCTTTTCTATATCTTTTCTTTTGTCCATTCTTCTTAACACTCCCGAGAAAGGACAAGAAATTACCAACTTTTTTCTGTTGTATTTTTATGAACAGGGTTCACGTCAGTCTAGCAAATGATATAAAACATGATAATATTCCATCTACACCCCACAAATACCCCTAACAAATCGGATTAATTAGTAATCATCTATGTATGCAAATTAGCATGACTGGAAATTAGACTTCCAGTTCTGGAGCATGTGGAGGGGGTTGATGAATGCAATGAAGTATATTGTGATGAGGAGCAACACATCTGTTTAGCAAGTGAGAGCCGATGGCCTAATTTGTTTATTCCAGTGAAAACATGATTCCAAAAGTCATAAACATGTACAATAATAACAGACTGAGTGGAATCATGTTAATTACCTTTTCTTTTCTTTTTTTATTTCTTTTTTGGATCGTACTGGTGATGCTGGATGAACAAATGACACTTTGCAGATTCATTCCAAAAACAGTTTTGTTCATGCTATTATAATTAGAATGTTTTCTTTTCTAAGTGAATTTATCACTTAGAAAGCTGTAATGCAGCCAGAATTGCAAAATTAACAGATATTGCTAGATCAGAACATTTCATTTTCTCAAAGCCATATCATTAATGTAGTGTTGGCTGTACTATAATAAAAGTCCAAAAAAACACCAAATGACCTACCTCGCTTAAAGGAAAATTCCGGGTTCAACACAAGATTAGCTCAATCAACAGCATTTCTGTGGCAAAATGTTGATTACATCAAAAATACATTTGATTCATCCCTCCTTTTCTTTAAAAAACAAAAGTGGAGGTTACAGTGAGGCACGTACAATGGAAGTGAAATGGGGACAATTTTTGGAGAGTTTTAAGGCAGAAATGTGAAGCTTATAATTTTATAAAGCACTTACATTAATTAATCTGTTAAAACTTATGTACAATTTGAGCTGGAAAGTTTAAAATTTGGTTTAAAATTTAAATTTTTTACAGTTCAATTTTTTTTTTTTTTTTTTTTTTTGACATTACATAATCATGGCAACACATTTGTAAAATTAACTGTACACAGAAAAGGTTAGTAAGCAATTTTATCACACTAAAATCATGTTCAAATATCGTTTATGTCTTGTGACTATATTTTTGAAATAGTGGGTATTTTAACCTTTACGGATTGGCCCCATTCATTTCCATTGTAAGTGCCTCACTGTAACCCACATTTTTGCTTCTTTCTTCTTTTTTTTTTTAAAAAGAAAGGGAAGGGCAAGTCAAAATATTATTTTTTGTGGTAATCAACATGTCACAAATGCTGTTGATTGAGCTTAACTTTTATTGAACCCAGAATTTTCCTTTAAGTCAAGGACTCACATCCAATCTAACATAATACAAACAGTGGAGAGGACAGACTTCACAAAGGAGATGAGCACAGATCAGGCAAATACACACTTGTAAATGTCCGTGCAGACACAATCTACTATTAGTATTTCCTGAGCTGAAGACCTTTCAACAACGCGCCCACTAATATTTTGCATTCTAGGTTCCTCCCCTTTCTTTACTGAATTAAATACATATGTTGACTGGGAAATAAGATAATTATAATAATGATAATAAAAATACACACATGCAGCTCATATTGCTGCTGATATTCTTCCAGATTACAGTAACGGACTCTAAACAAAATTAACATGGATGAATTTGTCGAAAGTTGTGAGCAAGTTACTGCAAAATTAATGGTGTCTTACTGTTGCTGAAATGTACAGTTTGCTACTGTTTTTCAAATAAGCATAAAGCTGTAGCATCATACTGTAAAATACGGTGTTTTACTGTTGTTGAAATAAACAGATACTGTTTTTAGAGCTACAATTTAGCAGCATATAGCTGTCAAATTACATACAATCTACTGTTGTTGAAATTAACAGAAATTAAGTTTCCAGCATGCACTGCGGCATGAAGAAAAGATGAAAAAAATATTTACTGGTTTATTTTGACATGGTTTTTGTTGCAGTCTAAATTACTTGTATTTTAATGGTCAGATTTAACTTTTTAGATAAAAGTATGTTTGTTAATTGTCACCATTGTTGTGTCTTGTATGCCGAGAGTTGCTCTGTGTGTGTCTTGATAATAACTCATGTTATTCTGTAAGTTCTTCAGAAACATCAAACACTCAACTTACTGATATCATTTTGCTGAAATATCCTTTACTGTTTTTGCTTTTATGTTTTATGTGTAATGCATCACTATTGCCACATATAGTGATATTTGCCAGGTAGGATCAGAAATTCAGTCTGAACTTAGGTTTTGTCTTCCAAATAACACAGCGCAGCATCTTGTGTAAATACAAATTGACTGGCTGGAAGAACATACAGTATAGTAATAAAGAAGGTCCAATTTGCCAGCTCATGAGAACACTAATCACCATAATGGTGACTTCAAACAAAACAGAACTACTGATAACAAAACAACAACACTAATTAAACTAAGACTTCTATTAAGAAGAAAATAATATACATTTATTTATTTTTTTACAATTTTTGTAGCTCCAATGCGTTGCTTACATATTAAAGTGCAAAGGCTTATAGGTATTTCACCATTATAACCCACAATGCAATACTATACTGTTATTTTACTGTGTACACTTTTCTTAAAAAACTGGCAACATTTTACATTTAATATGTACATTGCTTCAAAGGTTGATTTATACTTTTTATTATTATTTGATTTCTTATTAGACAGACAAGTGAATGCTGATGTAAGATGATAAAAAACAGAGGAGTTGGTCAGAAACATCATGAACACTAGCCATGTGCCACAAACTTGAATTTTCATGGGGGATTTTAAAATATCAAAATGTCACTAGTTTCAGCAAGATGATTTCATGATTTTGAATGTTCATTTCCCCCTAATGCAACATCTATTTACTGTAAAACTGCCACTTCACAGTGAGCCTGCTCTTGATAAACCGGACTGCAACATTTTAACAGCAACTATTGTATTTAAGACACAGTAGATTACTGTAGGAATTTGGCTGTAAATTTACAGCATTTTTTTTTTTTTTCAGTGTATGTAGCCTATTTACTTTATACCTACACTGTATGTTGTATAAGTTTGACAGGACAGAGTTTTACATATAAAACCAGAACATTTTCAGACATATCCATGTTCTAGAAATTCACATGGACAGTCTATTCTGTAGGCTATATAAACTTTAGCTTATTGAGGTGCACCAGAAACTATATTTACAATCTTCGTCTTCTTCTTTCAGCTGCTCCCGTTGGGGGTCGCAACAGCGGACCATCCATGATCCGCATATTTGACTTGGCACAGGTTTTACACTGGATGCCCTGCATGACGCAACCTCCAGTGTCTGGGGGACTCTTACTCACACCTACGGGGCAATTTATAGTCTCCAATTCACTTAAGCTGTATGTTTTTGGACTTGTGGGGGAAACCGGAGCACCTGGAGGAAACCCACACGAACAAGGGGAGAAAATGCAAACTTCACAGAAAGGTCCAGTTGAGCCGGGACTCGAACCTGGGACACCAGAAACGATATTCTCAGTTATATTTTTTTCCATCCTGATCCTTATGATACACATCCCTCCATGTTATGGATCTCAGCTTCCAATTGCTGTGATCAGCCCTGTGAAACTCGCCAGATTCACCCACTGGACTGTTGGCTGTGGGGAGATGGGGGTCCCTGAGTAAGTAGGGTGAAAGTAAAGCCCGTTGCTGAGCGACTGAATCATAGTTGCTATGGTGAACTTGAGTTGAGCTGGTCCAATCAGATGAGACATGTAGGGCAGAGTGGATCTCATATTGAAGAGAGTGATGTAGAAACATGTGGGAGGAAGAGACGGAGGGTGGGAGGAAGAAAGGAAAGTTGTAGAAAAAGATTTAAAACAGGAGAAGACAGGACGAAAATAAGATGGAAAGGAAGAATAGATAACAAAAAAATACAAGGTGTGATATGAAGAGCAAGAGCAAGTGAGTGGGAATGTGGAATACAGGAAACGCAAAGGAGCTTTTTGAAAGTTAAAATAACTTGACAGCTTTAAATGTTAATTTTTTTCCCTTTTAAAGAGCCATTTCTACTGGATCTAAACCTTATAATGCATACCAGCTGATTTCGATGTTACCACACAAAGCACGTTAATAAATTATATATATATATATATATATTTAGATTAAGTAAACATTTTGTCAGTGGCTATAAACTTACATTAAAGGAATATTTTTGGTTCAAAAGAAGTTTAGCTCAATCGACAGAATTTGTGGCATAATGTTGATAATCACAAAAAATAATTTTGACTCGTTCCTCCTTTTCTTTAAAAAAAAAAGAAAAGAAAAAAAAAGAAAAAATCTAAATTGCAGTGAGACACTTCCAATAGAAGTGAATGGGACACATTTTTGGAGAGTTTAAAGTCAGAAATGTGAAGCTTGTAATATTATAAAAGCCCTTGCATTAATTCTACTGTTAAAATTGTGTATTTGTTACCATGACTAAAATCATGGTAACATGCTTATTTTTAATGTCTTGTGGCTATATTTTTGAAATAGTGAGTATTTTAAAGTTTATGGATTGGCCCCATTCACTTCCATTGTAAGTGCCTCACTCAAACCAAACTTTTTGCTTTTTTAAAAAAAAAGAAAAGGAGGGACAAGTCAAAATATATTTTTGTGGTAATCAACATTATGCCACAATTGCTGTCGATTGAGCTTAACTTGAATTGTACACGGAATATTCCTTTAATGTTTGCTTCATTCATTCATTTAATTGTAATTTGTTTCTGTGTGATTTAGACTTATCTTAGATTACATCTACATTTTGTAAAATGTTGTTCCTCCCAAATACTGTACTCTCCAGGGATGTCTGTAATAGCCATTTAATGTTTTCATACTAATGTCAAATGACAAAAAGTGGTTGCATTCACCATCTAAAAAGGTCATATCCAGTAACAATCATTTATTAGGCCCAGTAAACGTGTTGGTCTAAAGGATTTTAAATAATCCCTTAAAGAATACGAGGATTCTTTGACCTCGCCAGCAGGGTTATATAATACATGACAGTAGAAGCAGGTGCAGGCAGTTACACCAACTCAATGGGCTCTCTCAGCTCTTATTCGTCTACATTATCTTGACTCCTCGTCAATGACAAAGCCGCTAAATCGCACCCCTGCATCGCCAAAGCCTCCCTCCTGCAGTGACTTGTGTTTGTTGCGACGTCTTGTGATCGAGAGGCCCCGGTCGCGCTGTGGGGTGGACAGGCCGCTGAAGGAGCGTAGAGCAGGGACACAAGGGATGAATGGTCAATGCGTTATTGTAATGCAAAGACTCAACTCCTCCCTCGCTCAGTGGAGAAGGAAGCAGGCAAAAAATATCGGTTCACGGGAAGCATAAATAACTGTCACCCCGGTTGAAATACTATTCTTGGATTGTACACATTTACAGTGGAACTGTAAGGGGGATTGAAAGTGAGGTGAATTGAAAACGGTGGATGGATTATAGTCTACTGATTATAGGCTTCCTAAATATTCCTAAACAACCATTTCACTTTATTTCCTAGTAGCCTTCCCCGGATCTTATCAAATGTCGCGCGACCAAAGAAACGGGTGAAGTGCCAGATATCATCTATTCTATACGGATATAGCACAACCCCGCGTTTTTTAACAGAGACCGTATCGGTCAACTAGCGTGTTACTACAGTAAATCACCATTTGCGGATACCATACAAACGAATGGGGAGAGCCGTAAACTGAAACCTACCTGTCGCAAAACTGCGTGACTTATCTTATAAAACAGCAGCTTTATCGTAGTCCACTCCACACATAGTTCTTTGGACAGTTTAGTGAAAACATGATGAAGAATATTGAAGTGATGAGTTTTTGTATGATGTTTCCTCACAAAAGCAGTTTATTCAGCATCTCCATAGTGTACCGCCCATAGAATGTCTACAGGCCCTCTCCCACCTACAGTCCAGGGCAGGGTTGCACCAGCTGTGCGTAAGGTCTCACTTAAGCTGAGACATAAAGTTCACAGCAAGGGTTTAGTAACTACTAGTTAGTTTGAAACTGAGTCAGTGCTTAATTTGATTGCACCACCTGTTCTTAACGCAAGACTTAGCTTAGGTTGTAAACTCTCCGTAAAGTAATGCATAGTCGCATGACGATTACCTGAATTGATCCAATAAACAGCCTTCAAATTTGTACAAAGAAGAGTTAAAATGCTGTGAATTTCAGTTTGATCTTATTACGGTTGATGTTCAAACCTTGCTTGCTCACGTAACTGTCAGCTGTAATAAAATATATCCCCATATGATACAATAAAAGTGTATTCGATAAATAGTAGCCTATATGTGTAAATAACAATATATAGGAACTGTATCTAAAAGAAATACTTATACGACAGGCTGGAAAAATAGACATTTTAATATCCTTTATATATTTTTAATATGTTGAAACTTGTCACTGGGCGACGCACCCTGAAAACTGCACCTTTAGATCGGTTTAATGCTGAAGAGCCACTTAAAAGTCCTTTTTTCTTTCTCTCATAAATGTAAACGAGAGCTCATTGATGTCATTAAATCAGTCTGTTTTTTTTTTTTTATTCCAACCGTTACTCCTGGTCGGAGGCTGACGTAAATATTTAGTTTAGGGTTAAGTCCTACCAAAGTTTAATGGTGTAATGCTCACATATTTAGTAGTGCGTAACTTGTGATTTAGTGCCCATTTACGACACTACTTGGCTAAGTTGTAACTTATGTATAGCTGGTGCAACCGACCCCTGTACTTTTCCTTTAGTAACTTTCTAGAAGAGAAATCTACTATGTGGAATGGAACACCCAAGGAGACTTTTCCCGTTGCATTCGCATTGACAAGTTACCACCGTGATGTACTCTAATTTCGACCATTTTTCTTCTGTCAAGTTTGGAAAGTGCTATTCAATATAAACAACTACATCCACAACATCGAAATCAACAACACCGACAGAGGACGCCGCGATCAGAGTCACACTTTTTTTTAGGGCTGTTTAACACGAAGATTGGGGGCATCAAAAACGTAGTCAGCTGCCTAAACAGTTAATGGTTTAAACAACAGTTTTGGATTGAGTTAAAACATGTCTTGATGCAAGTTACCACACAGTAGCAGGCATGCAATACTTCCCTCATATAAACTAGATTTCATGATGGTTTAGTGTATAATAAAGTTAAATTACTCACTCTTGATAAACATATGACTATTGAAATTGTCATCCCAGGAAACATTTGATGTAGTAATTCAGAAATCAGATTATTTTCAGTACAGATGAGATGAAAGCTCAAAGTGTGTCTTATGATAAACACACACACACACACACACACACACACGGGTGATCCTCTTTGTATACTTTGTTGGTTTTCTTTTATTTCTTTTAAGGGTAGTGTAAAATGTGTCCACTGAGTAGCATGCTAACAGCTAGTTGTTTGCAATGGTGGCTGTGGACGAAATGTACTTGTCCCTGGAGAAAGTATCTAAAAAAGAATCAGTTCACTTATGGGTATACATACTACGTAACTGTAAGAGAGGGAATAAATCTAAGAAGCAGTTATACATTTTGATAATCCGTGAACTGGACTTTTGACAGATATACACTCACCGAGAACTTTATTAGGAACACCTGTACATCTACGTATTCATGCAATTATCTAATCAGCCAATTGTGTGGCAGCAGTGCAATGCATAAAATCATGCAGATACAGGTCAGGAGCTTCAGTTAAAATTCACATCAACCATTAGAAAGGGGAAAAATGTAATTTTGTTAATTTCGACCATGGCATGAATGTTGGTGCCAGAGGGAATTGTTTGAGTATTTGTTGTAACACAGACATCCGCTCTGTAGTTAGCAGAATAGCATCTGAGAATGCACAACATGTGGATGGGCTACAACAGCAGAAGACCACGTCGGGCATAGGACCATAATGTTCCTAATAATCTGCACAGTGAGTGTATATTGCTATTACAGCTATTTGCGCAATTTTGGGTAGCCTATACAGCAACTCAATTGAATGCAAAGGGCGCAAATGGCTCTCAGTCCTCCGAATGTCAGCCTCACTGGTTTTCAAGGGCATCGTACTGATGGGATTTGGTGAACGGGAGGGGAGGGGGCCCTCAGTGATCATGACGTCACCGTGTCCGTGTAATCCTCTGGCGTTTGAGTCCTATCAGCAGAGGAGGGTGAGCGCGCGGGGACGCGAGGAAGCGCTAATCTCTCCAGAGCCAAGACGCAAACGAGACCCTTTGACACTGCAGCAAAAAACGATTAAAAACGGGATACAATCAGCGGCTTTCAGCGTTAAAAGACAGACATGACCTCATTGCTCGTTGCGGGATGCAGGCTGTGTACGGCTGCAGCTCAAAGATGCTCGACGGAGAAAATGGAGCATCGTCTTTACGGGGACTGAATCAATTTTGCCTGGTTTGGCGGTGATATTTTTTTAAAGAATAAGCTTGGTTGTAAAACAGTTACATTTGTGTATTTGGAGATTTTAAAAGGGTTCTGTTCACTGTTTATGTAGTCTAACGGATGCACTACTGCAGTGGTCAGCAAAATGAATGAGATTCATAACAATGTGCGCCCTTCGGATGGACGTGCGGAGAGTTTTCGACGCGCCGGTGGATGCTACCTCCTTTCATTCTGTCGTCCGCAATGCAATTCCTTGGTTTACACTGATACAGTCCTGGTGTGCTTTATTTGGGCATTAGGACATTCTTTGGAATTCGAATTCCTAAACGTCTTGCTATTGAGGCACACACATATCACAGACTCAAAAGAAGGGGCACAATAGAATTGAATGAGGCTGCAGAATCTTAGGCTCCCAGAGCTGCTCATGGGGAGTGAATATAGGCCACTGATTGGCCTGCTCTGCGTATTTCTTAGTACAGACTGATGCTTTGCACTATACGGTTAATTTTTGACTGTGTTCAACCAGAAATAGAAAACGATATGGCCTGTAGAAACATTATTATGATTAGTATTTTTAACTTTCTATTGTTGGTGTTCTGTCAAAACGCATTACGACATCCCTCTTTGCGGTACTCTCTGAAGAGCAGCTTGCTCTGGTGTGTGCGTGCGTGTGCCTGTGGTTGTGCGGTTGCGCGCGTCACGGAGGGCGGTGACATAGGCCCGCCACTCTGCGTGTTCACGGCGGACCTTGATTTAATATCCATACAATTAAGGCACGCGGTGAATGCCAAGAGAGGGGCATTAAATACTGCGAACCTGTCTCGGAATATGTGCGGCGATAGATGCGCAGAATGTGAAGTGGAGAGCGCGTTTATTCTCGTATCTAACCGAGTGAGGCCGCTTGGTTTGCGCGCGCATGATAGGAATATTAATTTTGGTTTCTTCAGAAATGTGAAATTCAAGTATTGTTTTATTTGTTCATTAAGACTATATTCCATTAGTCTACAAGTAAGATAATTTTCTGTAAATAATCAGTTAATTTATGGGTATACGTAGGCCTACTACTTAATTGTAAGAGAGGGAAACCATGATTACATTACATTGAAAATCAGTACAGCATAGTGTAGCATTTGATAGTATTGGAATTTACTGTTTTTAATTATTGAACCAAAACGGTTTTAGACTTTCAGTATATGCACAAAAAGTTTCGACCTGTCACATCTACACTGACTTTCTGTTTACCTGTCAATAAAGCCTTCTTTTATACAAATCTGTCAACTGTCTAGGCCTTATGGTTTTAGGTTAATTTTTGGCCTTGATCTTTGCTAACTTCTAATCACCCTCTCCCCCACTTTTAACTATTTATATGGACTGGATGGATAAAAGCAAGATCAATTCACACAATCTATTCTGAATCCACACTTCTGTGGGAGAGAGATTTTATTCCCAGTCATTTCAATGATCAAATTCAACACTTTTTCCAACATTCATTATCTGACCTTCAGGAAATCATATTGCTATATATGTGGCCCATCATAGCCCATATTGTCTTTTCGTGTTTATGAGACTGTTGAGATTGAACATCAATATATGTCAGAAATGTTATGACACAATGCTTGTAGTTGAATAGTGTTCTTAATGTGCAGTAAATAAAATAATCTTTGCACAATATCATAGCTGTTTCTCCCTGAACATGACAAACTAATAACATTAGCCTTATAAATCTACTTACATGGTAACATTTCAAAGATAAACTATTCTTGAACAAACTTTCACCTAAACCTTGCCCAGGTCAAAAGAGAAACACCATTGGTCATACCAAAAGCATGAGATCAACAATGTTCATTATTAGTCATATTTCTATGTTGTTGTTGTTTTATAGCGAAAATCATCAGTATTTCCACACAACCGTGGGCATCAAAGGGATAGTTCACCCGAAAATGAAAATTCTCTCATCATTTACTCACCCTCATGCCGTCCCTGATGTGCATGACTTTCTGCAGCAGAACACAAATGAAGATTTTTAGAAGAATTTCTCAGCTCGTTTGGTCCATAGTGCAAGTGAATGGATGCCAAAATGTTGACGCTCCAAAAATAACATAGGTCAGCATAAAAGTTATCCATAAGACTACAGTGGTTAAATCAATATCTTCAGAAGTGATTTGATAGATGTGGGTGAGAAACAGGTCAATATTTTACTATAAAGTCTCCTCACTGCTCAGTCCATCTCCACTTTAACTTTCACTTTCTTCTTATATTTTTGGTGATTCACATTCTTCACGCATACATCCCCTACTGTGCAGAGAGAATGTCTAGCAAAAATGTATTTAAATATTGATCTGATTCTCACTCACACCTATGATAACGCTTCTGAAGACATGAACTCAGCAAGTAAACGTCCTCTTACTTTCAACTGATTTTATTTTCAGCAATCTTAACATGTGTAAATATTTGTATGAACATAAAAAGATTCAACAACTAAGACAAACTGAATACATTTCTCAGACTTGTGACTAACAGAAATGGAATAATGTGTATGGTAACTTTAACAGTATGGTGTGGCCACCAGCTGCATTAAGTACTGCAGTGCATCTCCTCCTCATGGACTGCACCAGATTTGCTGTGAGATGTTACCCCACTCTTCCACCAAGGCACTTGCAAGTTCCCAGACATTTCTGGGAGGATTTGCCCTAGCCCTCACCCTCTGATCCAACAGGTCCCAGACATGCTGTATGGGATTGAGATCTGGGCTCTTCGCTGGCCATGGCAGAACACTGATTTCTGTCTTGCAGGTAATCACACACAGAATGAGCAGTATGGCTGGTTGCATTGTCATGCTGGAGGGTCATGTCAGGATGAGCCTGCAAGAAGGGTACCACATGAGTGAGGAACATGTCTTCCATGTAATGCACAGCGATGAGATTGCCTGCAAAGACAACAAGCGCAGTCCGATGATGCTGTGACACACCACCCCAGACCATGACGGACCCTCCATCTCCAAATCGATCCCACTCCAGAGTTCAGGCCTCAGTGTAACACTCATTCCTTCGACGATAAATGCAAGTCTGACCATCACCCCCGGTGAGACAAAACCGTGACTCGTCAGTGAAGAGCACTTTTTGCCAGTCCTGTCTGGTCCAGCGAAGGTGGGATTGTGCCCATAGGTGAAGTTGTTGCCGGTATTGTCTGGAAAGACATGCCTTACAGGCCTACAAGCCCTCAGTCCAGCCTCTCTCAGCCGATTAAGGACTGTCTGAGCGCTGATGGAGGGATTGTGTGTTCCTGATGTATCTCAGGCAATTGTTGTTGACTTCCTGTACCCGTCCTGCAGGTGTAATATTCGGATGTACCGATCCTGTGCAGGTGTCATTACACATGTGTTATACCACTGTGAGGACAATCTGCTGTACTTCCTGTCTCCCTGTAGTGCAGTCTTAGACGTCTCACAGTACAGACATTGTAATATATTGCCCTGGCCACATCTGCAGTCCTCATGCCTCCATGCAGCATGCCTAAGGCATGTTCACGCAGATAAGCAAGGACCCTGGGCATCTTTCTTTTGGTGTTTTTCAGAGTCAGTAGAAAAGTCTCTTTAGTGTCCAAAGTTTTTATAACTGTGAACTTAATTGCCTACCATCTGTAAGCTGTTAGTGTCTTAATAACCGTTCCACAGGTGCATGCTCATTAATTGTTTATGGTTCATTGAACAAGCATGGAAAACATTGTTTAAACCCATTTGCAATAAAGATCTTAGTTATTTGGATTTTTACAAAATTATCTTTAAAATACTGTGTCCTGTGTTTCTTTTATTTGCTGAGCTTAGATTTAACCACTGGAGTCATATGGATTACTTTTATGCAGACCAGTGATTTTTGGAATTTTGGCACCCATTCACTTGAAATGTATGGACCTACAGAGCTGAAATATTCTTCTAAAAAGTTGTATTCATCAGAAAAAGTCATGCACATCTGAGATTGGGGGGGGGGGGGGGGGGGGGGGGGTTATTAATAGATACCAGATTATTATGATAAAATAAGAAAAAATATACTTCCAACAAATCTTGAAATCGCATGTTGTTGAACCTATTTTGGTTCTCCTCCCCAAAATGGGGGTAGTGTGGGGTAGAGTGGTTTAAATGGGTCATACAATTTTTTTCCTTTATATTGACCATCTCTGTGCAAAATAATAATAATAATAATAATAATAATAATAATATTATTACCATCCCAATCTAACACAGTGACAGTAAAGTACCAACATAGACATTCTCACAAGGCAGTAAAAAGAACAGCTTCAAACACCAACTACACCAGATAATATTATTTTAATGATCAAATCTAAGAACGTGATAGATAATGACCTTCCAATACAATGCATAATCATTTCAGGGGTGACTTAAATGTTTGTCTTTTTTAATATTTTTAGTATTTCATATATTTTCATGAATCTTTTGTTATATGACTATAGAAATCTGAAACCCTCACATGGTTCAATTCCGCTCTCCCACACACAAACACACAAAACAGCAAGCAGATCCTAGAAAATCACGCACGGAAACCATATACTCTTTTTTTTGTTTGTTTGTTTGTTTTTTTTCTCTTACTTTTAACAGTAAATCAGTAACATTAATTTTCAGGTTACACGTTTTGAGGCGTTCTTCAATATTGTTATAATTATATGATCCTACGTTAAAGCTTAGCAATATACTGAGAAAATGAGGGAGGAAAAAAGGTGAGAAAATGAAATCTGTTAAGAAAGGGACAAGGTGATGCATCTAAAGTGTTTTCAAATGAAAGCAGTGAATTGCTACATCTCTCAGATTGGCTTATAGAAACAGCGACCTCTGCTGGGCGGGGTTTGGAACAGTAAGTAGTAACATTTCTGCTCTTTTAACAAGTAGGTATGTGAACAGAGTCTGAGCACTGGGCTCTGAACCGTAACTAAAACATTAGTTTTACATTTTTGTTAGTCCAGTCAGTGACAATGTCGACTTCCCTTGGGTAAGGACGCATGGGATGTCTTCTCCCTGATAATGCCGTTTCAATTGAGGTATAGAACAGCCATTATTAAACGGTTTTGATGACACCGTAGCTTTAAAATGTTAAGGCTCCAAGCAGGAAAAACAGAAATAAAAAAATAAAAGTTCCAAGAATCGTGACATATGTGGCTCGTCACTAAACAAAAAAGTCAAGTGTTACATAATTAAAAAATATAGTTTTTTTTTTTTATAGCATCATCTCTTCATGTCAAGACACATTTCATTGTCCCTTCTACGCAGTTACACGATACTCCATGAATGGGTTCAAACAACCTCTGGAGCTACAGAACATAAAACTGGCTCATTACAGTTACTGATGCTGGAGATACCCCCTCCCCCTCGACCTGAGCGGAGTCTGAACATGTCCCCTCAACTGTCCATCTGACATGCACTCCATCACCCTGCCTGATACACACACATATTACAAAATTCAGTTAACCACCACTGAAGGGCAAAAATGAGCACTGGGGCCGAAAAAAAGGAAAAAAAAGGGGGGAAAAAAAGAAAAAGACTTGTGCAGATATTGGTCGGTCAAAGGGGGGAGGGAGGTGTATGAAAACAATACCAAATGACAGAAAAGAAGAGAAAGAAAAATCAAAGTGACGTAACTAAGAGGCTCTAACCGACTTCAGCCCTCACAGGTGAAGCCAAAAGCGCAGAGGCTCGAGTCTGATGCTGGCTGAAGTCACCAGAATTAAATAGAAAAGCAATGATTGTTTATTTGTTTAAATTTCATACTGTGTCCTTTTTAAATTTAATTTTCAAATGGTCAGTCCTAAAACAAATGTTCATCAGCTATAGGGGGCAGCCTTCTATTCTTTACTTCGGTTCTGGCGTTCCTAGAGAGCGAGAGAGATAAAGAGAGAGGGATAGAGAGACAGAGGGATAGAGAGAGAGAAAGAGAGAGATATAGAGATTAGTATAACATCAAAAACAAGCAAATCAGAAAAGCTTTATTCTGTGCAGAAACAAGCTCTGCATTTCCTTTTTAAAAAAAAGAAAAGCTTACTTGTTCCAGACGGGATCGGTTCTGGAGAGGAGCAGGCTCTATGGTCTGCCAGTGAAGATGAAAGAAAAATATTAAAATCAATAATCATTCACCACACATCAAAAGCCACAAGCCATTTGTCTTAAATCAAATAAGAATGACAGTAACTTAATTACCAACAATCACATTTTCTTATTTAACAGACTGTCTGTTTCATCTGACAAGTACACAAATAATTTACAGTGAATAAGAGTTTTATAAATGTAATTTATAAATAAATCATACTTCAATTGAAATTAAAGAAGTAAAACAAAAAGCAGTTTGAGTGTAAATGTAAGAGTTAAAAAGCAGTTTGAGTTGTCCTACAATGTAACTAAAGGCCTTATTGGCAAATAAAATTTCAAGTTTAATAATTGCCAAAAGTAGCAGCGCTGTATTGAAACCTCCCGGCCATAGATCAAACATCATATACTGAATAATATCCAATTCATTATTATGAATGAAGCAGGTACATCAGCACTGATTTAATATAAAAACGTGAAAAGAAAAAAAAAACTTAAAAGATTTACATTTCATTGACATGAGTCCTGTCAAATACTTCATCCCATCACATGCCGTACAAAGATATTTGGTTAATCCCCACTTATGATCATTCCCCTTAACAGGGTCTAACATGATTCTATTGCTCAATGGGGTCTATACAGCTAATAAGTCTTTTTTTTTCCAGTATATGCATCACAAAACCTTAAACAAAACCCTTATATAAAAACAGTCTGCAAAACTGTTAAAAACAAATGTCACATTCCCATACAAATCAATTCAGCTATTGAAAAATTAAAACATGGGTTGTGCCTTCTTATACTGGCCATCTGCATTAAAAAAACATTTTTCATAAAAAAAAAAAAAAAACAACAACTAAATATTAAAATGTTTTAAATGTAGAATGTATAAGCAGTACCTCTAAAATATATGTAACCACTTTTAAGTTTCCCATGTTTTTTTGTCATAATTAGGGATGTCCCGATACCATGTTTTTGAGAATGTGTACAAGTACTGAAGTTATTTTTGTCAAATAAAGTGCGGCACTACAAAGCATCACAGATGTGAGATATTGCTTAAATTTAATACAATTACTATTGGTTTATTATTATTATTATTATTATTATTATTATTATTATAAGTAATAGTTGTAGTAATACAGTGAATATTACATAACTTTACAATAATGTAAACTTTTTGTAATTTTTTGTTGCTGTCGCGTGCTGTAAGGGGAATGGCACTCACGCGAGAGGTCGGAAGAGTGCACTTTGTATACAACAGTGGAACAAACATCACCTGAGAGTTCAAAACCGTTAAAAACTTTTTAATTATCATTTTGTTTCTTACACCAACCTATTATGTTTGCTTCAAAAGACATGAATTGATCAACTGGAGTTGTGTGGATTACTTTTATGCTGCCGAAATATGACTGATGGCCCCTGTTTACTCGCATTGTATGGACAAAAAGAGCTGAAATGTGCTTTTAAAAATCTTCACTTCGGTTCTGCTGAAGAAGGGAAGAAATACACATCTTAGATGGCTTAAAGGTAAGTAAATCATGAGAGAATTGTTATTTTGGTTGAAATGTCCGTTTAATCAAATAATTATGTAGTATGTGTGTTCCTCGCACTACAAAGTGAATTTGAGCTGTTCACTGTCATCTGCCACAAATGGAGTGCTCAACACTTGTAATGTTTTCCCCTGTATGGGTCAAGGTGGAGCTTTAAAAGGCACGTGCAGCAGGCATAGGCACAACATGGTTTCCACACATTTACAAGTGCTCACATTTGAAGTGCGTCGCACATGCAAACTAAATATTTATCACCAGGGGCGGGGGCCCCCAAGCAGAAAGATTTCAGTTGACCGACCAATATAGATTGTGATATTGCTTATATACAACAGTTCAATGAACAAGTACATTTTACTGCGTTAAAAAACGCATTTGTGCATGGAACTACTTTCTTGGATCAGAATCTGCCGTTGCTGGTTCAAACCAAATGATGCGACCAAGCCTCTCAAAAACATAACTTCAGTACTACTAGTATCACAGTTTGGGCTGTTTCTAACATGTTATTGGAGAAAAAATTATGTGTGTATGTGTGTGAAAGAGAGAGAGAGAGAGAGAGAGAGAGAGAGAGAGAGAGAGAGAGAGAGAGATGGAGTGTGTGGTGATACTGTAGTCTGTTAGTCAGCTTTCTGAAGATAATGTCATTTTGGTGAAATGCACCATATTTTGTCAGTGGAAAAATAGTCGTCCAAGCAGGGGTATTCCCCCTACTTTGTGATAGCCGGTGCGCAAGAGTCTTTCACTATAGAAACCGCAATGTCCTCCGCAATTTTGTGCTCTCCAATGTGGCAAGTCCTGTACGAGCGTTAGTAGTGTAGTAGTAAGAAGAGTGATCATAGAGTGCTGTTGAATATAAACACTGAGTGATGCTGACTCATTTCACATCACCAACTGGCTGATATTACACACAAAAATGGTCCTTTGCCCTCCACCTGCTGGCTAAAATATGTAAAGCCAAAAAAAATTATGTAAAGAGACATATATAAAGTACACATCTGCACTGCTCTTACACTTTAGTTTAGAATGGCATAAGCACATGTGGAATGATACACACAGTTAAACGTCCGAGTAATGATGGTGAGGCCATCAGCATCATGTACCGTCTCTCGTCCAATCAGATTCAAGGATCGGAACTAACTGTTGTATATTTGTTTTATAAATTACAAACACAAACTCCTACTTGAAAAACTGACCGAATATGGCGGCCCTCTAATGTGAACCGCACTAAGAGCGCAGAGAAACAGAGAATTTGACCGTGTACCCAGAACATCACATCACTCCCTTAAGCGGTTTTGTGGAGCTTTCCCCCACCCCCCTGACGTCCCGGGTCCCACGCACTTGCGTGTCTTGCATGGTGGTTAAAACCTCTACTGTTTATCTCACTAAATTGCAGCTTTTGCGTTTAGATAATCACACTAGGACATAACGTGATTTTAATATGTGCACTGCATGTTCACCCAATAACATTCGTACTCTAGATGTTAGTTTTTTGGACCATTTTCGGACCATTCCTCCCAGCATGAGCACATTTATCAGACCCGATTCAATCCCTAGTTATAAGTCATTTATTCACATAGAAAATGTTAAAACATCATGTGGTGTGACCGTCCACCCAGAATTTCTTATTTGAAAATCTATTTAAAAGCACTAAAAAGTATTTATATTTGGCATAATTCCATAACTGTTCTGTATGTGCAAAACCCTGATGCATTTTCATCATTATTTCCATTATAATACATACATATTATCCTCCATGTTGTCTCAGGAAGATTGTTTTATTTAAATATCATATGTACGACAGACACAAAAATGCCATTTTGAGACTTTATTTTCGAAAGGACCAGACGTGACATCATACAGCAGCATGCAAAGGACCCCTGAACACATGATGAAAGTCATTACCATGCTTTAATTTTTGGAAAATAATCACCTTTTAAACTGCTGGTGTGTTGTTGCCAAAATTGACCATCATGTGGTATGACCTCATAAAGATACTGAAAATTTTGTGTGTTTTTATATTTTAGTGTTTTATCATAAAATCTATAATTTGCTTATATAGTTACTAGATTACAATGTTTTGCTGAGGTGGCCAATTCTTTTGCCTTTAAATTTGACTGAATTAAAAAAATGTCATGTGGTACGACCAAATGTCATTGCTGAACATTGTCTATTGGTTTTCAACTTTATATACTTCCAGGTCTAACTCAGAAATTATATAAATTAATTTTAAGTAGAAAGACTGGTGTGTGCACATTACCTTTCTTACCACCTCTTCCTCCTCCTGACGTTTCTCGTAGTGTGAGAAGTCATCGAAGATGGAGGTGGTATGTTTGTAGGTGGCGATAATCTTCAGGACCTGCTTGGCCTTCTCCAGAGGCACCTCTTGTGTGTCACGGGAGTTTGTCACGGGCTTGTTGTCATTGTTCTCCAGTCGGATATGCCTGAGCTGGCTGTTGGGCACGTCTTTAACAAACAGCCAGTCCACATCAAATTTTCCCTTCCACTTGTCCTGTGCCCAAACGCCGGCACTGGTGCCATAGTCTACAGGCGAGCGCATCTCCGCCACGCCACAGAAGTGTCCGCTGCCGTTAACGCTGAACAGCAGATAGACGGGACCTTTGCCGTTGATTGCACGAAAAGCAGAATCCAGCCGTTTGTTACCATGTTCCGTGCTGCACCAGATGGAGTACTTGATGGAGCGGTGGATGTCGTCCTCCGAGTAACTCTTAATAATGAAAACCCGACCATTTTTCAGGTTCCAATCAAATTCCTTGGGGTTGTAGCTGTGGGCTGCACGGAGCTTTTCCAGGACCGGGTGTGCCTCAATGATACCGGAGCCTGGAGGACCACCTCCGCCGCCGTTACCGACCCCTCCACCACTTGAGGAGCCACTGCTATCCATGTTGCCACCACCGCCATAACCAGGGTTACGGTTGCGTGGGGCAACCCATCGGGTTTGTGGGGGAGGAGCTGGGGTGTGGTTATGATAAGAATGTGGAGGGGGCGGGGCCTGCATAGCCATCTGCTGGGCAAGTGATTGGGCAGCTGGCATGTGGGGCTGAGGTGGGGGTGGGAGCCCATGAGGGTGAGGTGGTAGGTGACCCTGGGAGTGGAGGGGAGGCTGCTGCTGGTGGTGGTGGGGCAGTGGGGAGGCCACTTTAGTCACAGGCCCCTTATTGTCCCAAGTGCCAATGTCCATGTTATGTTTGATGGGTGGTGGGGGCAGGGTGCCTCCAGCCATGGGCATCCCTGGCTTACTCTTCAACTTGAGTTGCTGAGGCTTGGCTGGCTTGCTAGCGATGGCTGCCCAGGATGTGGGTTTGGGGGGTGGCATGCCTATAGGAGTTCCACCATTACCAGTGGCCACTGCTGCGGCCACTGGCCCTCCACCAATAACTGAGCCCACCGTTTTCACTCCTGATCCACCTCCTGTCACATCACCACCAATCTTTAGCCCCACCATGCCCTGCTCTAAGCTGTTCATACCTGGTGCTTTGTTCAGGGTGTCATTGGGGAAGCCTGTTTGCCCATCTGGCACCAGGGTGCCTCCGAGAGAACTGGGTGGGTAACTGTAACTGCCCCCATATGCAGAGCTCTGAGTCTGCTGGCCCTGGGAACCGCTAGTACCCCAGGCAGAAAATGCAGGGTTCTCTGGAAAAAAGTTAAAACGGTGGGGATAGATGCTACTGCCCAGACCTCCCGGCTGTCCAAACACAGTGTCATGCATGAAGTGGTGGTCTCCATTGCTGAGGGGGGCATACGGTGTGAGGTATGGGATTGGCGGGTCTCCGCCTGTGGACCAGGGGGCCTCACTGAGAGGGTATGGGAACCCAATAGAGGGGGGATAGTAGCTGGACAGGTATGGGTCAGTCATAGATTGGTAACTGTTATTCTGAGGGATAATCAAAAATATGACTGTTAGAATTGATTTAATACTGACAAATGTAAAATAGAACTCCATAGAAGATTAAAAACAGATATAAACTATGCTGACTATATATTTCTTAGCAATGTCTTTTAAACCCTCGACAATTTTAAATGAATGATTTAATGGACAACTATAACCAGCTATTTTCAAAAGAAAGAGATTGTTAAAATGTACCAGGTAAATTTGATGTATTTCCTGCTTTTCCAGACTCAAGACAAATACAAATTAAAATACATGTGTGCACACACGCACACACTTGTCTCACCGGATTAGACTGGCCGGTGAGGTATGGTTCAAAGTCATTGTCGTGGACTGTTTCCTTTTGATGAAGAGAGCCATTTTGCACTGAAAAAAAGAATCATTATTTCAATCAGTACATCTGACAACAAACCCATAATACATCTTATAGCCTACAGCTTTCAATGTGCCTCATAAGATATTAGCCAATAGCATACAGTCCCATACAACTTTTATATCAGAAGAGCTTCACTGACGTTTACAGTAATATGAAAGTTACACTACTGATCTCAGTGAGTCATGCATCACACATTCTGTCTGACAACCACTATGAAAAGGACAGTCCAAAATCTTCTGACTGAGACTCATAACTAATCAGTTTCACACATAAGCCCAAAGGGAGCAAATCCACAAATGCAACGGTCAATGCTACTAAATTCTGAAGCATAATCTATTTAATGTGTTCACAATGCCAAGCTTCAAAGCTGATTGATATGCCAGCGTAGTCAGTGTTAATCCAACAGTTTGCTGATTGCTCTTAGGGCTCCATGAGGAGGTATGGCTCCATCAGGCAATGGATGTAAATACCTATTTAGCTCTCCGACAACATTTGGATAATCTATGACCACCAGCACAGCAAGCAGGTCTCGACTTGAAGTCATAGAGAATGAATGCCCAAATTTTACCTGTAGGCCACAGTGACGAGTTTCCCAATATTTATGGATAAATTAGACCTTTAAATTGGTCAAAAGTTAAATACAAGTTAAGCTCAATCAAAAGCTTTTGTGACAATTTTGATTAACACAAAAATTACAGCTCAAAACAAATCACTGGTACAGTGAGGCATTATAATGGAAGCGAATGGGGCCAGTCTATAAACATTAAAATACACACCATTTCTATGGTATAGCCAAATGATGTAAACATTCTGTGTTAACATGATTTTAGTTTGATAAAATTTGTCAGCGTTACTCCATTTACAAGATTACAGGGTTTACCTGAGTTACGTTGCCATGAACACGAAGTTGTAATATTGGATATAACTTCACACAGAAAAGGTTAGGAAGTGATTTTGTCACACTAATATCATGGTAACATATATAAATGTTAATGCTATAGTTTTAAAACATTGTGATTGTTTATGTTTATTGACTGGCCCATTCACTTCCATTGTAAGTGTGTTAACTGTAACCGTGATTTGTCCTTTTTTTCTAAATAAACGAGGGGCAAGTGTAATCAACATTATGCCACAAATGATGCTGATTGACCTAAACTTGTACTGAATCAGGAATATTCTTTAAATTGGATGTTTGCATCCGGAGACACTCCGTCTATCATCCAATATATGATTGAGAGCCTTTAATTTTTTAATTCTCAACAAACATGTTTTTATATAGGAGAGATATATTACATCTAAGACGCATAAATAAGCGTCTACCGTCTCAGGCAAACTCACCTTTAGCGTCTTGCCCTTTCGATGTCTTCCCATTCAGTCGGCAGTGTTGAATAGAAATAAGAACACAAAATAAAAACATTAACACGTTTGATTTAATGCTACAAGCTTAAGATGTAAAAACGCTTGCAATATTTCATGATCTTGATGCACTTCGACTCTGAGCATCACAAATCAATACACTATCGGGGTCGCTCGCCATTCCCAATTAAAGAAAAATTGGTGTTTAAATAGATATTTATCCATACAATGAGCGATATTTTTCGTCGGCCACGCACATCAGCCTGAGTCCAGTGAAACTGGTTCTAACTCTCGGAAGCTGATGTTAGTGATTCTGCGCTAAATTAAGTTTTATTTTGATGGCACACTGAAGCAAAACGCATTTAGCGATCTGTCGTGCTACGGACGGGAACGGTTTCATACAATTTCAAACACAAGCTTATTAAACGAGTGAAAATGCTAACTCTTTAGCCATCGCGCTTGTGAAGCGGCTGAGAGGCAGATGCCCTTAATGTCTCGGCAGAAGCGGCGGAGGCTGGACGCGCATCCCCTGCTCCTCAAAAAGGCCTCGTCGAAGCCGTGCCACTCCAACCTACCTGTGGGTCAATACTGGTGGTAGACATAATTCATCAAGAGAGTCCCTTTAAATTCAGCAGGAGTCTTGCAAAGAAAAAGCAGCAGCGGCGGTGGTGCTGGGTTTAACCCGAAGCAAGTGGGTTCCTCTCGGCTCGTACAAGCTGAACTGCGCTTTTTTTCAGCAAGTTCCACGACTTGATTCCGGTGATCTGGTCCTCTCGGGCGCACTAAAAGTCCAGCCTGAAGATGTTTCTGTCCGTATCAGAGGCTCTGCGTTTATTTTTTAATCCAATGCTGTCACACGGTGTGTGTGTAATTTTTAAGTGCATATATGTATTTTTTCCCCTCTTCCAAGCCCGCAGTTATTTTGCACCTCCGTTCACTTCCGCCCAATGGCCGCTCCATCCGGGATCTGCTCAGAGGTACTGACGCCACATAGACCGGTGGCCATGCGGAGGTGATGAACCTGAGAGTACCTAAAATCATGATCTTCAGCTTGCTGTTTACCCCTAACCCTACTTTTAACATTCACCACACTTTCTGGTTTGCGATTAAGAAATGTAATTGTCTGTGTAGCAGTCATTGAAACGTGTTGCCATAAATGAAGTATCTTTTATTTTAGAGATTTTTTTTTTAAACTGTCATAAATCATCCCGTAGATGCCGAGGACCAGAATGGAGAATATCGCAATTTAATTGCACATTTAGTTTCTGGGTGTTCAAATGTATTTTTGTATAAACTTAAAGGGATGGTTCACCCAAAACGGAAAATTATCTCATGATTTACTCACCCTCATGCCATCCCAGATGTGTATGACTTTCTTTCTTCAGTAGGACACAAACAAAGATTTTCACATCACATAAATCACATAAAGGCAGTATAAAAATAATCCATATGACTCCAGTGGTTAAATTCATATCGTCAGAATCTATATACTAGGTGTGTGTGAGAAACAGATCAAGATTTAAGTCCTTTTTAGTATAAATCTCCACTTTCACTAGAGGAAAAAAGGAATTAAATATTGATCTGTTTCTCCACCCAAAGTGACTGCATTGCTTTAGAAGACATATTAATCACTGGTGTCATAAGGTTTTATTTTATGCTGCCTTTATGAGATTTTTGGAGCTTGAGATGTCTGGTCACCATTCACATGCATTGTATGGACCTACAGAGCTGAGATATTCTTCTAAGAATCATTATGTTTGGCAAAAGAAAGAAAGTCAAACACATCTAGGATGGCATGAACGTGAGTAAATGATGAGAGCATTTTCATTTGTGGGTGAACTATCCCTTTAACAGTCTGGTTTCTATTGAGGCATCCATCAGTCTGTATTGACTTCCCTCATATCTTTAGACATGCATTTTGTATCAAATGTTATTGACAGGTTTGGTGACCAACTTATGACCTTCTTTTTGTCCAAGAACTGTCCATTTTTTAGCCATATTAAATTTTATCTGCATGGGCAGCTGGAAATGTAGTTTTATTATAAGCCATGCCACCATCACTCACATTTAACATTTACATTTTCAGTGTTAAAGAATGTCTTTCACAATAACTAAGCACTCATTGACATCATCCTTTTAAAGGTTATACAGTGTAGCTAATTGTTATTTAGATTGAGCTTAGTCAGAGATGGGTTTCATTATTTTGCAGTGGGGAACTACATATGGGGACTGAAAGCATGCAGGGAGCAGCTCTGTTTCATCAAAGCAGCCACTTCACATAGACAATAAAAGAAAATGAATGAAGACAGTTATACTTAATGGGTTCCTTTTGCTGAATTCGTTTTGGTTTAAGTATGAGTTTCCAGGGTAAAAGTGACACAAAAGGGACAGGGAATGTGTTGAATTTGGATGGTGAATCTAGTGCCAATGTGCAGTCCTTAAAATATAATACAAGATAGTGTCACAGGACCACATTTACCACACACAGTCATTATCGGTGCTCACAGTGTTCCGAGCATGCCTATTTAGTGCATAGTCATATTGTACATATCTAATTTTAACCACTAGGTGACACTGCAATGTGAGAAATGGGGAAATTCCTCGATTACGTTTAAAAAAATCCATAAAATAACACACAGACTAAATCGAAATAAAGTGTCTATTCTTATGTACTTATTTATTTGGGATATCTTTAACTAAAATTGGACTTTAATAAGAAAAAGAAGAAAACAATATGACTCACTACACTCAGCAATATTCGGTTATCAGTAAAAGCTGAATTATTTACACATACAAGATGAGGTTTGATGTACATACAGCATTACTTTTATCTTTGGGCCGTTAAGACAGACACTCTCAGCACTTTCTCATGCATATTCACATTTCTTTTTTGCATTATTGGAACTGTAAAAAATAATGATGTTGATCATTAAACATCAAGCAGCATTTTGTCCTGTACTCTACACAGGTAAGTACATGTAGCAAGTCATTTGCCACTATTTAATAACTATTAAAACATTAAGCACACAAAAGTGATCTCTACAATACATTCTAACTAATCTCATTTGAATATGTACAATATATACTCCTTTGAATTGGAAACTTAAAAGCCAAAGACAGGGGAAATCACTACAGAACAGTAAGGAACGTTTGAGGGGTGGGCTCTGCTAGTCTCCGCAAATTCTTTGAAATATATCAGAAAATCAGCAACAGTGGGAGCTGTATTCATGCTTACAGGAACTGTTCTCATTATTTTTTGGCTATTATTATTTTCTTAACTGTGATCGGGTGTATTGTAATGTTATAATCACAATGAAGAATCATTTGGAAGATACAGAATCAGATCTGATTTCCTTTTCTTGCACTCATACTGAGAACTGGTGATGTCCTTTCCTGTTATCTTTTTCCCTCTCAATGTTCCTTCTCTTTCTTGAAATGCCGATGAGCTCTGGACACTGGTTACTTATACAAATCTGAAAAATAACAAAATATAGGTACATTATTAGAAACACAGCATAAGCATGTAGGTCCGTTTGTGTACTCGTATTTTACTCCTTTGTAGGGTTGCATGAAATTATCGTGGGTGTGTGTGCATTTCAGAGGAACTAGTAAGAAGGCTTTTTACCAGTCCCTGGAAGGAAGATGAATAAAGCTGACATTAAAATCCACCGGAAAGCAACAGAGCATGCAGAGGAGGTGGAAACACAAAACTACAGTATCACTATGAAGCAACATCTAAACAACATTGACCATTAAAGGAAAAAAAGAAAAAACTTATCACATGACTATTAAAAGTGGAATACGTAACTTTTTTCTACTTAAAACATTTATAACCATTTATAACCATGCAAATGGATAGTAATTTTGACTAATATGTATATTATTGGCAAAAAATGATGTATAGATATTAAAAAAAATAAAGAATAATTCCACACATGGGTGCTCACTTGACTTTATCTTAGTAACCCCCTATTATCAAACACTTCAGCTGCAAAATAAATTAATAATGAGTGACAAATACACTTGCAAAATAGGGCATAACTACAACGGCATTAGTAAATGAAAATCATTTTCTGCATCCACACCGATAGGTGTCACCAATGTGGTCAACCATGGCCTGTAACTGTAACTGTCATCTCACTTGTTTAGGAAGACAAATAAGAGTCAGTGAAACATTAGTCTGAGCCTCAGACGGCACAGCTATATACCGCCCACGGTCCATTCTCTAACCGTCTGGAAAACACTTTCTCAATCAACTCAGCGCAAATCTGATTGACTGGTTTGATGGAACTTCCACAAGTAGGTGGACACAGGATGCTTATCAGTCCACCTGGAAGCAGAATTGTGTTCACAAGGTTACGCGTTGATAGAATAAGTGCTTTTGAGGATGAAATAATCACAGAATTTGCTCAGGTTTGCCAGGTCAGTGACATCACACTCTTAGAAAAAAGGTTCTTTAGGGTCCTATATAGAACCCTAGGGTTCTTTACTCAGCTCCAAAGAACGCTTTATGCCAAAAAGGTTATATTTACAAATATAACGATTGCTTAATTTGAGCATGTATGTATGTGTATGTATAATTTAAATTTTACTTCTTCAGCTTTGGGTTGAATTGACTAGAAATCCTGATTACAGTTTGTTATAATTTACATTTCTTTGCACTTAGAACACATGGGGAAAACCAAATAAGTTTCCAGAGCACATCACAGCCAAACATTGAAATAAGCAGACTGCACTGATATAAAGAGGTTAATTGAGCTCTGTTGCAACACACTCTCAAGGCAAAATCATAAGGATTCGTATGACTTTTCTAAATTTGGTTAATTTGGATGATTTTTTACAACTGCACTTGTAGAGTATGAATTTGTACGATTTTAACTACAGCCGATGACATCGCTGGACATCATATCTATCTAATACACGACAATTACTATTATATTACTACTATCGTTTACACACTCTACTGATCTTTTAGGTTTAGATAAGGGGTTTGGGTAAGGGCATTTTAATAATATTAATAAGCATCTCCTTAATGCCCTGTGCGCAGAACTCGTGCTTACTTCTGCATTAGACATCTGGTCATTTGTATGAGATTAAATCGTACGCACTTATATGAACAAAATCGTACAAAATCATCAGAAATAAAATACGTATTAATTTGGTATGAAATATTGGGTTGTCGAGTGAGTGTCAAATGACAAATAGGTGATAGCAAAGACCTTCACCTAAATCAGAGAATAAAATTTATTCTGATTTCTGTTACAAATTTTCATAGGTCACAAAAAAATGCAGGTTAAGTTAATTGGAAATTCTAAATTGCCCATAGGTGAAAGTGAAAATGTGAATGTGTATGTCTGTGTGTCAGCCCTGTAACAGACTGGCCACCTGTCCAGGGTGTTTCCCTGCCTTCAGCCCGAGACAGCTGGGATAGACTCCAGCACTACCCGTGACCCTACATTGGACAAGTGGCTATAGAAGATGGATGGATAATTTTCATAGGTCATTTTTATTTATTTATTTCTTAGTTTTGTATATGTATATATATATATATATATATATATATATATATATATATAGATGGAGGTATATACAATGTTGTTACTAATTAGACTTTTAGCTTATTACAATCCTGTGGATTTATTAAGTAAATTATTAAAACTATTGAATTATGAATTGTGATGTTTATTGCTTGCATTACTGTTAATGCAAACTATTAAACATGGTTACTAAATAATACTTAAATGTGTTTTAAATGGTTATTTCACTTTGATGATATGTGAACAATTTAATTCACATATCCATTAAACTTTCTTCTGATAATAAAACAAAAAATAAATGTAAAAATTAAACTATTTTATGATTCCATGTTGGGAACCCCTTAAAGGTTCTATATAGAACCTTTTCACCTGTCTCAAAGAACCCTTTAGGGTTCTTTTGATAGAACCCTTAAAAAGGTACATCTCCGATAACTAGGGATGGGAATCGTAAGGAATGTAATGATTCTGGTTCCGATTCCTCTTAACTATTCCGGTTCCTTAACGGTTCCAGTAATGATTCCAGTAATTCTTTTAGTACTTTTGAAAATTAGGAATGCAATTCTTATTGGATTTACAGTCTGTTGCCAAATGATGAGATCTTTTAAGATTTCTACAGAGCAGATAGAATGAATCTGAAATCCATTTAATATAATTATTGTACAAGGTGTGTTTGCTGAGACATGAATCCAATCCAATAATTTATCATAACTAGGCTAAATTTAAAATAATAATAATTAGAAAAATCTAAACAAACAAGAAACATGATGATGTATTTCATTCATAATTATTATTTTTTTATATATATATAAAATTCCTTGTAATACAGAACTTCTGTATCATTAATTAAACATTGTCATATGAACAACCAGTCAGAAAGTGCACTGCTTGATTAAAGACCTACAGGTCTATTGTCTATTACAGGCAGTTTAGACTGTGTTCTGCTGTCTAATGTTTGACTTAAAGCTTGTAAGACTTCTACAATTCTTATTTAATTTCGAGTTGGACATTCATAACGTGCACATCAGTGTACTATACCAAACTAGACCAGAATTGCTGTATGTTTCACGCTGTAGATTCAAAAGTTTAGGCTCATAGGAGTCATTCTTTCGGGAATCCAACTATACCGGAAGTGCTGTGTGTTTCGCGCTATAGATTCAACAAAGCCAGCTCATAAATGTCAATCACTTATTTGTTTTACAATGTAGAGTTAGTAGAGGGCAGCGCTGTTGCTGCAATGCGAAGCTGGAAATACCATCAAGAGGATTTTAGTACAGTGTTCCATCGTTAGAAAATTCACACTGTTAAGGGAAGTGAAAGTCATGCAGATAAATTTGTAAAGAATGGAATCGGTTCTGATCAAGATCTGTTCCCAGCCCTACCAATAATCCTGCCCCAAAACACCCCATAATGACAAAACCAACTTTGACTGGTCACTTAAATCAATTAAGTCAAGTTTTCCTCATTGAATGGCCGGTTCTTGGCCAATTGAAGCTGCTGTAGATCCCAGACCTATGCTATAGTCATAGATATGGCTAAACAAGACTAGTGAAACATAAACATAAAATGACTTAATGCACCTTTAAATTAAGTGAGAAAATGGTTTTCCTGATGTAAAATATAATGAAAGACAAGAAAGTCACAAAGGGAGTGAAAAGTTTTTTTTTTACAAACATGTGTCATCCTCTTCAGTGAAGATGCTGATCACGTAGCAGGCAAATACAAATCCAATGGCCTGCACACAAACAAAGCAACATATTCAGTAATATCACATACTAGTCACTTTCTTTATGGGTGTGTCTGAATTTATGCAATGGTCTGCATGTATGTTTCACAGAAACCAAATTAACAGATACACTATGTGGCCAAAAGTTTGTGGACGCCATATGGGCTTGCTGAATAATTAATTTCAAACCCATTGTCATCAATTCCCCCTTTGCTGCAATTACAGCTTCAACTCTTCTAGGAGTATTTTTTTTTTACTATATATTTTTGTATATAGTAACATGGATGCAAAGATTTGCCCCCTTTCAGATATAATAGCATCAGTGAGATCAGGCACTGATGTTGGGTGTTGAGCCCTGGCTTACAGTTGGTGTTCTAATTTACCCCAAATATATTCAGTGGGGTTCAGGTCTGAGCTTTGTGCTGGCCAGTCAAGTTCTTCCACACCAGATGAGTAAACCATTTCTTGATGGACCTCACTTTGTGCACAGGGGCACTGTCAAAGTCAAGTCAGTCCACTCGGCGGCCATCTTGGGAACGCTCCTGGGCAGCTAATTTTATGGATAAAATGCCCTGTGAATGGGAAAAACGAAATCTCAAGAACGGTGCGTCTAGATTATGATAAAATATCATATTTCAAATTCTGACAACAATGGTATCATGAATTGTGCTTCTTCAGCTCAGATTGAAAAGAAAATGCTATTTTTCAGACTGGTCCAGCTAACGTGCATGCACGTTCTTGAGTTAACGGATAGGTGATGTTTATATCTAAAAGATGATTGGCTCTTTTACCTGATAGAACCGCCATATTGGGCATTCCAAATTCTCCCATTTATTTTTATACAAGTGCTCTGTTTTGGGCTAAATATTCCCTGGCATTGACATGCAGGAATAGAAAAGGTTTTTCCTCAAACTTTCGCCTCAAAGTTGGAAGCATAAAATGCCCTAGAATGCCATTGTATGGTGTTAATGGAGTAACCAAACCCATTCATTAGAAAGAGGTGTCCAAATACTTTTGGCCATATAATGTAGTACTTGCCATCTGTTTTAGTATTTTCATCTGTTTTAGGGTCTTACAGAAAGGAACAGCTGCAGGGCACTGTGCACAACCTCAATGTATTGATAGTCAAGCATGCAGCCCATCTCAGAGACCAGAGCAGGACTTTCCAGATGCTGCCACCTAGTGGTTGGGAGGTTTCTGTTTGCACAACCTGGACCATTGTCCTTCCACCATGATCGGTCAGAGGAAAGTCCCAATGACAGATAATCACTGTCCTATAACAAAACAAAACAAAAATACCTTAAAACTCTGAATTTCCACACTGTGATTCAGTACTTACTTTTCAATGCATTAATATCAAGGAAACACCATGAACTGTAAATTATGTAATCCCAAGGTAGCAATGCCAAATCTGTGGTTTGTAAGTCTACACCACAGAGATAATATATATTCATTCCTATGGCATGAATGTATCTGAACCTGGTCTAGCACCAGACTGACATGAGCAGCCCCATTTACCTTTGAGAGCCCTCCAAGGTCTAGATAAAGGCAACAGATAAAGATGTTCCATGTCACCCAAAATACAGTCCAGGCTATATACTAAAAGTAAAAGAACACACAATTATCATCAGTGTTAAAAATTATGTTGATTCACATCTAGTGATACTACTTCGAAGTTCAATTAGTGGCTGTTCAGACCAAACACATACTTGCTCTAAAAAAGCTAGATCCAGTGCAATAAATATAACAGAACACAGGTGTCACTTGCATAGTAAGGACCTACAGAGCTGAGATATTCTTCTAAAAATCTGTGTTCAGGAGAAGAAAGAAAGTCAAATACATCTGGGATGGCATGAGAGTGAGTAAATTATGAGAGAATTTAATTTTTTTGGTGAACTATCCCTTTTATGCCATAATGTCAAAATGTTAACATGTATCCTACTCAAATGCCTGTGATATCAAATAAATAAAAAGTTACTCCAGAAGTAATCCAAAAGTATTCAGATTAGATTACTTTAAAATTTAATCCAAGATATTACGTTACTGACTACCATTTTAGACATGTCATTTTTAATTAGTACTAAATTACAATTCAGAAGTAATCCACTAAGCACTGATCACATACTTATTGGGCTCAAAAGGTAAAACAAATTGAGATATATACACACCAAAACTATATAACGTGGCTTGTACTGGACTGTCCCAAACAAGACCAATATCACCACAATGATGTGCAGGAAGTTGACAAGGATGGGCGCCCACTGGTAACCTAGAAAATCAAACACCTGTCTCTCCATAGCAGTGATCTAGTGAGAGAAAGAGAGTGAGAGATTGGATTATCTGAGCAAGATCTCTGCACATTATTGTTACAAAAGTACCAGCTACTTTGCATCTACATGACTAACAAGAAAGAACACTCCCCTCATTTTCCCAGCCTTCTAGAGAAAAAACATGCTGCCCCAATCACAATGATGATGAAGACCCCATTTCTTTCCCAGAGACACACTCAACCCCCACCCCCCTCTGTTTTTCCACATGCTGGCTTTTTCAACAGGGTTGCCAAGGTAACAGACCCAATGGGGTACAAAGCTTGTGACAGAGAAATAGAGAGTGAAAGATGGAGAAAAGGGTGAGCGAGAGGAGATGAGAGCTCTCCTTGGAGGTTAGAGGCTCGGTGAAGGGAGATGTATGATTCAGATGGGAGGTGCTGGATGTGGGGGATGCTGCTCCTCTCATAAAGCTTCACTGCTGCAGTCATAAACCCTCTCCACCACCCATCCCCCAACAATCTACCCCCCTTCTCTGTGTGTGTGCCCAGAGGTTCCACCTCCAATCAGCCATTCATAGCATGTCTGCACCACAGTCCCCATGCTATTTCTTTCTGCATGAGGTGTGTCTACTATAATGAGCCAAATAATAAACATAAAACAGGGACATGCTTTAATGATACAGATTAGGTTAAATACTGCAATATACAATCTGAATTATAGATATCTGCATTGAAATACACCTTCACAGCTTTGGTTACAATTTCAGTGCTGGTAAATACATAAATGAGAATTGTGTTCAGTTCTTTTGCAATATTTAAAATAAGTATGAAACCATATTTACACAGCAACAGTGGCAGAACCTGTTGATATGGCTACATGAAAGAATAATGTTCAGCCAAGACATATAATCAAATGTTATGCAGAATCGCACATGGTGTTATAGCTGTGGACTTGATCTTTCTTCTCTTTTTCTTTTCACTGGCATGAAACGGAGCTGAATTGGATAAACCAATTAAAGCGTATAGCTATATTTTCTTCTTTAATCCAACCTGATATTAAACATACACAACTGGAGAGACTAATAACTGCATGCCTCTGTTCTGCCCTGTCTGACAGAATCTTCATCATTTATGTATTAGCCGACAGTAGTTTAAAAAAAGGTAATGGCTAAGTTCATGAAATCCACTGAGATCATAAACTCAAAATATGATGTCATAACGGATCAATAAGACAAAATCCAGTGTACAGTCAAACAAGGGTCAAAACAGGGGTCAAGGGTCAAAAATAGATTGACAATATAGAATAACCAAAATGATTGAATTGAATAATAACTTTCCCTCACTCTCTTATACAAGCAGAGTTAGAAACAAAGCTAAGGTTAGGAAAGGCAGAAAAGAAAAGGATAAGACAAATTTGAAAGTCATATCATATAAAAGTTAAGCAGAATAACAGCAGGGATGTAGCTCACTGTCTCTGTTGGTGTTAAGCACAAAAACAAAAGGGTTTCCTTCTGTTGAGGCCACCAGTGCTAGTACTGAACTGAGATAACACAACATGTAGAATCCAATTATTGACACTTTATGTGTGAGGAGAAAATCACCTCCCACTTCAGAAAGACCAGGTCAGTAATGACCAGTCATAAAATGAAGAAACAATGCAGAAAACATACATACACCATTCTGTCAGTACAATGCACAGTTGATTGGCATCTTACCATCTTGCCATGTTTTATACCTTCAATCTCTAATAATTATTATTTTGTTTTTTAATAAAGCCTTTTTGAATTAGTTTAAATACATAGAATATAATGCTACTTCAGTCAGCTCTGTGACATGATTGTTCGTATTCTGTGCGCACGAGGGGTCTGAAAACTTTTACATTCTATAAATACAAATGTATTTTTTTTTATCGATCAGGGTGAACATTTATTTTGTGTATGTGCCATTTGACAACAATTGCTTTCTATATTAGTACTATAACTCCACATAAAGTGAGAGTGTGAGGACTATATTCTGACGACGATAACAAAGACGGCCAAAGTATCCATAAAAGTCTCCAATATTCTGTCGCACATTTAAATGTTATTTTATGTAAAGGTAGCTTATAGGCTACAGTTATTTATGTTCAGTTTAGATCACAGGCACAAAATTCTAGTCCTTTCAAACAATGAACTACTGAGAGACTGCAGCCTGAAATGCCCGCAAAAATATATATAACTGACTTCAAAGACCTGCGATGTTCAGAAACTCTTCTCAAAGTTAACACCAAAACAACTAATTTAAACAACAGGGGTTTCATTTATCAGACATATTAGAATACAAACTAGAAAAACCCTGGTACATATGCATGTTATTGAACATCATTCTAAAACGCAAAATCTTACCAGCTGAACAGTGCAGAAGAACATCAGCATACACCTCCCCGTGCAGCACCCCATCTTCACAATTCAGTCTGTTGTAGTCGTGAGACTCAAAATGGTAAATAAAGCAGATTCATTTTTGAATATCCTCAGTATTTATTCTCAGTGTTGTGCCCCCGCTATGAGCTGTGATTATATCGCAACGAGCTGTCCATGGGTTAAAACAGTGTAAAAAGGGCGAGATCAGGGGTAAATAAATGGACTGGGTCTTTAAATATAAGGGAGGGGCGACCTCCAGTATATCCATGCGTTGTCGAGAGATATCGGCAGGTGGAGCACTGTAGGGTAGATTGCAGATTGGAGAAGATTTAGAATATTTCCCTTCTAAAGCAAGTTTGAACTTTCATTTTCTGTATGCATATTCACATCAGTATCCTCTCTCTGTGTGGGAAATGTGAAGAACATAGTCCACATTGATGAGAAATAATTAGAGAACATCAGTTTTGGTTTGTAACTTTTCATATTCTTAATCCCATTTCATTGGGAATAAATAATTATTTCTGAATGACCATGAAAGAAAACGTTGCTTGTTGCAATTATTAATTTGTCTACCTTCAATTAATGTACTTTGGGACATCCTAGGATGTAAGGTCCAGGAGAAAATCCGGCAAACATACAAGGTGAGAAGCGGGGGACAGATATAACACTGTGATACAACTGTCCTCACTACATAAGAAACATGTTTGCAATGCTCATTTTAGAGTTTGTTAGCTTTTATTCCGTTTATTCAGTCAGAAAGCTCAGATAACTAAGAAAAAGAAATGAAGGAATTAAGATGATGAGAGAGGTCAATTTTTTGAGCTGACAGAAAAGCTACAGTAACTCAGATAACCACTCTGTTAAATTGTAGTGAGCAGAATAGCATCTCAGAATGCACAACACATCGAAACTTGAGGTGGATGGACTACAACAGCAGAAGACCATGTTGGGCACTTTATTATGACCATAGTATTCCTTATAAATTGCACTGTGAGAGACAGACATATAGACAGATAGATAGATGATTTAGTGTAAATTATTTTGTAAAATAGATTTAGTAAAAAAATATGATTGTAAATGAGTATTATGGTTTGTTTGCATTCGTGTTCATCTCAGGTTAGGAAAACTAAGAGAGTATTTCCAGCTGATGTGTTGGAAATGATACATATGCAAGCATTAGACATATTTGAAAACAATCACAGAGTATAAAATGTGTAAGCATATTTAACTTAAATTAGACATAATGCCTTATTTAGCACATAACAACTGTCCCGGGGTAGTGTACAATTGTGCCTGGTATGGGGATAGTTGCAACAAAAGCTTCCCTTGTCTTCAAACACCAATTGTAGAAATTAGGAACAATGTATGCTGGTTTTTGGCTTTTATTTTGTAAGAAGACAGATAAAGGTATCTCGTGAAATAATGGCATGATTATTTTGCTCTGTATTTGTGCAGTACGCAAAGTGTTTCAACTGTACTCAGTCTACCTTATTGGCAAAGGTGGAAAGTGAGAAGGCTATACCTTCATCACAGCTTTAGCTATATTTTCTGACCTAATTAATGTGACTGGGATTTTTGTATCATTTTTGCTCAGTTCTACAATACATTTCACATTGTTTACAAATACATTTTGCATGCATGAATAGCATTTTTTTAACAATATTATACAGTTTCTGCTAGGTGATGGATTTTGTAGAAACACAAACTTGTAGAAACCATACTAACCCTTCTAACCCTGGGTTATTTACTAATTAAAATAGAGTAAAACACAGAAAGATTAGGGCTAGCAACACAGGATTGGCCAGGTAGCATGTTCAATTCAAATTCAAACCTCTCAGTAGTAGCCTACTCATTTAGGAGTATCTTGGAAATGAGAAATTAGACCCATTAAGGCTGCCCTGTATGCCATCTTGATAGGTTGAGAACAGTCCTTATTAAATCAATGGGATTTTTAATTCGAAACCCCTAGGTACATGCCTGCAAATGTAACTGACCCCAATCTTGTCCCACCAGCACTTCAATGTCTCTCTCCACCCAACTGTTTACCATGAAGAAGAACTCTAAAGCTGCCATGGAGACATTAACAAGATCCAGATTAGTACCTGCTCCAACTGTCACTGATTCATGAATTACAACCCTTTGTAACACTAGTAGCAAGGATGTTACCACATATTAAGGGGGGGGGGGGGGGGGGGGGGGGGGGGGTGGGACCAACGATGGAAACAATGGAAAAAAACCCATTTCAGTAAACCACTATTATTAATATTAGAGGGGACATGTCCCCCTTAATGTCTATAGTAATTATGGCACTGACTGGTAGCACATTTTGTTAGGCAAATAATTTACATGGCCAACACACAATCTTATGAACGTCTTTTTAGCAAGTCTACATCTTAAGCAGTAATGCAGCCCACAGTGTTTCCTTAGCATTTGTGTTTGTTTGTGTGTGTATGGGCTCCTGGGTGTGTATTTCCTCTATATCTGTGAAGTAATTAAGATGTCAGCCCTGAGGTTGCATTTTTCATAATTTGAATGCCCCCCTACATGACCGGTCTTTGCTGTGCCCAGCCATGTTCAGCACACATCACCCACCTGAACACAGCTGCTTTCTACAGTGAACGTGCTTACAGACACAGTCCATTGGCCCACAGATGGGTGATTAACAGCAGTGTGCAGGGGTTTAGGTCTGTGTATCTCAGTTTTCAGAAAAACATATTTACCATCTTTACAGAGAGATGTACATATTTGTCAATCCTTTTGTTGTGATTGAGGTGTGTGAGTGTGTTTGACAAGACTTTTTCAGAGAAATATTGGTAGTTAAATGTATATGTCCTATAGAATATACATTTACAGTGTTAGCTAGTTTCACTACTTTTCTAGAGACACATGTCCTATTCTCACACTTAGTTTAGTTAGACAAAAAATCCTCATGTATTTTCATAATTACCACCTGTTTTGACTTGCAGCAAGTAACTGGAACAAAGGAAGCTTTTCAGGAAACACAGTGAAAAGAAAGGTTTTGTCAGGTAGCCTAAAATGTGCTAACATGTAAATTACCTGTTTTATTAAAGTGACAGATATTATGTAAGAATTAAACTGCATCAGTTATAGGCTACTTACAAAATACATTTTTAAAGGAATAGTTCACCCAAAAATGTAAATTCTCTCATGATTTACTCACCCAGATGTCATTCAGTACTTATATGACGTTCTCTCTATCGTGAAACACAAAATTATATTATAGTTGCCTTAGTTACCATTTACTTCCCTTGTATGGAAGATAAGATGCGATGATATTGAATAATGACTGATGCTAACATTCTGCCTAGTATCTCCTTTTGTGTTCCATGGAATAAAGAGTCACACAGGTTTAAAAGAATATGAAGGTGAGTAAATTAACAATACATTTTTCAGTGAACCGTTCATTTAATGGACAGATCACATAGCATTGACTACAGCAAGTGACTGGAACAAACATGTTTTCAACTCACAAAAAAAAGGACCAAAAACCACGGGGTACAATAATACTTTTAAATAGCTCTTGGGGGTAACAACTGCATATTGTCAGTTATGGTGGGGTACAACCGAGGTAAAGTATATATATATATATATATATATATATTTATTTTTTTATTTTTTTTAAAAAATTTTTTAAATTTATTTATTTGTAATTATTTTTGTTATTATTTTTTTTCCAATTACCGTTTTGGGTTAATATTTTCGTATGTTCACTACACCAGTACTGCTGTCTGGCCCGTACTGTCATTCCCGTACTCGCCGTGAAGTGGCGCAAATCGCGAGGTCCAGATGCCAATGGAGTGGGAACCGCGCTGTCATATGGTACTGTCGCCGATGCTCGAGACAGGGCTGAGGCTTGTGGAGGCTTTGAGACTCAACGGAGGCAAATGTGACGTGCTTATGCTATCACAACCGAACCTCGACTTGGAATAACCCAGCTGTGCGTTTGCACCTTTTGCCTTGTGAGCGACGCCGAATGCACAGGAACAATGGGAATGGTCAGAGGTTGCGATGAGGATGCCAAATGCCATGTCGCACACATGTCCTACCTAACATACGAATCCAGGCTCAAAGCAGGTTATTGATTATGCTTGCGGTGTTCCGGGGTCCGACCGGGTTCCAGACATTTCAGCAGCAGCCGAGAGTCCAGCGAGGTGGATGCTGCACGGAGACGCGCCCCCTGAATCCATAAACTGAGTGAGTATGAGCCCTTCAGCAGCATCTCTGTATAGACTACGTGTATCATTGGCAGTATGGAACAAGATCATTCTCAGAAATGCTGTATTAAACGCATATCAGAATGTATAACATAATCATTTGCTAGTGGAGGTGGGGAGAATATTCGTCCTGTTTATAAGAGATTAACAACGCGCTTCATACAAGTCAGACGACACGTGTGCAACAGCCTCAATGTAGCCGCATTACCCTTTGTGATTCGACGCTTAATTAAACGATTTATAAGCAGAGCTTTAGGATGTGGCACGCTCCCACACAGCGGAAACGAGCACGGTTTGGTAGCAGAATTAATACCGTGAATTATAGAATGAATTAACAGAGCAGCGACATGACAGCCGGTCATTTATTTGTTTTTGCCCTTCAATTAAAAAGGATTTCGATGGAAACCTCTCGCTGTCTGTTGTGGGAGCTGGCCCCGAGGACGCGCCTGCACTGCGCGTGCATTTCCACTTTGATCTTGCCAGATTATTTCCTGAGTGCACTGGTGATTGGCGGGACAATACCCACGGGAGCAACGAATTACTCGTGCTGAATAAGAGGTCGACCGCTGCGGGACATAACGAATCAATGCATTCGCATACACCCCCACCCCCACCCCCACGGTTAACCTGTTGATGTGTGTCTGCTGAAACCGCCGCAGTCCAAACGAACTGGTTTCTTAGAGGTTCTTGCGACAGACACTCACTGAGCACTTTATTAGGAACACTATGGTATTAAATAAAGTACCCAATGTGGTCTTCTGCTGTTGTAGTTCATCCGCCTCAAGGTTCGATGTGTTCTGAGATGGTATTCCTGCTCACTACAATCCTACAGAGTGGTTATCTGAGTTACTGTAGCCTTTCTGTTAACATGAACCAGTCTGCCCATTCCCACAAGGCATTTTTGTCTGCAGAACTGTCGCTCACTGGATGTTTTTGTTTTTGGCACCATTCTGAGTGAATTCTAGAGACTGTTGTGCATGAAAATCTCAGGACATCAGCAGTTACAGAAATACTCAAACCAGTCTGTCTGGCACCAACAATCATGCCACAGTCAAAATCACTGATATACATTTTCTTTTTACCCATTCTGATGGTTGATGTGAACATTAACTGAAGCTCCTGACCCGTATCTGAATGATTTTATGCACCGCACTGCTGTTAAACTATTGGCTGATTAGATAATCGCATGAATAAGTAGGTGTACAGGTGTTCCTTGTAAAGTGTTCAGTGAGTGTATGTGTGCATAATAGAAGCAGTAGGCTTTTTGAAAATGTTGATGTGTAATTTATGCAAGTTAATGTTTAGGGTTTAATAAAAGTATAGTGTTTCAAAAGTATAGCCAGAAGATTTAAATATTATACATTTTGACATGATTTTAGTGTGATAAAATTATTTACTAACCTTATCTGTGTTAACTTCAATATTTCAACTTAGTTGTCACGAGGACGTAACATCAGTAAACCCTGCAATCCCGGTAAGCGATTTAATCACACTAATATCATGTTAACACATAAAATGTTTACATCTTGTCGCTTTACTTTTGACACAGTGGGTATTTTAACATTTATGGACTGGCCCCATTCACTTTCTTTATAAGTGCCTTAATGTGATTTTAAAAAAAACAACAACAACAACAACAACAACAGATGATTCTATTTCTTTGTGTGTGGTAATCATTCGTTTCAACTGCTGTCAGTTGAGCCTAACCTGTAACGAACCCAGAACACTCCTTTAAACGCACAGGACAGGTTGTTTTATTGTCGTCTGTGCACAGCATTCAAGCCTTGATAAAACACACAATTAAAGTACATACATATTAAAGTACATATCTCGGTAATAAGTGTAGAGAGAATGCTTGTCAGTTCTGGCTCACAGTGTGTGATGATTCCCCACTCATCACCTGTCAGTGCGTACACTTACATGCAGACAGATTTAGGTTTTGAGGGTACCATACATGCATCTGATTCATTGAGTGGCTGCAGTGAATCAGACCATTGGGGCCAAGCTGCTCAATCACATAAGCTTCCTGTTGACTGGTTGAGACTAGAACAGATATGGTGTCCCGAACCATGAGCAGCAGAGAATCAAGAAGAATAGTGTGTCCAATCAATGAACGAGAAAAGCCCACATTGGATCACATTCTTTGAAATAACTGTTTCTTCCATATGGTTCCTTTAAAAAAAACGAAATGATAGAGATGCACCCTTTTAGAAATCTTAAAGTTAATTTAAATACAGTCAGTAAATATAAATAGAAAAATATACAAATTTCAATTACATGTTTAATTTAACATGAAACAGGTATGTTTAAATGTTCTCACAAGTATTTTCAAACCCTTCCCATTTTTTGGAAGCTGTGTGTGCTGTGGGTCTCTTTGGCCAAAGCCTGTTTTTGATTATGCTTTAGTTTGATTAGCTTTTTTTGTCCAAGTATAACCAAGTTTTTCTTCAAATAGTAAATAGTTTGATTTACGCCATTTTCCATTGCCTGGTCAACTAGACACAAAAAAGCCTTGCTGATCTTTTTCATGGACTAAGGAAATGGAAAACAATGAAACAGACCAAACAAATCAGAATTTTAATAACATTTCTATCTTCAGAATGACATCAGTCAAACAAATTCTAACCCTTAAAGGGATAGTTTATCCAAAAATGAAAATTCTGTCATTATTTACTCTCATTTTGTTTCAAAACATGTATGACGTTCCTTGTTCCATCAAACATGAAAGTAGATGTTAGGCAGAATGTTGCCAACCTCAGTCACCATTCACTTTCATTGTATGGGAAAGAGCAGCATACATTTTTCATAATCTCTCTTCATGTCGCTGAAGAAGGAAAGTCACACAGGATTGGAACGACATGAGGGTGAGTAAATGATGACAGAATTTACATGTCTGGGTGAATGATCCCTTTAAAAATGCAGTGCATGAAAGTCATCCTCTGCACTGGAAACCTTTTATGTGAATCACACGCCTCATTTTGTCACATCTGAAATGTGTTTCCCCTGTACTAAAGTTCCTCAGCATCTTGCTTATCCTGTGATTGCCTACCGAGTGAACAAAGACTGGAGATTTTGAGAGGTTTGCATCACAGATTTTCTGTAGGTCTGTGACGGTGTGATAAGGCCCTGCAGGCAGACATCCATTAAACTCGAGGCTCTAGTGATGATACTGTGAAATGCAGAGGAGTTCCTTCTCTCAGGCTTATCGTGCAGATGAGTGGTCATAGCTCCAAGCTCTCTTAAAGCATAGGAGGCAACTTACAGCCTATATCTGTTAGGGATGTGCATGAGTAATTGATTAAGCAAATAATCGTGCTGTTTCAGCTATTCGACTACTAAAAACACTAGTCGAATGTCACAAATAGATTTTTCTTTTCGCATTTGCCTGCCGCGTGCAACGCTGAATTAATAATTGAGCTAATACATTTAATGAATAGTAAATGTAATACTTTTAATGAATAGTAACATTAACACATTTAGTAAAGAGCAAATGCCATACTTTTTTTTTATACTACTACACTTCACACTTTTCAGTCCTCCTGCTGTGCCCAGGTGTACTTCCCAATATATATATATATATATATATATATATATATATATATATATATATATATATATATATTTTTTTTTTTTTTTTTTGACAAACTCTCCTTTGGTTGAAGTTTTGTGCTTGTTACATAATATTTAGTATGTATAGTATCTGAATAGAGATGGAGGGCTTGTTTCTCCCCTCACATGGCCTGACCTTTGTACTTGTTTATTGTATTTTCTGACTGTTTTACAATTGACACTCATATGACAGCTTTACAGGTCATATACAGAGGTCGCGCAACAAATATCTGATGGACTGTTGTCAAATTTCCATCATGGTCTATTTTTATCCTTCATATTATTTTACATTTCCCTGATACATAGTATATTTGATCTCTATAAATATATACTTTCAACAGTGCAGTGCATTTTGTTCATTAAATAAAAAAAATAAAAAAAAGCAGCAGCAAAGTTTAAGTTATTCTGAAACCATTCTTGGTAACATTTGTGAATAAAACTAAATATACATTTCACATACGCGCCATATTTGTTATTATTAACTTAAAATTTAAAATTACGAGTCATCGATTACTCTTTTTTGTGGGTTAGAGCACTTGACTATAAAATGACAAAATGTGTCTGATTGAATGTTTTAGAACTGCAGTATTTAAATCACATGAGAAGAAAACTCGTATTATATAACCAAATTAAAGCTGTTTTACTTTACATGGAGCGGATCGCCTCATAGGGGCTGACATGCTGAGATCACATGACCAGACAAATACTTCTCACTTTATCTTGATAAACCCTGTTATTGAACACATTATCTGCCATGGTTAGGGCCGTAACCACCATAGACATTGAGGGAGACTCATCCCACACCCAATATTCAGATTAGTGGTTGATCAATATGGGATTTTCAATGGCCAATTCATAAACTTTTACATTTGTTTAAAAATTCAACATTAAAACCCCATATTGATCGACCTGTATATATTGGTAATCGATTAACATTCGCTGCTTTAATGTAGCAGTCAGAAGATATTTAAATATGTAACAAACTAAATTCATGTAAAAGGAAATTTAGACGTCATATAAAACGTATTATATTTGAAAGTAAAATAATTGTATTTCAGATGGACTGGATAATAAAGTAGCTCAGCAGCACATCAGCAAAAGAAGTGAGCATCTGTTTACTGTTAGTGCTATGTGACGCTGTGCAACGGATGTTTCAAGACAGCTTCATTGGTTATAAAGGAATCAATTCACTTTTGACGTGAATATGCACACACCACTCCAGTCTGCTTTCAGCTGGGTGTCTTTGTATAAGTGAAAGAGGAAGATTAACATTTTTCATAACATATCCCCACAGGCTCTTACAGAGAGGTCAGAGGGTTCTTGTCTGCTCTTGACAAAGATCATAAGGACAGGAATCCCTGCTGACCCTACAGTCTGTTTTTTCAGTCATTACATTTTGGTCTACAGTTCAGCACTGGAGGCTATTTATCACTTTAGTAATTTGTTCCTATAGTTCCTGTATACTAATGTATTTTAATATATTTTAATGTTTTTTTTAAACAACAAATGGAGTTAAAAAAATACAAAACATTTTTAAGCAGTTTCTACAACTTTCAACAATTGTTTCTCCTAAGACGAATAGTAGTGTTATTTAGGAGAGATGTACAGTCAGGCTGTGTAAACTCAGACTGATAGTAGGAAATGATTCCTGATATATTATTTGGGTGCCTTCTATTCATAGCACAAGATGCACAGTATGAGATACACAACTGAATTCACTCCAGCAACTCAATTGCACCGGGGCGGTTGTTTCCTGTAACCCATTTAGACAAACTCTACAAATGTGTTTTTTGTTATGTTGCTCTAAGATACAGTAAATAGGTGTTTTGTGTACTTTTTTTTTTTTTTCTACAGAGGTGAATTTGGATGAGAACTGGAGAGATTTTGAATATCATTTAAAATGATTTTTCTGGATTAGTCTAGAACTTTAGATGTAAAAAGAGAGATATTTTGTAGTAATGTCCTGTGATTACAGAGATCATTAGTTATCATTTGTAGGCTGAATTTTTGTCTTTTGATGATCAAAAGTGGATTGCTTTGCGGTTGTTAAGATTCTGAGTGGTTTGTAGCACATTGATATGAGGTTGCTAAGGCCTTATGGGTGGTTGGTAGATGGTTACTATGGTGTTGCTAGGTGATTGCTAAGCCCAAGCCAAAAGAGCCCATGCCCAAGTCTCTGTGACATTCTGGTCCCTAGATATGACTTGGGGCCATCATTCAATGTAAGTCAAGGGGGGGGTTTCTTGGCCTGTTTTATTTTCTGTCAGGCAAAAAATATAAGATTATCAAGAGACAAGCACTTAAAGCAAAAAAATAAAAGCACACATCTCCTCTCTCCCTCACCTCTCCCATGTATGTAGCACAAGCGGCGTGGAACTTACACAAGTTTTATATGTGGGTTAGAGGTTTGTTCAAATTCCTAATTTTAAATATGAACAATAAGAAAAGCAATAGCCTTAGCAAGCCTCACGTATAATTTAAGATCATTACATTTGTTGTCTGAAGTGAGTTTTAGTACTGTTTGCTGTTAGTGTCGTAATAGCATAGAAATAGTAACATTTTAGCAGTAAGTATTGTAATAGTTACAATTTTGCAGTTGTGTGATGTGCTGGGTGGTTTGCAAAGATGTGTTTATCTTAAACCCATGACAAGATGACAGAGAACACTCTGTTTTACCAGTTCCTCTCTACTAAATCATTTAACATGTTTCACGAAGACATAAACAGCCACACTGCTAAGAGGCCACTTAAAGGGATATTTCACCAAAAAATGAAAATCATATCATTGTTTAATCCCCCTCATGTTCTTCCAGTGGAGCACAAAATTAGATGCTAGGCAGAATTACAGCCATAAGTCACCTGTTACTTCATTTTATCGAAAAAAGATGAATGAAAGTGAATGGTGACTCAGGCTAACATCCTGCATAACATCTCCCTTTTTATTCCACAAAAAGAACAACATGAAGGTGAGTAAGTGATGACACCCATTTTAGGGTGAACTATCCCTTTAAACCTCAGTTTCTCTGTGATTTTGTTCAAATATAATTGTTTTCATCATTTATGTTGTTAATTGGCTCTCATATCGCCTTGTAGTCTTTCCCCCATTCATTTTGCTGATGTTGAACAGACAGAAAGAGAGGCAAGAAGGAAGAGGGGGAGGAGACGAGAGAGAGTCATGTCTCGGGGGTTTGGGGGGACGTGCCAGTTTCTCTCTGACTGAAATCTAGGGCTTCACAGTAATTAAAACATGCCATTCCCCAATCTCGCTCTTTCGATTCCTTACTTCCTTACACACAGACATGCTCTCTGCCTCTCTTTTTCTTTCTCTTGGGAAGTAATTGACTTGAAAAAAGAAGGTGATGTTTAAAATAGAGATGGAAATCTGCAATTGTTATGTGATCTGATTCCTCCAAAGTTCCACTCCAAACACATATGCAACAATGAAGAGCAAAATAGAGAACCCTCTCCCAAAAAGGAGTATTTTTCATGAGCTTGTGACCATATTTTCTGGAGTTTAGACATACTGATGCTTCGGGGGTAATTTAAGGGGGACCTGTAAGGTTGAAGCATTTGTAGTTGCAAACAGTAACCACAAGGGAGCAGAGTTTAAGCACTGAATTATAGAGCTAGAAGCAGTGCATGCTGGGTAGATGCAGGGGGTCAAGGTTTGGCTGGTTTGCTTCTGCTGGTAGGCTACATGCCATAAATAGCACATTATGCTGAAAAAGTTAAAAAAGTTTTCCATTCAAAAAAAATAACTCTGGACAGTGGTTCCACATGTTTGAAATGAGCTTTCTTAACTTAAAACTACTATGTTATCTCAACACAAACACTTTGTGTTGAAAGAGCCTAGTTGAATTGGGTAAACCCAACAAAACTAGTTGTGTCAGTGTAACTCTCCTTTATTTCTTTAAGTACTAACTAGTGAAAGTCAATGTAAGCATGTTAAAACATGTAGAAGCACTACAGAGTGTAGTTTAGTTACTATGTTATGGTTAGCAAAGCATTTTCTCAATGAAGTGAGCAATCATTTTTATGTGAGACATCTACCTGTCTTTATTGTTAGCTCAAGCTCCACTCCTCACCATAATGGTAGCTTAATCTCTTCTAAATCAGAAGTGGAAAGCTGTTCCTCAATTTGGGGTCAGCCACTGAAAATGCCTGATCACCATTAGACTTTAAACGAAAACGTTAAATGGAGCTAAATAATTGGTTACATGACATGAAAGATCTCAGAGCAGAATGTGGATGAAGAAGATTACAAATATGTTGCAGGGCAAAAACATGCAAGGCCTTAAAAGCAAAAAGTGAAATCAGCACAGGGGTGATCGGATATCTTTTCCCTGAACCAGTCTGGATGCTGCTGCATTTTGAACCATCTGCTGATGTGCAAGGGAGGACTGAGGCAGGCCCACATACAAGGAATTACAGTAATCTAACCGAGAAGTAACAAGGGCATGAAAAACAGTTTCCAGATCTTTCCGTGAAAGAATCAGGTTTTAATTTAGAAATGGGCCTAAGGTGGAATAAGCTTCTTTTAACAATGGCACTAACTTGCTCTTCAAAAAGCATTACATAATCGAAAATGACACCAAGGTTCTTAACATTGTTATGCAAGTTAGAAGATAAAGGACCTAACTGGTTACCAATGCTCGAGATGCATAACAGAGAGCCAAATGCAATCAATTCAGTTTTATTTTCATTAAATTGAAGGAAATGATGTGACATCCAACACTTTATATCCTCAAGACAGGAAAATAGATTAGGTAATGAACAGCTATTGGTAGACTTAACAGGGAAATAGAGTTGTGAATCATCAGCATAACAGTGATATGAATATTGTATTTTTGAATGAGAAAAGAGAACAGAGAAAAGAGTAGAGGACCCAATATGGAACCCTGTGGAACACCATATGTAAGGGGTGCAGAGGATGAAGAAAAACCACCAATGCTGACAAACATAGTTCTCTATTTGTGATTGGAGTCAAACCATTTTAACACCAGCCCTTTGATACCGACAACACACACAAGGCGATTTAAGAGGATATGGTGATCTATGGTGTCAAATGCTGCACTTAGATCTAATAAAATTAAAATGGCACCATTCCCAGAGTTGTGGGAAAGTAAAATGTAATTTGTTACCTTAAGCAGTGCAGATTCAGTGCCATGCAGTGCCCTGAAAACAGATTGAAATTTGTCAAATAAGTTAGAAGAATTCAGATAGGAATGATGCTGTAAGAAAACCACTTTTTCAAAAATCTTGTAAATGAAAGGCTGCTTGGAAATCTGCCTATAATTTTTAAAGACAGTGGGGTCAAGGTGGGTTTTTTTCAACAGGGACTGGACTAAAGTATGTTTAAAACTGGCAGGAACAACTCCATTACTTAGAAAGGAGTAGGAGTGGTGGTGGTGGCATAGTGGCCTAAGCACTAAACTGTTAAGTAAAAGGTTGCTGGTTCGATCACCACAGCCACCACCATTGTGTGCTTGAGCAAGGCACTTAACTCCAGGTTGCTCCGGAGGGATTGTCCCTGTAATAAGGGCACTGTAAGTTGCTTTGGATAAAAGCATCTGCCAAATGCATAAATGTAAAATGTAAATGTAGAAAGCTATTTATTATGGCCAGCAAAATAGGAGCAATGGAAGCGAGAACATTTTTAAAAAGCTGTGAAGGCAAGACATGCAAAGGATAGTTAGCAGGTTTCATTAAAGAAACTATTTCTAATAATTGAGACCAGGACACAGGCTGAAAATGATCAAATGAGTTAGGTGGCGGAGAAGGTTCCGAAGGATCGGTAATAAAGGGCACAATATGTGATCTAATATCCTGTATTTTATCAACAAAGAATTTGAGGAAATTATCACAGGTATAGAGGTAGCAGCAGGAAAAATAGCGGAAGAAGGACTAAGACTTGCAAAATTAGCAGCTTATTTTGATGAAAATACTTATTTTTTACATAAATCCCAAATATTTTATTATGTTATAGTAGATGTTTCACAAGTGACTGTCTTTCTTTTCTTTTAACAGTGTGGAAAAAACTTCAACTGACTTTATAGTCTTTATAGTATATCTTAACAGATAGCTCTCTTTATGTATATTTAAGTAATACATTTATTACTATTTGGACTGTACGTTAATGTTGGTTATTACACAGCTGATCAAATAAATAAATACATGAACATGAAGAAGAAAGTCCATAGAGTGATATGAGAGACATGAACCTTACACAGCTATGTAGAAAACAGTTAATTCTAGAAATATTTGACTGCAGAATGTTGCAATTAATCAGAATAAAGTATTCCAGATAGATCTTAACTATATAGTGGCCTGTTACTTATTGAAATCTGTTGCATATTTTAACAACATTACTGTTACAAATTCTTTGCCAGCTAAATTTATATTGTAGTCACAGAGTTGTATGTAGTTGTATATTGTAGTAATAGATTATGACTTCTGTTTGGAGCTCTCAAGACTGGAGGGTTTTTTATAATTCATTTGTTTTTTAATTAAAATTGTGTGCTGGACTGTAAGATGTGTCCCTAAATGCAACAGAATTCTCCAATTAAGTGTGAACAGGATGTTTTCCTTTTGCTTGTTCACATTAATCAAATATGAAGTGGTAATAATTTTAAGAGGGTATCCTAAATAATTGCTCAGCATTAGCTGATTTTCCCAATTAAACAGGATTCTGTCTTGCTTGAATGAGTTGGTTTTTCAGAAAGGCAAATTAATCAGCCTGAGAGTAAAGACAGGGAGTGTGTAAAAGAGACAGGGCTCTGTTCTGTCCCAAGCAGCATCTAAATGTGTTATTACTCAGGAAACAAGCTCTTCACTATTTAATTAGCTCAGCAAAGACAAAATGTAGATTTAGCCACAAACTCCTCACACATACCCGATTTAGTCCAGAAAGTAATTTTTTTCCTTGTTAGTCTCCGTCTGTCACTGTCACTTTCGAGCAGTGGCGGACTGTGCATTTAAAGTCTAGGCCTTCAGTGTGATATATGCCATTAAGAAAGACAGTTTCACAATGAATAAGACACCCTATGCCTTTGGGCATCATACATTATGTCGCTGCTAACTAATAATACCAATTGACTGTTTAAAAATACTTCCACACACGAAAGCCAGAACTTGAAAAGACACTTAATGCTCAAGCAAGCCTAATTTTAACTGCAGCATGACTGTTTTGTGAAATGAACGTCATGAACAGACATTCAAATATCATAATTTTTCATATGAATCTACCAAGTAGGTCTAAAATACCTGGACAAATCTATCTAATAATATTTGCTTTTTAAATGTTGCTTGCAACAAATTTCGTTTCGTCAGGGTACACGTTATGCTGCGTTCCATTCAAGTTGGATGTGGGATATTACTACTTGATATCTCCAACCATAAATGCATTCCATCCCGCGATATTCGGAACTGCAACGCTCCCGTTCGCTTAGCAGGTGTTTGACTCTCATTAGAGATGTCTCCTAGCAACCCAACTGATAAACAATGCTGCAGCGCTAGCATTTGTGCTTCAGGTGTACGATTATCAAAAGAGATTATAATGTTTTATAGACATGTTTCTGCAGGCATTTGTTAAACAAGCTTTAATATCATGTAATGTGGAAACAAGCTCATTTACCAATATTACTTAATAAAGTAAAAGTTAAACACTTTGTTTATCTCCCTGAGTGTCGACATGTTTGTGTGACATCATGCACCTGCATCTCGGCAAAATCGGAGTTGAGAATTTCTGCACGAGCCTACAAGAAATTCTTTCTTCAAGATGCATTACATTACACTTTTCTTAGTAGGAAGTTGTAAAATACGACTTTCCATGTTGAATGGAATGCAGCACTACTATTCAAAATTTGATCCGAAACTGAATGCTCCAGCAGCCTAATTTAAACTTAGAAAACTCCTGATGTTGCTATAACAATGCAAAAATCACTTACCAATTTTCTTCAAGTGAAAATCAGTCCTCTTTCCCGTTGAATAAATTAAGCAATCACACGGTCATGCATAACGTCTTGGGATCCCCATAAGGATCTCTTTCTCAATGTAGATGTGGCAGTGACAGCCGACTCTCAGCAAGATCTCACGCTCATTGTTTTCAAATTACTTACATCACTAAAAGAATGATTGCGTCACCCAAGGCCAGCTAGAAGGCCTCGAGTATCCTATCCATATCCTAAATATCACACCCAGCAAGAACAAATAAATCAATCTGATTGGCTGATGAATCTGACAATAAATGAATGAAATTGTGAAACAATTGTCACACTTTGCTTGTAAGCATCAAGGAATAAATTCTGACTGGATAAACTTTAATTTTTCTCTATTTGTTTGTAGATTAATTAAGAGTGGAAAGTGATTAAAAATACATAGGCAAAAAGGTGATTGTGAATGAAAGAATTATTTTTTTTTATTTATTTGGCATTTTAGGCCAGCAGAGAAGGCTTTGCTGACCCTGAGAATTCGCCACTGCTTTCGAGAGATGGCAGATCATTGCCTCTCTCCTCTTAGGTTGTTCCAATGGTTGAGGTGTACTTGAACTGAATGGGTTTTTTCCAACACCTAGTGAGCTGCCTCTGGAAGCAGTACTTTAAGACATGATAGACAAGCTCCCGACATAAAGGCTGTTCCGAAAGGTGGGCATCTTAATTATGGTGCCTCTTAAGATATATCATTTTGGCCAAACTGTAAGGTATCATCTGATGCTGATGAATGTATTCTTTCGTGGGTAGGCTATTTGTTCATCAGCCATATCACCCTGAAGCTCTTGCCTGGTTGCCCACTAATGCTAAGCTGGGTTGAGCCTGGCCTGTACCTGGATGGGAGACCTCCTGGGGAAAACTAAGGTTGCTGCCGGAAGAGGTATTAGGGAGGCCTGCAGGAGGTGCTCACCGTTTGGTCTGTGTGGGTCCTAATGCCCCAGTATGTGATGGTGACACTATACTGTAAAAAGTCACCATCCTTAGGATTAAATGTTAAACTGAGGTCCTGACTCTCAGTGGTCATTAAAAATCCCAGGGCACTTCTTGAAAAGAGTAGGGATGTACTCTGGTATCCTGTCCAAATCCCCCCCATCTGCCCTTATCTATCATGGCCTCCTAATAATCCCCATCCCTGAATTGGCAACATCACTCTACTCTTCTCTCATCAACAGCTGGTTTGTGGGAGCATACTGGTGCACTATGGCTGCTGTTGCATCATCCAGGTGGATCCTGCACACTGTTGGTGGTTGAGGAGATTCCCCATGGAGAATGCCTAGAAAAGTGCTATATAAATGTAAAGAAGTATTATTATTATCCCAGAATGCAATGTGATGAGCACGGTGGAAAAATAAGAGAGACGTTTTTTATTATAAATATTATAATATTTATACTTTTTTATCATTCAATAATGAAAAGTAAAGATTAAAAAAAGAGTTTAATATGTAAGAAAACATACTGTTTACCACAAACCTGTGTGTGTGTGCTATGCATATTTATGCTCATTAAAGTATTGCGTTGTTCCTCTCGCATTACCAGTGTTCCAAATTGGTCTCTTATGAGGCTCCATTTCAGTTAGGATCCTGCCATAGAAGATAACTGCCTGTGTAGGCTGGAGACGGTGATGTAGCTCAGTAAATTTTGGAACAGACCCAATGAGTGAGGGGACAGAAAATTAAGAGAGAGGATGAGATATATTCACACTGAGAGAATCAAAAGTGGATTGATGGCTTGAAAAATCTAGTTTACTTTACTGCCTGACAAATCTAAACAAAGAGCAAAAGCAGAAGACTCAATGTAAAAATGTCCTCTAACATTTAGTCTCGCAACATTATTGTAATACGAGAGGGAATAATGGGTCAATTAGGCTCTCAGCTTATGAAACTGATATGAGTGGGGTGAAGTACCAGTAATTTATTAGCGCGTGAGTGCAAATGGTGTTAGCATTGTGCTATCAGCGCTCTAGTCATAGCAGTACTGTACTCTTACTAATGTGGGAAACAGTGGCAGCAAAAAAAGTCTACATTAAATTGATTTTTAAGTTAAAATTCACAGTAATTTAGTGGGGTACAAAAATCTGAGACTACATTTCCAAATACAGTGCTGCACAGAAGAGGATGAAAATGTTTGAAATCATTGATAAAAGTTTTTATTCAGTACAAAAGCATTCTTGCGTGTGAGATATCACTTATATCAATAATAATTTCATTATATATATTTTTATCATTGTTATTATTATTATTATTAATTATTACTACTTCTACATTGAATATTACATTTTACTTTATAGTAGTGATATAGTCCTGTCGCAATTTCTTCAATATTACGTGTCTGTCATGGTTTTTGTTTTGATGAGTCGAGAGGGTGTGGATCCAAATGCAGAACTTTAATAATAAGCAAACAGAAGAAGCTATAATTCAATGAAGAAGGTAAACATAAACTCAGCAGCAGTATGCTGGCTTACCATGCTGTACTTACAAACAACAACCTACAAAAGAACAAGAAACAGGAGGGCATATGCATATATATATATATACACACACACACACACACACACACACAAGGGCTAACAAGACAAAGAGGAACACCTGAGATACAATTAGGTCAATGGAGCAGGAAGACAACTTCAAACTAAGAGTCTCATCATAATAAGAGTCCTTGTGGAAAACATGACGGTGTCTAGTTAAATTGAGCTTTTATGTTGGCAGAAGCTTTTATTTTGGAGCAAAGCCCTTTCATATTCTGTTTGATGATAACTTCTGACTTCTGGATAAGCAGTTCACTATATGGTTTAATGTGCTTATTAAACCACGAAAGGCTGCAATGTAATTATATAAATAAGCATCTAAGTAAATAAATAAAATCTGCATGTGCTGCGCACTTCAAGGTTAATGAATGCTCTGCTCTCTGTAATCTGCTACACACAGAGTGTGTATGATGATAATGATCAGAGACTATTTAGCCTTGAAAGAGACCAATTGAAAGGGTAATCAGTGAATGAGAGGCCGGCTTTACACATTAGCTAAATTTGTAGTGCACAGCAGCACATGCAGTCTGTAAATTTATTTCATTATATAACAGTCTTTTGTTGTTTAATCAACACACTAGGGCATATCATGATTATTTTATTGAATATTGATACTTTATTCCAAATATGTCAAATTCCTTGACATTGCGCATTATATAGATACTTCAATTTTTATGACTGGATTCCGCAACTCTGTACATGTTTTCCGCATCACAGAAATTATAGGGCCCTACAAATGTAAGCAAATGTATCTTCTGAACAAATTTTTTGTTTCAATGAGCACGTTTACATGCACACCAATATGCTGATAACCAAAAATCAGCAATTTAAAAAATCAGAAAAGAAAGAAATCAGCATTTACATGAGATTTGAAAAAATTTAGTTAGCCTTTGCTTTTGACGTCAAATTGTAAAGAGGCATGCGCACAATACTTGTGCACATTGGATAAGCCAGTTAGAATGCCAGTAAAGGTGTTTTACATGCAATGTGAAATCTGGGTAATGGGAAAAATCTACATGGGTTGATTTGTTTATTCTTAAGCCGCCTATAAACACCTATAAAGGAAATTCTTTAAGGAATTAGCAGGACCCGTTGGCTTATTAAGCTTAATCGTGTAAGAACGTGCATGTAAACATGCCCACTTTGTGCAAAAGCACAAGATGTGTACTCGATTAAAAAAAACCCATCCTGAGAGAAAGACACGAGGAATCACCTGGTTCCATTTGTCCAAACCTCAATCAGCTCAGCACATGATTGGTTTGTTCTGTACATAGTAGCTCTTTTCCAAACAAAGTGAGCTACCTCACTGCTATGTATGCAGCTGCCTGCTAAGGCAGGAGCCTCATAAGCAGGTGTGTCTGCAGCTGACGGCTGTACGTACTGTGCATTGACCTGAGAAGCATTTTCTCTTGAGAATTTTCACCTATAGTGACGCAAGTCTCATATTTTGAGGCCTGTCTAAAAATTAGAACTAGAGATGCCCTATTTGCAAATGAAATCGATCTATGAGTCTGTTCTTTTAAGTGCATTGACTGAACAAACGGGGTTGCAAAACGTCTGAATCGATTTGCGATTTCAGGTCCGATTCGTTGGAATTCTCTCATTGAATCTTTTTGGTGTGGTTTCTCGCTCAATAAAATAGATTGGGATTCTTTGGACGCAGTGAAAAATAAGTGCTGGATGAATTGGAATACTTACCTACAATCACTGAAACAAAAAGGTACCTTTAGAGCCGGCAACTTGAAAACTTCGATTGACAGTGTCATGTGATAAGGGGCGGTTCACACCTAACAATGTTTTTGCATCCGCCCGCACGTTTTTCCATTTTTTTCATATTAACATTCGCTAATTGATTGTCTTTGACCACTGTGCCACATTTAGCCATTTTTTAGCATCTCTACACAGGAGCGCTGCATTTTAGATGCTGTGTTAAATTAAAAAAACTTTAACTGTTAAAAATGCATCTCAAGGGACACCTGCATTCTGCTATATTATTTGTGCAGCATTTTGTTTTTTAAGCTCAAGAAGAACACATTTGTACTGAACGGTTACTGTCTTAGTTACATTAATGCAACACATACTTAAGAAAATTTAAAAATACTCTCAAATTCACAAGAATTGAACATTTTGGTGTTGTTTTTGCAAAAAAAAAAAAAAAAATGTCTTATTCAGATTTCTGTGCATAACCTCAGATGAAATCCTGCATGTGCCCATGCTCATAAGTGACTGTTTGAAACTATACAGTGTTATTCTGCATGCCACACAAAAACCACTATGCACAGTCTCAATTGATTTCAATAGAGTGTGAGGTTAGCATGTTGCTAACCGTGCAAAACTCTTAAGAAGCATAAAAATAAGTGCTATCATTCATTTAAAAGATTTTATCGTCATTAATGATGATTTTTCATAGTTAACCACGATCAGGGCTGGAAATGGCTGGAATTTTCAGCTCTCATTACTTATGTCAAAACAGCTTATGAGCTAGCATAATTAAGTTGCCTACTTTTTGGAACAGCCTTCTTATCGGGAGTGTGCCTATGATGCCTTAAAATACTGCTTCCATATGCAGCTCAGTAGGTTTTAGAACAGAGCAAATTAGTGATTTGGTTGATGGTGTTGGTTGGACAAAACTCCTCCTGGTGATCCTATCCTAAAATTTATAATTTTCTCTGGAATCTGAGAGTCTGGATGTGTGTCTTCGCTTAACACAGTGGTTTTCCCACTTTTGTCTGTCAGCCTTTGATTAATAGTCTTTATTGTCTGTGTATTAACTGGAAGTCAGAGCAAGATGGATCCACTTACTGATCTTTTGGTATGTTCTTTCATTGATGCATATTCAAGTCTTCTGTGTTAAGTTCAGCAGAAATGCAGGTTCAATTAATCATGAGGGTATGCTTGCTCACTAGGGCTGGGCAATATTGCTAAAACATTATATATTTCTATTTTTTAGACTTGAAAAAAATTCATATTTATCTTGATATTCATGTATTTGCTCTGAAATGAATGAAAGGATGAATGATATTTAATCATTTCATAACTAGCAATATTTACCTACATATCTTTTCACAAAAACATTTTAATATATGATGCAGATGAATCGCTGAATCAGAGATTTGAACTCATTTGCTAAAACCAACATTTTGAACTGAATCACAGAAATGAATCAAACTGCCCAACTCTAAAACCACTAAGACATCTCTGTCTTAAAGGTTACATAATAGTGAAACGGTGAAATGTGAAACATTTCAAACGTTACAATGATTGACGGAAGCCCAACACGGCACCAGGGGCAACGCTTTACTCCATAGAGTTCATTGTATTCTAAAACACTCACACAAGTCATGTGGAATCCCCTGTATGCAGTGTTACAACACCTGGAAAATTGTAGTAATCCAAACTTTTCCAGACATGAAATTGAAGGAAGATTGTCTCCCTCATTTGTTGTTTTGACACACTAATGCTTGCTAGTGAGGTATTTTTTATTTTTTGCTCTTATCATGACTCAGGTACTTTGATAGTACTAAACAGACAAGAGCCAAATTAATTAACTCTGGACAAATTTTGTATCTGACAAAATCCACACACTTCAGCTCATGCATGATGCCTGTGAGGTGAAAGTCAGAAATAGTCCCAGAATTCCATGTCAGCTGTGCAAGGCTTCATAATGAAGAATAAAAGATGTGATTGTGCATGTAAACAAGAGGCGACTGAACCCTTCAGGGCTGACTCTCCATTCAGAAGCACTGGCTTATTCAAGAGATGTCTGTCACAAAGACTGATGTAATAGAGAACATTGGACAATTGGAAAATCATACACAAGAACGCAATCAAGTCTGTATAGACTCTACGCATTTGTCTCTTATTGAAACTGGAGATGCACTGAGAAGAAGTAGATGACTTATAGTAATTGTTGTCAAAATGGCTACATCTCAGTAACAATAAGATTAGGAGTCAAAAGTCCAGTGCAACTGTGTGTTTTCTCTAGCAGTTTTTGTATCTTGGTTTCAAACACCTAGTTCAAAGCCCTCTTATAATTTGTATGATTTCTGCCAAACAATGTAAATGTTCACAAACCATATATTTTTGTTATAGCTCTAGGGTAAACAAGCAAACATAATCAAACCGCACTGGGATACATTAAGGCAGTGTCAACTTTATTATTAAGGCAGATTTTTACTGAAAGGTTTAAATGTGTTTTAGGACAAAGGTGTTTTTCATGAAAGTCAGGATGGGGCATGTTGTCACATTTTTAATCAGGGCAGGTTGTCACATGTGTTTAAAATTGTTTAAATGTATCAGTTACAATATTTCTTGGCCAAAACAACGTTTTGATATTTTTGTATGTTACCTTTTCCATTTTTGTTGTTTCTTGAATCGTTTTGTGCTTCATGCCTCATTCATGTTTTACTGAAAAGCTTATGATAGGTTATTTTGGTGGTGGTGGGGTGGTGTGGGAACGTGTCCCCCTCATTGTTCACATGAAATCTGTGTCACTAGTTTAATAGTAGGTTCCATTGTGACAACTGACCTCATATAGTGTAACAACATGCCCTGCTATTGGTGAAAATGTTGAATGGCTTTTTTTGCAGCCACATACCTTAAAGGAATATTCTAGGTTCAATAAAATGTTGATTACGAAAAATTATTTTGACTTGCCCCTCCTTTTTTTAATTTTTAAATAAAGCAAAAATCTGGGTTAGAGTGCAACAATTACAATGGAATTGAATGGGGCCAATTCTTAAATTGATAAAAAAAATACTTACTTTTTCAAAAGTATAGCCACAAGACATAAACAACATGCGTGTTAACATGATTTTAGTGTGATTAAATCACTTACTAATGTTTTCTGTTTAAAGTTATATCCAATTTTTCAACTTTGATATCGTGAGGACGTAATGCTGTAAATACTGAAACCCTAAAACGATGATTAAAACTGACAATTAAATAACTTTTCAAATAATCAAATAATACACAAGTTTTAACAGATGAATTAATGTAAGTGCTGTTATAAAATTATAAACTTCACATTTCTCCCTTTTAAACCCTCCAAACTTTTGTTGAGCACTGTTAACTCTATTATGCTGTGTGGAGGAACCAATCAAAATAATTTTTTGAGGCAATCAACATTATGCCACAAATGCTGTTGATTGTGCTTAACTTGTATTGAACCCGGAATATTCAGTTTAAGGTATGTGGCTAATAGAAAGGCAATTGCCTTTCTTTATTGAAATGTATTCCACTACAGATTACAGATTAATACATGCTGCAAAATGTAATTTGTAACATATTTTGTTAGATTACTCAAGGTCAGTAACGTATTCTAAATACTTTGGATTACTTCTTCAGCACTGCTAGATTTTTTCACTTGTTTTCAAGGTAAAAATTCATTTAAAATTCAATAATAAAAAAAAAAAGTGTTACCACGGAGATATAGTGCATGTGGAGGCTTCACACCATCCACAGCGGCATCCACGCGATTATTTCATTACACAAGAAAGGCCATGGCTAAAAGTACATTTCCAAAGGCACTTTGGAAAGGACCATTCATACATTTTTTTAATATGGTACAACAGCAACCTTCTTGGGTGTGGAAGAAAGCAAACTTTCACCAAGGGAAATGTTGATTTGAATCTTCAAGAACGAATTTTGAAAGACCTGTGGAGTCCTGGAAGATGGTTTTATGGACGTGTGACACTAAACTGAAAATTAGTTTTAGACCCATGGGTCAGCAGTGTGTCTGGTGTAAGAAAGGCAAGGTGATGACAAGAACAACACCAACCCCACGTTGAAACATGGAGGTGGGTCAGTCCTGTTATGGGGTGATTTGCTGCTGCAGGAAATGGCTATCCTGACTATGTGACTGACACCATGGATTCTTTCAGGTATAAGACATTTTGGCAAAAATGTGATACCTTTAGTATGTAAATTGAAGCTTGGTGATCACTGAATTTTCCAGCAAGACAATAACACCAAGGACACATCCAAGTTGTCCAAAATCTGATTCAGGGTAGGTCATGGAATGTTCTTGAATGGCCCTTTCAGTCCATCATTAAAATCCCTTGAAAATCTTTGTTGGGATTTCTAGGAAGCAGTGGCAGCACAGAAACCAAAGAATGCCAATGAGCTGTAAGCTTTTGCTCCTGAGAAATGTGTAAAGATTCCAATAGAGAGATGTCCGAAGCCTGAGAAAACTTACCCGAAAATGTATTTGATGTTATTAAGGGTAAAGGAAACTCCAAAAATAATTGACTTTGGGGGGTGAATATTTTTGAATTATCATTGAATTCAACTTCGCTGCAATGCATTCGCCTTCATCAGAACGGCTCTTTCGTCCAAGCAATCTAGTTATTCAACAGAAGCTGCCATAGCAGCTCATTTGTTTTTGCAGTATTGACCCCTTGCACATTAAGTGTTATATTTTATTCTGCCTTTCTTTTTTTTTCCATTCGCCGAAGCAGATTATTGCGTGAAGTTGCTTCAGCACTGTATACAGGTTAAACATCTCTCTACGACTGCTCATATGTTCTTGGAGTTAAACTTTCGACTTGGAGCGGTCCGTTGCGCGAAGCTGCTTCCGCACGACGACTGCTTCTGCGCTGTATACATGTGAAACAGCTCCCTGCGGCTGTTCATATGTTCTCCTATCTGAACTTTCCACTAGGAGAGATCCATCGCGTAAGCCTGCATTCATGAACGGGCACTGCTCCGGCTTCATGCCACTTGAGTTATATCACAACTTAATTTGTATGTGAGGGAAACAAAAGATTCACTTTTTAATTTAAGCTTCATTCCAATGCTCCCCATCATTTCCATCTGGTTTTCCCGCACAGGTGATTCCTGTCAGCCTCATTAACTCGCCATGCTGCTCGTTTAGGCCTTGCTCCATTCAGCGATTCCATTTCTTCCAACTCCTGCTCTGACCATTCTACATCTCACTACGGCAACACAGCCTCTGTTCGAACAGACCCGAGCCACATATGGCTCTGCAAGATGCGGATTGCATGCCACGTCCAACTAATTCATAATCATTCTGCAAACATGTCTCGCCTCCTCTCAGTATTCAAGCTCACCGTGCAGCCCCGATAACCATGAAGCAAGCATTTCTACAAACTTCTACTCCTCTCTAGACCATAAACGACATGAGTCACCCTGTGCCATTAATACAGAGTCATGAAATGACACACATTATATTGGAAAAAATATACAAAGCTCCAAACCATACGCTTGAATTAATACATTTCAGACTACGGTATTCATATCGGGACTCAGTTTCAGGTTCCTCATAATTTCATGACAAACCAACATTAAATGATGTTGTTCATATGCACACGCAAGCATGTTTACCAACATTGAATCACATATGTTCCTGACATTTAATCTAGGCATACACAGTTGTTTACAATGTTGCTATGTTTTCTGTTGGCTCAATGCATACTTAAGCAGCACAAATGTGCTGTCCAGGTGCCGCAACTGCGACATCTTTCAGGCAGTGCGACTAAACCTCCCACTGCACCGCAAATGCGCTGTACAAGTGCTGCAACTGTGGCCACAACCGCAGCATATCTTTCAGCCATGCGTCTAAGCCTACATGGCTCCACAACCCATATTACTCCATTCATTCCAAACGAACCACCACCCACCTGGTGATCGACAACAATCGGGCCATTTCAGGTCTTCCCTTAAGAGTTCAACACAAGCCACATCTCCGTATCAATGAATTTCATTTGAATATAGCCTTTATAATTCCATGCTTGACAATCCAACCTTTTGTATCGTAGGGCGTGTTCTCGCTCATACACGTAAAATTTGCGTAAAATTTTCACACAAAAAACTCAGGCTCTTCCATTCTTCCGATTCTTTTTTTTTTTTTCTTCTCTCCACATCCTACTTCGCCTCACACCTCAATCAATTCAAAAACCTCCATCCAGGAGTCATCAAAGTTTACTGTAAGAAGTTCGGTTCTCTTGGGAAATGGAGGAGTCAGGAGGCAACAAAGCAGTGTAGACAAGACTTTTTTTTATTTTTCTGCCTCAGCTTCTGGGGTGACTTAATGCAGCCTATTCACGTAGATTCAAACACTCAATCAGATAACAAAATAAACTTTTTAAACACATAGTAAGATAACCAATACACACAGCAAGCATTGAGATCGTGCTTTCAGGGCTCTCTCTGTCAAACTGGTAAGCTGGTGTGGCTTTTATGTCTGCCTTCACTATAACAAGAGACAGGTGTTAGAGATAATTACAACCCAGGTGAGGAGCCTTACCACTCTCTCTCTCCCACAGACAGACACACGACCTCGCCCCCATCACCACAGTTACCTAAGCAGCATCCATTTCTTCAATAAATTAATTTTCGGCTAAAACTCCTCAATAAGCCACCCCAGATCTCACTTCTCAATAAAGGTATCCACAACCGATACCAGGCTTCCCCCCACCATCGATCTGCTAATCCGATGCTTAAATAAACTCTGCCAGGGTTACATTTCTCCAAAAACACAAGATTCAGTGTTCATCCTTGCCTTCATCGGCTTCCTTCTGTGTTCAGAACTCACAACCACTGTTAAATTTGACCCAAGAGTCCATCCCACCATTTCAGACCTCCATATCATAGACAACGAGACAATCAGATACCTTATCAAACAAAGCAAATCAGATCAAACCAAAAAAGGGCATTCAATTTTCATTTACAATCTGCTCCCATCCAGCCTTTTCAATCATTAGCACACTAAAGCCATTACAGAGGGTCCCTAATCAGAGCCCCTCTCGATCAACTTTTAGATGACAAAAAACCAAGCAATTTCCTGATTGTTGTTCCAAAAACACCTCAAATCCATCATTCACAATTCCGGCATCTCAGATAAACTATACTCAAGCCATTCCTTTTGCATGCATGTCACAACCACAACATCCCACAAAGGCCTGCCCGAGCAACAAATATGATTACTGGGCCACTGGTCATCCGACGTTTATCTCAGCTACATCGGCACCAACTGTCTCCATATCAGGAAAGCATAACAAGCCCTAATTGACTAATCACAACATTCACAATCGTGGTCAGAGGGATGCTGTTCAATAGGCTGGCCCCACCATTTAGATGCTTACAAACTACTGAACCATATACAAAGAAAAATATTGCTTCATAGGTAGAACAATCTTGGTTAAAGCTAGGGTATTTCAAAGATCCATTGAAAAACCTTCATTTGTACTATGTATCCTATTCAAGAGAAAGCAGAATATTGACTTAGTGGTTTTTACAACTCAAACAGAGATAATAACACTCTCTATCTGCTTAAAGAAAGAAATTTACAGTGAAGAGTAAAAGCTTCATAATTTCAGCAAGCCTGTCTACCGTTGTCTATTTGCTCACAGCGAGACAGGTGAGGTACCTGATGCCTGGGAATCTTTGCATGAAAGGATGTAAAATGCCCCCCAGTCGGAGGCAAATGATTTCTACACAAGCACTGAGTGACAGTCAGTGGGCAGAAAATGACACTGAGTGAGAGAAGAGAGAGTCTCACAGGCGGGACTCACACAGAGAGAAAAAGCCCAAATAAAAGTGCAAGCGATGAAACAAGAGAAAGTCTGGGGGAGCCTCACACACTGTCATTCATTCTCAGTACAGATAATGACTAAGAGGAATGAAAGAGTGTGATTCAAAGTTTTGTTATCACTCTGATGGGTGAAAATCTCTCATTACTTTTTCAAAGCTAAGGAGCTAGCTTTTACAGCATTTCAACCTTTTCCTTTCAGGTTTTGTGGACAGTGGGACTGCTTGAGAGTGTGTGTGTGTATGTGTGTGTGAGGGAGAGAGAGAAAGTGTGTGTGTTTGCACTTCCACATGGCCTCCATGCAGGACGGGGTGAACTTCTCTGCTCATCCCTATGGCAAAGTACTGCTGCTGGGGGCCATCGCCGCCGCATCAGCCTTTGTTGTCACTATTCTCATCGTTGTGCTATGTGTGGGCTGCCAGAGGTGAGTTTCACACAGAGAGACACAAACACACTCATCTGTATAAAGCTACTCTTATTTCTCGTACTCTCCGCAGTGTTGCCATCTAGTACAGACATTCTTTGGTAGTTAATTTTTTTCTATTCATTACTGGTGCATGCTTGTCTAGACCTCTAACTCAAAGTATGAAACTTTGGTGCTTAAATATAATGTGTTCAAGTCTTCCTGGTATGTTTGTACTTACAAGTTTGCAAATCATAAATATGATTTAATTTGCATTTAAGTGATTTTAGTAACAAAGAACAAACCTGTTTTACAATTTCATACATCTTTCTCTCTTGTAAGTGAAGGCAGAACGCTTGTTTAGCATAAATGTAACAAAATTAAGAGCAAAGCCACACATTTGTCCCACGCTGTTTGTGCTACAGACATGAATAATACTCAAATCATATGGATTTTTCAGTTTAAGTGTGCTATTAATTTTCTAAGCAATTTTGCTCAAAGTTTTTGCTGACCATATGAACAAATGGGCAAAAAACTACCGTATATAGATTACCAATGCCCTAGCAATCACCGAGAACACCCAATGAACCATATGGAAATCCGCTAACAATCACCCAGAACAACCAACTAACCTTCTATCAATTCCCTCGCAACCACTCAGAACACCCAAGGAACCATATAGAAATGCGAACAACCACCCAGAAAACCCTAGCAACCCCATGGCAAACACCCAGAACAACTTAGAATTGTGGTGGTGAGTTTTGCATGGGCAATCACCACTCATATTATCTTGAGAAAATTTACATTTTGTTTATATTAATAATTAATACATTTGTCTTATTTATACCCAAACAACATTCAATCAGATTGCAATTCGAAGTCTTTCAATTCAGAATAAAATGAAATATGGAAATCTTCATTTCATTTGATGGAACTTTCAAGTTATTGAATGTATTTATTTTTTAAATAAAATGCATTATACAAAGAATTCTATGACTGGTAGATCTTGCATTCTAAGGCAGGTCTGACATTTGTCCAGTATTTGTTAATGAACAAAATTATATATAATGGTACAGAGATTTTAACAACCATGATCATACACATCACTATGAATTCCAACACGACAGAGCTAGAGCATTTTCATTCATATTTATAATAGCATGCTTTATCCTGTAAATACTGACATCATCAAAACCCCAGAAAACGCTCCTGTAAAATGAAGCAAAGACCTCATATCATACCCCTGCCATGTGTGGATTTCAGGATGAAGATCACCTGTCTTCACCCATCAATGTCACTCAGGCCTTTGAATAGAGCTTATTCAAAAATGCTATTGAAACTCACCCACGCTTCATTCATGCTCACTGCGTAACAAAGGATGATGGTGGGGACATCATTTTGACATGGCAGTGATGTTTAAACAGGAACTTCCTGTGTTGTTTTACTTTTCCATCTCTGCAAAGAGCACTCAGTGTGAATACTAATGTCTCTTTTTGACAAAGCACATCATATGTCTCCAAGTGGAAGAACAAAAGTAATAGAAGTATTTGAGAAATGAAAGATAAGAGGAGAAAAAAGAGAGGAAAAGAGTTTGGGGAAATATAAATTAAAACTAATAGAGATCCTAACCCTAACTAGCGAAGATAGAAAGAGATCTTTTCACTACTGGGGGTAGATATTCCAGTCAAGATTTAACAAATATCACAGTAATCTTAGGAAAAGCTTTAGTATCCTGCCAAATAAATGTTGTATCCAATCTTCTTCCTAGTCATCCTAGAAGATTTCAACACCGTTCCTGTGATCTTATCAAAGCTATGGCAGGTATCCAGAAAGCAATACTCTTCCCCCCCAGACACCAAAAATAAACAGATGTCTAGCCAAATTTTGTGTAAGGTATTTGACAAAATATTCTGGGCAATTGGTTTGGATCAATCAGGAGCCATGTGTATGTGTGTGGCTATACATTAGGGACAAGTTTGTGATTTTAGTGATGTGATTTTTATGTGCTGACAGTGTGCTGTGCTTTAGCATGCTAACAGAAACAGTTACAATAACTGTTTGGCTGTTAGCATGCTTAAACGCTTTCTGAGAAGTTGTGTTTTTAAGATCATAACCACAGATGCTGAATCAATATTAAAGCTAAAAAAAAATCCAGAACTCACTAGTTGATTTTACCAGTCGACTACCATCTTGACTCATCACTAGTGTGTATTGTATGTGCGTGTTGATGTAAGTTTATATAAGTGAGTCACCGTGGAACCTTTGTCACTTCTTGTCATTCATGAGGACAATAATCCTTGCACACTTGTTTCTATTTTAATGCTCTTTGAAAGTATGTTAATTATTTGATGGAATGACATTTTTGAGGCTCAGTTTTGGACAGAATTATTCAGAGGCCTGTTAATCATCCTCCCATTTTGGAAAGCCTTCATGATGGTGGGGACTCCCAAACAACAGTTTGATATTTTAATGTCAATGTTGTTTTTAAATCTGTTTGTTCCTGTTTTGTCACAGAAAGCCAATCTGGATCTTGAGGACATGCATCTAGAATAATCTGCACTTTCACAATTATTCTGATCAGACAATCTCACTTAAAGGGATAGTTCGCTCCACTCCAAAATACAATTCTGTCATTATTTTGTCCACCTCATGTTGTTCAAAACCTGTGTGACTTTGTTTCTTCCATGGAACACAGTTGGAGATATTTGGCAGAATGACAGTGACCATTCACTTTCATTGTTCAATGTTGATTAAGGATGTCAGTGACATTCTGCCTAACATCTAATTTTGTGTTACACGGATTAATGAAAGTAAGACTGGTGTGGAACAACATGAGGGTGATTTAACAATGACAGAATGTTCATTTCTGGGAGAACCTTCCCTTTAAAAGTTTAGGGAAAAAAAACTGCCTTGAATCCTTTGAGTTGCGTAATTTAATTGAAATGGCCGTTTTCTTCCTGTACAAGATACATGTAAAAAGTGAAGGGTGCATAAGTAAATTAAATCAAAGAGCTCAAATGAGTCAGGCTTTTTCTTCTTCATAAATCACTGTATAAATGGAAGATTTAAAGTTTCAACTGTAGACCTTGATGGTGAATATGATAATTAATTTGAAATGCTAAAATGCACAGATTCTTGCTGATCGTTTGGGAAAGTGTGTGATTTACGTCTTACTCTCTGTGTCCTGCAGGAAGGGGAAAACGCACAATAGCCCTGGGGAGGAGAGAAAACACAGACTCATGGACATGGTGAACATTTCTCAGCATCCTCTCTCCTTTAATTCTTCTTCCTCTCAGTCTGTTCCCTCTGTTTCTCCTCAGTTTATGAGAGGCCTAGATTTGGGCTCAGTTCCATGTCAGTTCAACTAGTTCATGTTTTTGTGCCAGGATTTAAATTCTTCCCTCGCACTTGTTTACAATTAATGAATTGAATGCTCCTGAATTAAATTAATCTTCTTAACTGGCTCAATGGAAATAGATCTGTCCCCAAGTTTGGATGGATCTTTGAAGCTTTGGACCTAATAAATAAATAAATGGGTCCAAAAATCCTGTCGTTAAAAAGTCAAATTGAGCATTTTTAACCTTAAAGAGTTATTTTTTCCTAATCTGACCCCAAAATGAAAATTCTCTCATCTTTTACTCACCCTTATGCTCAAATTAGTATGACTTTCTTCAGCGCAAAACAATGTGTGAGGCTTTTGTCCATACAATTGAGTCAATGGGTCCAAAACTTTCAAGCTCCAAAAAGGACATAAAAACTGCAAAAAAGTAATCCATATAACAATCTCTAGTGGTTTAATCCATGTCTTCTGAAGCGATATGATAAATTTGGGTGAGAAACAATGCGTAAACAAGTTCGGAGAGCTGGGCAGAAGTGAAGCTTTTTGGTGAATAAGGACTGCAATTTTGCTTTGTTTCTCTCTCAAAGTGATTGTAACACCAGCATCCAAAGCAAAAAGTATGCTGGTCTTTTTTAGCAGGTTTGCATTGTATTTTTATTTGAATATTTACAGACAATTAAGCAGTTCTCTATGCATCTGTTTTCAGAGTATACTGCGGCAGTCCAAGCTGCGCTCCATCAGTAAGTCAGACACCAAGCTTCATGAGATGAACAGACTCAACTGCAATGGCAAGAGTATGTACTGTACAATCACATTTATTAAAGCTTTACAGTCCCTAGTTCTTTAAATATACCTGTAGTTCGGGGGGGCAAAGTGGAGGCATGGAAACAGCTTGCATTTTGTGAGTTTTTATTGCCACCTTAGGAGATGTAAATGAGGGGGTTTACTCTAGTGATTGGCATGTGTCTGCTGCCCTTTGCCTATGCAGTTTCGAGAAAATATTTGTATTGTCTCTTTAAAAATCTTAAAGGATAGTTAACCCAACAATACAAATTCTGCAATAATTTACCCACCCTTGTGTTTGTTCTAAACCCATATGACTCTATTTCTTCTGTGGAACACGAAAGGAGATGTTATGGCGATATGTTATTTTCAGTCACCATTCACTTTCATTCCATACAATAAAAGTGAAAGGTGACTGAGATTGTCATTCAGGTTTGTAACAATATGAAGGTGAGTAAATAATGGCAGAATTGTAATTTTTGGGTGAACTATCCCTTTAATTATATTGGTTCTTAGATTTTAAACTCTTCGTCTTGGTTAACTGATCTACTACTTCCTGTAGAATCTTCTAAGAAGAACCGTCCCGCCAGCATGGATCTGCTCCTTCTCCCAAGCCGTCGCTCAAATTCTGACCTGCGTTCTCAGGGCCGCCAGCTGCCTCAGATCCCCTCTGGTGAGGATGGGGAACACACATATGCTGAGGTGGGCCGGCGCTCCTCACCCACACGTGGTTCTGAGGAGGCCCGCTATGGAGTCGGAGGTAGAGCAGGAGAGACAGACACTCCCGCCCCACCGGCAGTCCCTGCTAATACACCAGCTCCTCCTGATCCTGATGAGAACTGCATGGAAGGCGGGATCCAAGAGGCAGAGACAATCCCCCAGGTGGTAAACACGCCCCCTCAACCCCAGGAGACAGTGGAATACGCCTGCATCAGAAAGGTCCGGAGAGTGGACAAAGCAGCCCAGAAGAGGGACAATGGGACGGAGACAGAGGAGGGGCTCGGACAAGAGCAACGACACAGCAGTGGGGATATTCGGAATGCCCCTCCCACACACCCAGCCCCGCCTCCATCTCACCCACACAGTCAGAAGATTCCTCGAAAAAATGTGGAGGCCTTCAACCTTCCCTCTTTTCCTAAGGTAGGCAGAGAAGAATGGGAGATGCATCATATTGGTTTATAAGAATATTAATATTCTCATGGGTGTTATTTTCATGGGTGCAATGACACAGCAATAAACGCAACGACTATGCATTGTGTCTTATACAATTTTTGTGAGAGGACTAATTCAAAGCAAAATTTTTATGCCAACGCAAAGCTCAATTGGCCCTGGGTTGGAGTCTGTGGGAGTATGCGTGCAAACTGTGGGTGTATTGTATGTTAATGAAGTGGTACAAATCACAATTAGCTGTTTTCCTGAGAAATAGGACAAGACGTCTGAGAACCACATAAGGAGCGAGTCACGGTCATAGAAATTAGGGATGGGCATTATTGAGTCATTTTTTGATCACGTACTCTAACCCACAAAAAAACGAGTAATCGCTTAAACTCGTAAATCTAAATGCAAGTAAAAAAAAAAAATTGTGACTCTTAAATTAAATTTCTACTTTGTTTTATTCACAAACGTTACCTAGAATGGTTTACAAAACAAGTTAACTTCAACAAACTACTTTCTTTTCAAATGAATTGAAAAAATGTAAACAACCAATATGCAATATGCATTAAAATAAAATAAAGAAAGATGTAAAAATAACAGCAAAACTTTTCCACTCACCTGGGGCTTACATAGAAACCAATACTGATGAAATTAAGGTAATGCACATATATAAACTCTTGAGTCTTCATAAAGGCTTTCACATTTTTATCGTTCCACGTGTTACTATTCAGAAAACAACTGGTGATAGTTGGCTTTTTATGAAATGTGCTTTGTCTGTGCAGAGATATACAAACAAACTGGTCTCGTATCGCTTCACATTTTCTTTCCAACATAAAAGCAGATCCTGTTGGTAGGCATGACTCCAACAAGAACTGAATACCAATAGAGTAAATTTTAATCAAATTAAAATATTACAAGCATTTCCTCACTTGACCACACACTTGTCGAAAGCCATTATAATCCTTCTCTCAACGAATTCCTCGCTGAAACACATACACAGCGCCCCCTTGGTTTTGCTCACCGCAGACAAATGTACAAAGTAAAATCTACTTGCGATATTCAAGTAGTGTTTTTAATAGTAAACTAGCTGATGCAGAATGATTACTCGATTACTTGTGCACATCCCTAACAGAAATTTGCCTGACATTCAACAAAGATGCAGTTAATGCTCAAAAGAATGTAAGACAAAAATGGCCCTTATTTCCATTTTTCTAATGCATTGGAAACAGCTCATTTACACTGCCAAATTCTTTTGAATATACTGTATAATAGGACACAAACAGCCTAATAACCTGAGAAGAATATCTGAATTAAATTGCACTTGTGCAAACCCATTTATTCTTTGTGCGCCCTATTTCGTCAACTCCTAAGACCTAGCGCATGCTTACAAGGAAATACCAAAACTTTATGGCCATACCCAACGTCTTTGTGCATGTGACATATTGCATAGCACTGCGCTTATAACTAAGCAGTCTTTAATCAAAAAATTACTTAAATATTTGTATTTATATTTAACTTTTTTAATATTTAATACTAAAATAATGTGTTCAATAGCATAGTAGTTTTTCTGTGGCATTAAATTGGTATCAAGAATTATCAAATTGACTTGTCTTGGTATTGACTCATGAAATTTTGGTATCATGACAAACCAATATTCTGAAATGTTATTGTATCACATATATATATATATATATATATATATATATATTCAAGACATACACACAGTCAGCATTCACGTAATTCCACTATTCATAAAGATCTGCAACCGCAGAGATTTAGCTGGGCTACAAATACAAAAGCAGTACTGCAATACATAAGAGTGTTGCTGCTGATTGAAGCTATTTGTTGTTATGTCAACTAATGGCCTTCAACTGCCTTTGATTTAGTTTTAAGTCTTAAAATGGAAAATCTTAAAAAAGAAGCATGCAAGTAATGGCTTCCTCTTTTTCTGTGTGCCTCAGCACAACAGTGGACTTAAGAAAATGGGTCTCCAATTAAGTATACTTCAAGTGTACTTCATTATTGCCTCAATAAGAAATCTGTCCAAATCAATGATACTAGCAAGTGTTTGGAAGTCCATCCATAGCATTCGGTGTATTGCTCGCCCAAAGGCCCTTTACTATGAGGATGATGCAATGAGCAGAAATTTGGAGTGAAACCTCTCAATCACTCAAACCCGGGCAAACAGCCAGACCTAAAAAATGGGCCAGTCCTAATGGGAGACAAAGAGAATTGCTTTGGTGAACGAGAGAAGCTACAACAACATGCTAATCTCTGCCTTAAAAATGGCACTGTGATACACCCCATTGACCACCTTCTGTTTTTTTTCTGCATAACAATGAGGAGAAGTGCACAGCAAGCAACAGCCTGTTCTCTTACAGCCACAGTACAGGAATCCCATTAAAGCCAATATCATTAGATACACTGAGTAGTTAGACATGAAGCTAGTATTTAGCGGGGGATTGTAGCCTGATTATGCTACATGGGCTTATTGTACCGGTAAAATAATTATAAAATAATTATATAATTGTCAACTCTTTGTGGATTTTTTCTTATCTAGCTTGTGTGGTTGTGTGAAGTTTTTAAAGGGTTTAATGATCTGTTGTTTCTTTGTTCTGATTAATTTGAACTATCCCACAAAATTAAACTTAGATTTGTATTTCCTGAAGATGATGTCAGTGCTTGCAAAGCAGAAAAAGAATAGTGTTAGGTTTTAGGCTTTAGTCCTGCTGCTTTGCCATTGCCGATTAAAAATGGTTATACAAGACCAATCACAATTCAAAAACAAATAGCTATAAGAAAAAAGACCAATTGGAATTCTGAATGCAAATATTACGCTGATAACTGTTGATTAGATTTGGAATGCTGAACATTCTATCAATGCAAGTCAATGGGAGTTTTGCAAACTTTAATATTAAAATTCTTTAGAAGTATAAAGTTTACAGAAACCAAAATAGATAGCAGACCTAAGGCTGAAATTATTTTCAAAAGAAAGTTTAAATGATTTTTGAAGGGATAGTTCACCCAAAAATACATATTATGTAATAATTTATCTCAATCTCACTTTGTTCCAAACCTGTTTGAGTTTCTATCTTCCATGGAACACAAAAAGTGTCAGGCACAATGTTAGGGAACAGTCACCATTCACTTAGATTGCATCTTTTTCATGCAATGTACTGTAATTAATTAATGGTGACTGAGACTGAACTTAATATGATAACCTTTTCATTTTTGAGTGATCTATCCCTTTAAGCAGTTCTGGCTGAATTGATGGCAGAGGTTAAGGTTAGGGAATTAGAAGAAACCCTAACCAGAATGTTTGAGTAATATCAATACATGTCTGGCTTGCAAGCACCACAAAAAGAGGCAATCACAGTTTAAAGCTGTGAACTGTGCTTCTAGCGCAATGTTGATGTAATCAGCCTGCATATTAATACATGATTTTCTACTCTGCACTATTCTCCAGTGTGTATTGTTTGAGATGGTGTCTTGTTAAACTGTAATATAACATTTATTCTATCTAGTCAATCTTTTTTTCTTTTTTTTTTTTTTACATTCAGGAGGCAGTGTTTATGGGAAATGGAGAGCAATACATATGGAAACCTCCAGAAGACGATGAAATCATATTCCAGCACAAACAGATGGGTGTTCTGGGCTCTCACACTGGAGAGAACATGGCAGCATCGGCAGCAGGGGTGAGCATGCTTTTAGTTTTCCACACAGGTCTGAGACACATCCTCCACCTCTCTTTAAATGCAATCAAAAGGGTTCCTTCCCATGGTCATGGAAAACTTGGAAATACCAGGGATTTTTAAAATTGTGGTTTCCAGGCCTGGAAAAGAAATGGAAAATAATAAAATCTTAAAAAGCTATGGTAATTTCTATTCGAATATACATTTTGCAGCTTAACTGGTGGAGCTTGGCACTTGTAACACAAAGCTCATGGTTTGATTCTCAGGGGATACATATACTGCTAAAATGTAGTCTAAAAATCTCTGCCAGATGCATATATGTAAATAGACATTTTTCTTTTTATACTTAAAGTACTTTTAATATTAAATTAAGTACTTTAAATATTGAATTGGCTAGAAATGGCTCATTATGAGTGTAATCTCTATAAAATAATTTTTTCAAAACCCTTGACTCAATCCTGATTCAAAAATGCTTTTAAATATTATAGAGTCTAGACACCTTGTCAACTGTGAGGGGTCCCAGTGCCTTAAATCCTTGTAACCTTCAAAACATTACAGACACTTCCTAAATTTGAAAACTGCTTCTAAGTTAACCAGAAACAGCTGGAAACCCACATGTGTATACTTAAAGGGTAAGATTGTTTTTGCTGAAAACCAGACAGCAGGAACTGTAAAAGCAAACATTCAGAGTAATAGATATATACACACATTTTACACCCATAAAAAGGGCTCAATGGTTTGAAAAGTATGTTTGCATGTGAATTTTTCTTTTTCTTTTGCATGGAGGTGAACTTTATGCTGCAGATTTAGGGGCCATTCACTCAGGACGTGTTTCTTTGTAAACACGTGCAAGACAGACGTCTTTGACCATTGCGATACGTCTTGCTGAATTTTTGTGTATTTTACTACGAATGCTTCATTTCAAAGGAATAGTTCACCCAAAAATGAAAATTATGTTATTATTTACTTCACTCCAAACTGTCCTGTAGAATTATGGAATGTGAAATTCAATCAAATGTGGCAGCTGTGTTGATAACATCAAACCTCATTGGTTCTCATCGTGTCTTGTGACCAAATGTGCATGTTTGGTGCACATTTGGTCACGAAATGTGATGAAAACCAATCTGATGAGAAGAATTTTTACAAATTACAATTATTATTAAAATTTTAATTATTAATATTATTTGATTTCAGAGTAAACAATGACTTTAATTTCATTCTGTACATCACACAAAATTATTGTGTCGTTTCAGAATACTTGGAAAATAGTGCATGAGTCTAATCAATTACTTTTACTGTGGTTTTATGGTGTTTTTTTTGTACCCTTTTAAAGCCTGGCAGACCAGATTTGTTATTCACTTTTGACCTTTTGTGTTTAATGCAAGAAAATTATATGGGTTTTAGGGTGAGTAAATTATGACAGAATTTTCATTTTTGGATGAAATATCCTTTAAGTCACTGTGTTAAGTTAAAGGAAACAGTTTAGTCAGAAGGAAACTACAACGGACAGTCAGGACTGTGGAGAGTATTATTGGTGCCCCCCTGCCCACCCTCCAAGATCTGTACGTATTCACAGTGATGAAACGTGCAGGTAGAATCACTCTGGATCTTGTTTTATATTCTATGTCTCACTGTAATGTTCTGTGTGCACTTGTTTCTCCTATCTCCACAAAAATAAATTCCTTGTGTACGTGAGAACACTTGGCAATAAAGCTAATTCAGATTCTGAAATAGTTTTTAAAACAGCCTTTTAAAGTGTGTTTCAAGACACCTGCATCCTATCCCACCTGCTGCACCATACCTTTTTTTTTTTTTTTTTTTTAAACAAATGCCTCCTGTGTGAATGGCCCCTTAGATGATTGGTCTTTTTGTTGCCATGTAGATCACAGAGATGTATTCCAAAGTCTGCAAACCAGGCAAAAAGAAGCGAGGCATGCCTGGCTCGCCCACAGCCACAAGGGACATCAGTGGCTTTAGGACCTTGGCTCGGGGTGATCGAGGTGAGCGTGACGGGGGTTTCAGCGTGGTAGTCAAACCCCAGATCTGGGCCCCGCAGGAGGGCAAAGGCTCGAGAGTGCCTCCTGGCTGCATGGAGGACCACTGCTACGAAGCCATAAGCACAGAGGAGACAGACCTGGCTTACGAGACCATGGAGGGTGGGGGATGCTGGAGGCGTGACAGACCTCCACCCAATGCCAGTGCCACCTTGCGACCCAAGAGGAAGAGGCCCCAGCAGCCTCTGCAACAACCGCCTCCACCCCCTCCACCCCCACAGCAGACCCCCAAGCTGCAGCATCTCCCAGCCAAAGCCCTGCTGGTTCCTGGGGAGAGCTTGTACGAGAGCATCCCCGACCTGAAGCAGGGCTCGGCCAGCTCCAGCACAACCACCATCTTTACCTTCAATGACGGCATGGAGATGTATGTCACTGGCCTGTAGGGGGAGCTCTTGGGAACTTTTCTCATTGAAAAGAAACAGAGCTTGAATCTTAAATGTGGATAGTGTCATAACCAATGGGATACACGCAATGCACCACTGCTATATATTTTACATGGGTTCCAAGTATAAGTTAAGCATTACTTGAGTTTTGTAAGTCTAGTTAAAGGTCAGTATTCTTGCAGCACAAAAATGTTAGAATGCTTACATTAAAATCTGACTAAATTATATCAATTAGTCACATGCCTACATCACAAAGATGAAAAGTAGTATCCAGAATCTTTAACCAGCCATAACATATCACCACAGACAACATATCACAACAGACAGTAGCATCACTGAGGAGTCCTGTATAGGAATTTTATGGAATCCTTGTTTTTTTTGTCATTGCATGCTTTAGTTTTTGACTAAGTGACCATCGGATATATCATGCGTATATTTGATGCCTAGAAAATCCCAAAGGAGAAAAAAATATGAGCACAAGTCTATTACAAAAAAAAATTAACTTTTGAAGCACAGATTTTAATTCCATTCCTGCGGTTCTCTGTGAGGAGAAAATTGTATTTTGATTTGATAGTGTTAGCAAAGCACCATCCCCTATTAAAAAAAAAAAGAGCTTTCAAGAAGTGGATCTTATTATGTAGCCCATTAAAAAGCGATTGCCAAGCAAAATATGATATATTGACAAAAAGCCTATATTTAATGTGATCACAGATAAGTGGATCCTATTTATCTATTGTCTAAAAGATTTAGAAAATACATGGCCCTATTTTTGTAATGTCAAAGCCTCTATTTCTGTTAAAATGAATCAATCAAACAATCTAATTTGATGGGTCAAGCAGTTCTAGTAAATAAGGGAAGTATTTTCTTATGAAGCACAAGTGTATCATGCTTAGCATGTTGTTTGTCAAAGACAGTCCCCTTATGAAATTAAAATAGCAAATTTTAAATCAGTTCAAATTTATAGATGGTTAAATATCAATAAAGAGAGATTACAGAAAGGATTAGCAAAAGCTCAGGAACTGTGAAAAGCTGATTAAATAATTGTGCACAAAAATGTTTGACCGGAGACCCCAATGTCTTTTCATGTTATTTTATGTTTTGGTCAATACATCAATTCAAACTTTCATGACCACAGCACTTTGATGAAGTAAAAGTAAGTGTTTTTTCTTTGTCAATACTGTTTATGCACTTTGCCTGACAAAAAAAGATGCATGCTTTCAAGAAAAAGATACCCTTGCAAAAGGTCAAAAAAGAAAAGAAAAAAAGAGAAAAACTAGCACTGTTGTGTGGTATCAGAGAATGGTTAATTTCTTGCTGTTGTCAGTGGTTTGTTTGATTTCTACACCTTTTTCTTCACCTACGAAAAAGAGCACAAAGTGATTCGCTACAAAACAGGGGAGACCAATGAGGACTCGAGGACTCTATTTTTCGAAAATATAACAAAATTGGTGAGAAGAAAGGTATCACAGACATTCCCTTTCCCCTCTGTCATTACAGAAGCAGTTAGGAGATCCAGGTGTGACACCTATACTTTAAATAAAGAGGGTGCTGGTGGATCAAAATAAGGTAGAATCAAAATACATTTGATTGTGACAAAATTCTCCAGTGTGTTATATTGATATTGGTGGAGATTTAAAAAAATGTCACAATGACTAAGCAATTTGAATTAGTGTATGATGCCCTGTTATGAGTTTGCTGGCGGGTTGGATCAAAGTGTTTTGAGGTTTTTGATAAGACAGTGACAAGTTTCACCAATGGACAATGTTAAACAATATGTGATCTATAGCACATCTCGATGGACTACAGCTGCTCTCTCTTGGTGTTTTAGAATCTAATCTGCAATCTGGATTAAATTATCCCAAATGGCTGGAGCACATATAAAGGGGCTCAAGTCAACCAGATATAATCAAACTGCTTCTCTGAATCAAGCCCTGAGTTGCTATCAAATGTCGGCGCAATGTTGTAAATGTAAATATGCTACAAACAAGTGAACAAGAAAATGCAGAAAAGAGGGAGAGGGAATTTGCTATTGGTGTTCCTGAAAGTATTTGTTTCATTCTGGTTGTCCTTTTGGAATGATTTGTTCTCTGGTGAAAAATGATCTCAGCAGTATCTCTGTGAGTTTTGGTTATGTGCTTTGGGATTCTTTTTTTATTTTCCTCATCATTTTAGCTATACTGTGTATCTCAAAGACCAGTTGAGTTTAGTGTGGCAGCTAATGTTGTGCGTTTGCTTATCAAACAACAGGGTGGTGTGTATTAAAGCTGTGTAAGTAAGTACTAATGTGCAAAAGATTGTAATGTTTTTTATATCAAAATGACTATTCATAAAAATGTCGGGTCAAGTTTATACTTTTTTAATAAAGTAGCACTTAAAAATACAACAGCATTTATTATCCATTCTTAAAGATACAAGCGTATGAGCTGACTGAGAACCCTAGAGAAATAACAATTTAAAACTGTATATTTTTTGTGTAAGCATAACAGAGAGGTACTGTGTATGGAATTGTTAATGTTTAAAACTGTTAACTTGTTGCATTTTTAGAGGTAAACCCATTACAGATCGAATCTTTGTAACATATGAAGGGCCTGATTTATTTATTTATTTTTTACAGTAGAAACCTTTTATGTCTCTTGGGTATAACAGAACTATATAAAAATAACTACATAATATACATATGCAGTGGCAAGAAAAGGTTTTTGAACCCTTTGGAATTACCTGCATTTATGTATATATTTGGTTTGATTTTTACAGTATTGAAGTTACAATAATAACAAACACAATCTGTTTTAACTAATAACACACAAATTATTGTACTGTTCTTGTACATACTGAATACATCATTCAAACATTCACAGTGTAAGTTGGAAAAAGTATGTGAACCCGTATGTTAATGACATCAACAAAAGCTAATTGGAGTTGATAAACTTTCTGAGTTTGCTATTTACATGAAGCATCTGCTGATATGGACCATGCCTTGCAAAAAAGGATCTCAGAAGACCTACAATCAAGAATTGTTGGGAAGGGTTACAAAGTTATCTCACAGACATTCTTAGACATTCATCTGTCCATAGTTCAACAAATTGTCAATAAATGGAGACAATTTAGTACTGTGGCTAGAAGTGGCCATCCAGCCAAGAAGACTCAAAGGGCTGACAAAGACTTGAAGGAATCACTGGAACTGGTTAACATCACTGTTTTGGGAAAATGTTTTGTGGAGTGATGAAAAAAGGGCACCACATACCAACATGACCCTACATGAACATCATCCCAATGGTGAAGTACGGTGATGGGAGCATCGTGATTAGGGGATGCTTCAGGGCCTGGGCCACTTGCTATCATCGCAGGAAAGATTTATTCCAAAGTTTATCATGATACCCTACCCAAAATATCAGGGTCAGGGTGATGCAGCAGGACAATGACTCAAAACATCAAAGTAAATCCACAACAGAATGGCATAAAAAAAAGAAAATCCACCTTCTGGAGTGGCCCGGTCAGAGCCCAGATCTTAATCCAATAGATATGCTGTGGAATGACCTCAAGAGAGGCATTCACACCAGACATCCTAAGAATATGGCTGAGCCGAAGCAGTTCTGTAAGGAAGAATGCACCAAAATTATTTTTGAACGTTGTGCAGGTCTGACCCGCAGCTACCGGAAATGCGTGGTTGAGGTTATTGCTGCCAAAGGAGGATCAACCAGTAATTAAATCCAAGTGTTCACTCACTTTTTCCACAGCACTGTGAATTTTTAATGGGATGTGTTCAATAAAGACATGTTGTTAGCTTAAGCACATTGTGTTTGTCCAGTAGCGGTTCTAGCTTGTACACTGTAAACCCGAACAGTACTACTAACTTATAAACATTATCGGTGTAGCAATCAAAACCAATTATTTAGTTGACCCAACAATAAACTTCTAAGTTTTCTTAATGAGTAATGATGTTTTAATTTGACTTGAGTCTATGTTTTTGAGTAAACATTGCCAACTGCATCATATTATATGATATGTCATATATCATGCTCATAAATTAGCGGGCTGTGCTCATGACATGTGGTGTTGATGCATCACAGGTGACCCAAGTTTGAATCCCGGCTCGTGAGTTTCTTTCCCGATTCCATTCCCACTCTTCTCCCCTGTAATTTCATGTCTCCTCTCCACTAACTATGTCATT